>REGM01000036.1:608758-688811 GCA_004194415.1 Aurelia aurita
ATTCTTATCTATGATGTAATTTATAAGATAAGATAATGTAAAGCTATCCCAAATTAGATGCCCCATGAGATTTGCGATAACGCAAAATCACTCATGAAAAACACTTCAATTTTTTTATTCGCGGATATTTTCACGTGACATCTAATTTGAAACTGACTTTAACATGTTTTTCATGGCCGTGAAAATTAGTTTTTATCAGTTGACGGAATGAAACAAATTAAATATTTTGAGGCATCAAAGAAGCTGAAAGAATAGGTGCAGATAGATGTTCTAGTTCCAAAACAGGTAAAGCACAAGTCTCAGGTTAGCGCTGCCAGAAGTGCATACTTTTATTTCTCCCAGTTACTAAAAAAAACAGGCAAAACAGCAGCCAAAAAATCACAGTTGCCAAGAACTGCATATTTTATTTCTTTGAAGCCAGTTACTTAAAGGTAATGTGTATGTGTCCATACAAGTAGGCCTCCCAGAGCAAGGCATGTGATCAATTAAAATTTCTTTTCATTCACGCATTACAGCAATTTTCTCTATTCATGTGATCAGTTTGAATAGCAACCAATCATGAGAATTTGATGGATGTTGACAGGTTGGGTATACGCTGGCCTTATATATGGACACATAACCTTTAAAGAAACAACATTTAATAGGAGCCCTAAAATCAAAGCTGCCAGGAAAAGTATATTTTTATTTCTTTGATGCCAGTTACTTTAAAGCAAGGCTGGTATAAATTTAGAAACAAAAGATTACGTCGGCATGGCAAAGACTAAAATCTAAGTGTATGTATGAAAATCTCCGACTACTTTGCAGCAGAGGCCAAAGCTAAGATTATGAGAGATGGTTTAGCCACTGGGTCGGTTTGGTCAATAAAAAGAAACGTAACACGATGAAGAGATATATCTCAGCTGGAGAAATAATCTTGCAATTGTTAGAGCAGTAGGAAAGAGTATCTTACTCAAAACTTCAAACAAAGGACGGGCGATTCACTGTTAGATCCAGTTATAATATAAACATATCTATGTAGCCGCCGAAGAAACTCAGCAGTGCACAGCGGTCTTTTGTTGTGCAGAGATCTCATTAATGTCTATGTTTGACGCGCATATACTTGTCATTGTTAAAACCAAAGCGATTACGAAATATAATCAAATATTCCCTTTACAAAACACTATGCCCTTTTTCCTTAGTCCCTTTAGCAAATGAACACTCTCTTGTCAAAACAACAATGCGATAACACCCTTTTTGCATATGCATCAAACACGTTGATTTTTCTTCCACATCGTTTGAGATCGGTAGCCGAAAAGAAATCTGAGTGACCTATCTCCCCGAGTCATGTTTTCATGTTAAATGATTCCTCAGCAAACGTTGTTAAATCTACACATGGCTGCAAGGTAAACAGTTCATAAGCATATGAGCAACATGAGTTTTCAGGTTATAGAATATTCGAAAGACAGTAGGCCTAAGACCTGGCCAGGTTTTCAAAATCAGGCTTGGTTTCTTGACATTTTGACAAATTCTTAGGAGCTGGGCTTACCAATGATATCATAGCAAGGCCATAGATCTAGTAACTATGCCTTATCAGATATGAATCTTGGGGTTAAAATAAACATTTTCAAGCATTTTGCTGAATATGTTTTATCATTTTCAGGAAATTTTAGAGAAGAAACCAGCCTGCAGTTTTTTATAAGTCAATTTCTCTCAGGGGCGGTTTTACACTGTAGCGACTGCTATGTGTACTATGGTAAAGATAACTATCGAAGTTTAGACTGCATTGGTAGATTTGATCAAATCTGTAATATTGTTTGGACTACTCAATCTTAAAAATATGTTTGTTCTATGAAAATTACAGTAAAACATAAGTTGCACTGCACTAGAATTTCCGTTAGTCAGTGTCATATTGTCCTTTCGAACTTTCGTTTGAGTTGGCCCATCCAAAAATATTTTTTGAGCACTTCGTTCTTTTTTAGATTTTCTTGCTCCATTGGTCTACTACATAATCTAGCTCATCGAATGCTTTCCAGCAAAAGAAACTTGAAAGAGCTTCTGCTGATGAACAATCTCGCTAGTTGATTGACGTTGCTTTCAAGCCAGCCAATCAAATCATTTGAATTGAGGCTTGCACTCATACAACCTTATACAAATCTAGCTTTTGTTTCCATCCCTGAATGTTTAGGTCACTAAATCACACGTATCGCCAGAATAATTTCTTGAAAGATTATGGACTGCGTAACTCATAAGAATTAAGTTTCAAGATAGTTTTAAGGTAAACTGAAACATACCGTCCGTCAGGCCACTCATCTTGCAGCCCATCAGATGAAATTAATTTTCAATTCTCCATTTCTCCCATAGCTAAAGAATCAACAGGATCTTTGAAGATGGATTTCCAGAAAGTTGATAAAGTCGCATCCGCTACCTTTCAATTGTTTACGAACAAAAGAACTCTCATTTTGGTTGACGTTGCTCTAGAGACAGCCAATCAAATCGGTCCTGCACCTACATTCTGCAGCCAGTGGAAATTCAGCTTTAGGAAGAAGACGCGAGTAAAGAAGATGCAAGTACATTTATTTGTTTTGAGAAGATGAATCACAAAGGAAGAAACACAATTGTTTGTTAATCTCGAGAGGCTTTAAATATATTTTCCTTTCATTCTTTCATATAGAAAAGACAATACACACAAGAATAAACATCTTGAAAGCAAAGTATTGAATTTTCAGCACATTTATAACTATCTATGTTTGTTTGTGCTACTACTGCTCGTTTTCAAAGAGTTATTCAACAAACCTGGAAAAATGATTCTCTCGCAATATATCTGTCAAACTTCATGCTTTCACATGCGTTTGTGTTTCGGTATTAAAGTCGTCGATAGTAAGAAATATTCTAGAAGAGAATAGATTTTGTATCTTCGCAAATTAAAATTTCACCATAAGCCATCATGCTATTTCATTAAAATACGTTGTTAATTAATGCTGACTATGAGCTGAAAATACGATGTTTAATATACATTTTCCAAGTTGTCATAGCTAGGAAGAACGCCAAAAAGGTTCAGATATAAACCCTCCTAGTGAGCTATATTCTTCATATGTGATGTGATAAGCTTTCTGAAGCTTTTACCATTTCGGTAAGTAAAGATGATAATACTCTGCAAAAGCATCTGGTTAAGAACTTTTTACATATTACATAGCAGTGTTGATTTGCCTAGTCATCATGCCATTACTTTAACAATTTCTGCTTAAGACCCATTCCTAACCATGATCATTTGTGCTCCGAATGAGAAGCACAAACAGAGAACCTAGGCCAGAAGTTACTTTCATATCATACGAAAGTCGACTTTAGGGTCGCAAAGGATCATGGTTACCTATGTGTCTTTAAAAGAGCTTTGAAATGAACGTCCGGGGTAACTGAAGCCATGTAAGACAATTATGTCTTAACAAAATTTAAAAGTATTCGCTTCTTTCAGATGATTATGATAATAATAATCACTACAAGTACCGGAGTTACATAGAACTAAAGTATGACTACCTGCAGGATACGACTGATNTTCTGCTTAAGACCCATTGCTAACCATGATCCTTTGTACTCCGAATGAGAAGCACAAACAGAGAACCTAGGCCAGAAGCTACTTTCATATCATACGAAAGTCGACTTTAGGGTCGCAAAGGATCATGGTTACCTATGTGTCTTTAAAAGAGCTTTGAAATTAACGTCCGGGGTAACTGAAGCCATGTAAGACAATTATGTCTTAACAAAATATAAAAGTATTCGCTTCTTTCAGATGATTATGATAATAATAATCACTACAAGTACCGGAGTTACATAGAACAAAGTGTGACTACCTGCAGGATACGACTGATATAATTAAAACGAAGAAGTACATAACTTAATAAAAAGAACATAAGCAAAAGGAACACAACTAACGATATTTGAACAGTGAAGGGAGATGTGACGGAATTACCACGTTGTTACACACGGGTTGTCAACCAATTAGAAGTAAATTGATTACACAAATGAACAGATAATTTAAAGTCCTTTATCAACTTTCGAGGACAGGAAGCGAATTTCTAAAATGAAGGTTGACTAGGTATAGATGAGCGATCATCAAATTATCACTGGAATTTGTAGCTTGAAATCAGGCTGGCTGTGGAGTTCGTGGAGCTGTTTACAAAACAATCGAAGCAAAAGCAAGCTGCCACAGTTTTCTTGGAATAAAACTTCTCCTTTGTTTTTAAAAACAAGCATGCTTATATCATCATTTTATTCATATTGGTCTGATTGATAATTTCACTATCGTAATAAGAAATATACTAACGATTTTCAATATGATCACTACCCTGGGCACCAGAGAGGGTCTGGTACCCAGGGTATATGATCACATGATCACTAGAGAGCAGGAATGGATGAATATATGTAATCGTAGTCCAGCCATCGAAACAGAAAAATATTTCTTTGACATTCGCTAGGCTGTGCAAATCACTTGAAAAGAGAAACCGAAGCTTAAGTTCAGGCGGGGGCGAGTAGCAGCTTATTTTTCACGAAAGTAAGTTGAAAGGTTATTTCTTCGAACCACTTTGAGCAAGGTGTTAGAGTGCTGTTATAGGCATGTGTTTTTTCGCGCGCAAATATTATGTTGACCTTACAGGCAGTGTACGTAAGAAGGTTATACGAAACTAGGCGAAGTGATGAGCGGCATCTTTGGTTTAGGCCTGTTTTCTCTGTACGTGCTTTGTCAAGGCTTACTACCTGCAATCGTGTAGGAGTTTGATGAGTATGAAATTATATGATACAGGCTAAATGTAATCTGATACTACGACAAAGGAGTTATAGCTGAGAAAAGCAGCATATTCTAAAAGCAGATTTCTTTTGCATTTGCCGATGATGTTAGTCACAAACACAAATCACTGAGTTGGTTTATGGACCAAGCTGTTTTCTATCATATGTAGTGAATAATGTGGACCATCTTCACTGACCAGCAATGCTTTTATGTCATGCCGCAGTGATGCTTGGTACGAAGTCTCCTCACCAAGAAACTTTCACGTATATGGGATATTTAGGGACTCTGCAGTAGTATAGCACTGTTGAAGCAATTTTAAGTTCCGTGGCCTTTGTCCCTTGTGTGTTTTGTCGTGTTAGGCTTCCTCGTATGAATTTGTGTTGGAGGGTTCCCTAGTAGGGAAGTTTATAGGCCATGTTAATAATAATGATGATGATTACAGAAACAACAAACTTTAATGCAGCCTTTACAATTATTTTTCATCAAAATAGCACTTGATTTTCAGTATCTTTAAAAGAAAATTTGATAAATTTTTTTCAGATGTCTAAAGAATAATCATTAAATTTTTTTATTATTCGAAGGTAAATAGAACTTTAAAACTTTAGATAATAAAATGGTATGCAAGGAAACTTTCCGAATGTTCAAAGGAGATGGTCTCTTTGCAGGTAATTTGTCCCAGGAGAACGGACTGTTTCCTTCTATTAGAACAATCTCTTTCAGAAAATAGCTGCATCTTAGCGTGAATAACCTGAATAAAAAGATGAGATCTCATTGCTTTATAAATAGCCTATTGTATTTGCTAATCCAGTGCGTGACCAAATAAAACAAAGCGAAAGAAAACAATGGCGTGCTTAGGCTTTCCTTTGTCCCATTTATAGAGCGCACCATACAGCTCAGGTCATTCACTTTAGCCTAATTCTGCACGTAGACATACATTTTCCAGCCATCTGATTGGTTTGCGGAAAACGTCATTCAACAATTTAAACCATTCAGCTTTTAAGCGGAAGCAGAATCGCTCTTGCGAACAATCGGAAATTTTTGCAAGAGGAAATTTCCGCCTTGTGCAAAAAAGTCTTTAGCAGCTCATTTCAAATTGGTATATACTTTTTCCGCAATCATCATACAAATATCAGCAATATTAGCTGTTCAAGGGGGCAACAGGACATGAATGTATAATAATATGTACTCCGTCTTTCCTCTGCGTTGGAGAAATATAAGTGTCACGAGGATAATAACGACAGTTTTCTCTTTGGCCTGTCAGTCTATCAAGAGAGAGTGGCGCTCTCGCGTCTGCCCATACAGCCTCCTTAATCGACCCTCATTAAAAAGACATTAACTGTAAAGCCATTCACTATTAATCTTCTCAAAATAAAGACTATTCACATATTCAGAGAGTTGGAGGTGTCAGTTTACTTGTGACTCTGGCGAGAGTACGTTGACTCAGCAACAGCAAACAAAGAATCGTTGATTTAGTGACATTTACTAATATTTGCCCAAGATCGTAGCTGGTGATACATTAGGGATTATGTAACGGAAACCATGATCTTGCTTAGGCTCGAAAGCGCTATCTTTCTTAAACTCAAACAATCGTCTACGATGTAACAGATAGCCAATGGATCGGGCAGCTCGTCCCTCCAACATCCAGCTAAGCGTCCTTTAATCCCTACCTAGTTATCCTGGCTCCGCATTACTTATTTGAATATGGGCTGGGAAAACCGTGTCTGATAACAGCACTTCGTTCGACGTCTGCTCTTTCAACCTGAGGACTTGCGATATAAACCAAGTTAATCCATGCAATATTACTATTACTAGTCTTAAACCCTATGTCAACCAAAGTTCTTTATCGCTTTTTCAGTGTACTCAAACATAACATAATTTGTTTTCACAGATAATAAACTGTCTCAACATTAATTCGAATGCTGTAACATTTTTCTTTGCTCTTCATAAAACAATCGAATCATCTATTATTTCAACATGCGGCCAGCTACACTTGTTTTTAGATGACAATCGTAAAAAGGTATCTGTAAGCTTCTCAGATGAGCTAGCTCCTGCGCAGAAGTGCTTCTTCGCTGTTTTATCCTTCTTCGATTGAAGAATTTGACAAACAGAAGCGTGTTGCCATAGAGGTTCAGTAGCAAAAATGCAATGGCTAAACAGGAGCGAATTATGAAAACAAAGCCATTAAAAGATTTAGGTTTCCGAAAAGAAAAACGATTTGACTTTCTGAAGAATACATTAAATTCCTCAACATAACACAAAAACAAAGAGAGAACTCAAAGTAACATTGCTAGCTGTGTGAAATCTAATCTGGAGGCTGCCAAATCGCTTTGTTTTACAAATTCACTCTTGCTCAGTAACAGCTATATGCTTACCACCACATTACATAAAGCAGTTAGTAAGCAAAATTTGCTTGTTGAAATGATGTTGTCAGCATTGGGACATTTTGCAAATATTTATCTATCAATCTTTATCTGCTGTTTATCTACGTCCAAACAAGGTAGCTTACGGTCTGCATCTTTCTCTAAAGTAAACCTAATTTTATTATGTCGCGTATTTAAGTAATCAAAAGTAAACTTGCGCTTCCTCTGTCAACTGAGCAAAAAATATCGTCAACGTATCTTTTATAAAACTGAAATTCTTCCACTAGGTGTAAAATGTCGTGAGCTACACTTTCAATTGACTTGATTGGCTAACTCCGAAGCGACGTCAATCAAAGAGCGAATTCCTTTGTTGCAAAACAACAGAAATGTTAAGCGCATGATGTTTTGCACCCAATCGAAATGTACAGGACCTTGGCACGCTTGGTACTTTTCGAGCAGTGTCTCAAAAGATCCATCTCATGAAAACAAAATATTTCCGATACCTCACGAGAAAAAGCATCATAAAAGATAACATCACAAGGAACTAAAAGAATATTTTAAATGAGCCAATGAAATGGCTTACTTACCTTCATTTGTTGCCAATAAGAGATTCACAGAAAGAAACATATTTCTTATGTTGCAGAATTGTTCTTTGTCTTGTATCTTATTTTTTCACGCCTTTTGTCGTTGTTATGACCAAGGAGCCATTGTCTATAGCTCCCTGGTTATGACTATGATCAATGACTTGCAAAGATACACCAGATTAATAACGAATTTAAGTGGCTCTGCATGTGTGGTAGTTGTTTTGTGTGTGTTTTGTGTACATTTTGAGAGAAATTTATACTACTAACTCTGTAATTGATCTGCTTTCTTCAATCGCTTAACCAACATATGATTGCGTTAAAGATGGCATCTTGGGTACTTTTATCAAGATCCTTTGCATTCTTTTAAAAATCCACCAATCATCAATCAAGTTAATCGAAATTTTATGAGAAGCTAAGGATCACGATAAAAGAGTTCCTTTCTGTCATCTTTAGTGCAATCGTCTTCGTACCCTCCACCAATAGATGCAGACAACTAAGTGTATAGTAGTCGCAAGCTAGAAACGAAGCGATGGAAACAAAGAAGATCACGAAAGGGATAATTTGATTTCATGGGAGAGCTTTCTGCACTTCTTGCACTATCTTCTTTTTCTTTCTGTAGTTTGACCAGCCTGAAGCTTAAAGAAGGTAACAGAACAGAGTGCCGTCAAAAATGTTTTGCACCAATTAGTAATCAAAATGTAATAGACAATTTACCATGCGTTCCCTTGGTAATCAGAACAATCATGATTGTGAGGTTTGAACATTGTATATTTTGAAAGTGACTAGAGCTGGCTGGTTGAATTTGAATGAAATCATGATTGTTTTTTAGAAACACTAGCCTGCGTCACAGACCATAACCAGAAGGAGTTATTCTGTGACGCAGGCCAAAGGAACACTAGATGAGCTTCATGCAATCAGAGACTTTGATTTCTTGCTCCTGACATCAGCAAACAGGCCTTTGGAAATCGAAAAACCAATTGCATTGAAGTAAGGAAGCTCTTATCAAGATAAGAAATTCTTAGGAGAGAAAAATTGAGCATTGATACAAACCAAGTGTGACTTTCCTAAATCTTATTCATAGCCCTTTTATTTTATTTATTGATTTTTTTTTTCTATATTGCACCTAGCATCCGAAGATGCTAAGCTTATCGAGCAGTGTCCTGGTCCTTCCTCTCGATGTGACCACACCTCGCGATTCCTTTAGGGACGGTGCAACATTTATTTTATAACATGGCCGGTGCAAAACGCAACAGGGCAACTACTTTTTTTGAGCTTGCGCAGAACGGGGTCAGCACTTTTTATTGGTCAAATAAGTACGGGGCAGTAACTTTTTTATGAGCTCAAGGTGCAATTTGAAACATAAAATTGTCCATTTTGAAGACGAAATTGCAAATCATGCAAGATGAGAAATGCTTAGAGATGTGTATAAAATGTTGTAGAATTTCCATGTCAATTGCCTGCAAGAACACATCTTGTCGTCTTCAAAGTCAATATTTTGTTGACAAGGACTTGTAAGANTAAAATGTTGTAGAATTTCCATGTCAATTGCCTGCAAGAACACATCTTGTCGTCTTCAAAGTCAATATTTTGTTGACAAGGACTTGTAAGAACAAAAATGGATTTTGTAATGGTCATTAGCAAATTCATCTGTCGTACTGTATAACATCTAATGCTCACGAATACGGGGCAGATACATTTTTTAAGAAAAAGGTGACGGGGCAGTTAGTTTTTTTGCAGTAATTTTATACGGGGTAAGCAGATTTTTTTGCAAGAATTTTTCTTCTCCACCGGCCATGTAATATAATAAATTTTGCACTGTCCCTTAGCCTGGAATTACAGAGAGTTGGCGACTCTCCTCACTCTACGTAGCAGGTTCGGCAGGGCGGGACTCGAGCCACCAACCCTCAGGTTGGTAGTCAAGCGCGCTACCATTGAGCCATTCCGGCCCTTTCATTTGTACGGACGTTAGCTTTAGCTGACCAAGTATCGCGTTAAATACACTGTCGAAGATTGTTAAAGTATCAAACGACTTAAAGTCAAACAGTAAAATATCCACCATCCTGCATTGGAAGAAAGCGAACTGCCAAAATGCATCGAAAATAAGAGTTCAAAAGCTTGCAATTTATCTTTTGAGTGTACCATTATCTCTGATGCTATGTGGGAAGAGACTTATTGAGAACGCATCGAGCAATATAAAAACTTATGGTCGCAATTAATTGGATCTGCAAACGTAAACAATTTTTACAAGAATTGGCATTACTTTAATTTGTGAGTCAACCTCATCTAATTGAACACTGCAGATCTTAGTTAACCCTTTTATAAACAGCACTTATCTTATTTGCGTGAGTCGCAATGATAATTTGAAACAAAGTGACACTCCACAGAGCACGAGACTAGAATTTTAAGCTTGGGTTATGCACTGGATCTTTGAGCTTTGTAATTGGTTGAACGCAGGATTCATTGGGAATTAAGCAAATTTTTTCTAGTCTGCGAAAAGTAAATGTGAAGAATCTGTTAACTGATTGAAGATTTTATGCTTGCGGGCATCCATAAGGTAGGTAAGCAAATATTTTCGGATTTTCAGACCCCCTCCCTGCCCCTGTACACTTTTTGAATAGGGGCAATAGACAATTTTATCCTTGATTTGTTTTCGTTCTTCCCGGATACAGAAATTGATCTCTGAAGCAACGGGTTTTGTATTAATAGTATCCATCGCCTTTGATTGACTATGCCAGTATAAAACGATTAGCAGTAGAAAACAAAGGAATTTCTTTCTATGTTGGATTAGTTTCGCTGCAAACGTAAATAAACCATGCCTCAATAGTGTACAAAAATCCCTTCTCTTAAAGATAATATGGCCATATACCGTATAAGTATAGCGTCTACCTATCCTGTCAACATGTTACATGTACCAAATTCTCGGTAGACGATTATTGGTTGATATCTAAACTGATCATACGAACAGCGAAAAATCCTGAAAACATACAACGTCACTAGTGATACAAAGCCTTCTTAATCCGTCCCTTGTTTTGTGGAATGTCTGTTTGTCTGTCGTCAAAAGGAGGACATTTTTTAAAGCATGATTTCTTGAAAAGAAATTTTAGTTGGTCGCATGCCCTCTTCTAGCAAGACAGAGCTGATCTATTTATATAGACACATTATCTTCAATAATTTGCAACTTCTTCCTGAATGTAGAACGAGTCAGTTAGCCACCCAGGTTTTAGGCAATCTTATGGGATTTTGCTTATTTACATTAGCTGCTTAACAAATCGGCCGTGGGCTGGATTTCCACAAGGTGCAGAATCTCACACGCGCTACATTCTGTTGTTCTGCAACAAAGGAGTTCGCTCTTTGATTGACGTAGCCTCGGAGTTAGCCAATCACATAAATTCAAAATGTAACGCGTGCGAATCCAACTTTAGAAATGCTTTGTTTGCAATTGCTAATCGCTTTGTGCTGCCTTTGTGCTGGCTTTTGGCGCTTTGTGCTGGCTATTGGTGCTAAAAATATTGTGATACGAAAGCAAAGCGATCGAGTAAACATGGCAACAAGATCAAATTACCATGAGCAAGACAGAAAATTATCCAATAACATATATATTCTAAAGCAAAGGATGCTGAAGTAGAAGTTGATTTAATCATATCAAATGATAGGAAAACAAAACAATATTAGCCTTCAAGAGGAAGTTATCACAAAAGAAAAAATAGGGTGAATATAGAAATAAAGAACATCAATAATATGAAAAAGTATGAAGGTCTAGAAGAAAACTCGACCAGAAAAAAGAAAGAAGTAATTGCTCGTGCTTGAAGAATTTGACCAGGATACAAACATCAAACTCTGGTTTGCTCTGGTCAATCGATAATTTGACTTTGAGTTATTCGGGACAAAATGCCTTGATTCAAATTTGCTCGCAGTTCAGCAGAGTTAATGTAATTTAAAATATTTTGCAATATTCAATTTGAAAAAAGAACAAACACTATGGATAAATCCTTCTCGGGCTTGGGNAGTACTTCATGATAGCCCTCCACTGTACTGGGCACCCTCCACTGTACTTGGCACCCTACACTGTACTGCGAAGACATTCCCCAGGGTGATGTTGTCAGCATTGGGACATTTTGCAAATATTGATCTATCAATCTTTATCTGCTATTTATCTACGTCCAAACAAGGTAGCTTACGGTCTGCATCTTTCTCTAAAGTAAACCTAATATTATTATGTCGCGTATTTAAGTAATCAAAAGTAAAATTGCGCTTCCTCTGTCAACTGAGCAAACAATATCGTCAACGTATCTTTTATAAAACTGAAATTCTTCCACTAGCACTAGGTGTAAAATGTCGTGAGCTACACTTTCAATTGACTTGATTGGCTAACTCCGAAGCGACGTCAATCAAAGAGCGAATTCCTTTGTTGCAAAACAACAGAAATGTTAAGCGCATGATGTTTTGCACCGAGTGGAAATCTAGCTTCAGGACCTTGGCACGCTTGGTACTTTTCGAGCTGTGTCTCAAAGGATCCATCTCATGAAAACAAAATATTTCCGATACCTCACGAGAAAAAGAATCATAAAAGATAACACACAAGGAACTAAAAGAATATTTTTAATGAGCCAATGAAATGGCTTACTTACCTTAATTTGTTGCCAATGACAGATTCACAGAAAGAAACATATTTCTTATGTTGCAGAATTGTTCTTTGTCTTGTATCTTATTTTTCACGCCTTTTGTCGTTGTTATGACCAGGGAGCCATAGTCTATAGCTCCCTTGTTATAACTATGATCAATGACGTGCAAAGATACACCAGATTATAGCTCTGCATGTGTATTATTTGTGTGTGTGTGTTTTTTGTACATTTTTAAGAGAAATTTAGGCTACTAACTCTGTAATTGATCTGCTTTCTTCAGTCGCTTAACCAACATATGATTGCGTTAAAGATGGCATCTTGGGTAGTTTTATGAAGATCCTTCGCATTCTTTTAAAAATCCACTAATCAAATCAATCGAAATTTTATGAGAAGCTAAGGATCACGATAAAAGAGTTCCTTTCTGTCATCTTTAGTGCAATCTTCTTCATACCCTCCACCAATAGATGAAGACAACTAAGTGTATAGTAGTCGCAAGTCGCAAGCTAGAAACGAAGCGTTGATTTCATGGGAGAGCTTTCTGCACTTTATGCACTATCTTCTTTTTCTTTCTGTAGTTTGACCTGCCTGAAGCTCAAAGAAGGTAACAGAACAGAGTGCCGTCAAAACTGTTTTGCACCAATTAGTAATCAAAATGTAATAGACGATTTACCTTGCGTTCCTTTATTATCAGAACAATCATGATTGTAAGATTTGAACATTGTATAGTTTGAAAGCGATTAGAGCTGGCTGGTTGAATTTGAACGAAATCATGATTGTTTGTTATTGTCAAAGGAATTTTAGATGAGCTCCATACAACCAGAGCGACTTGCATTTCTTGCTCCTGACATCAGCAAACAGGCCTTTGGAAATAGGAAAACCAATAGACGATTACAGAAAAGATGGCGTCGGGGGGCATTTGACCAAGATGCATTGCGTTCTATAATGGAATCAACAGTGATTCTATAGAGATTCGATCATCAAACGCAATGCATCTTGGTCGAATGCCCCCCGACGCCATCTTTTCCGTAATCGTCTATTGCGTTGAAGCAAGGAAGCTCTTATCAAGATAAGAAATTTTCGAGAAAGAAAAGTTGAGCATTTATACAAACCAAGTGTCACTTTCCTAAATCTTATGCATCACCCTTTTATTTGTACGGACGTTAGCTTTAGCTGACCAAGTATCGCGTTAAATACACTGTCGAAGATTGTTAAAGTATCAAACGACTTAAAGTCAAACAGCAAAATATCCACCATCCTGCATTGGAAGAAAGCGAACTGCCAAAATGCATCGAAAATAAGAGTTCAAAAGCTTGCAATTTATCTTTTGAGTGTACCATTATCTCTGATGCTATGTGGGAAGAGACTTAATGAGAACGCATCGAGCAATATAAAAACTTATGGTCGCAATTAATTGGATCTGCAAACGTAAACAATTTTTACAAGAATTGGCATTACTTTAATTTTTGAGTCAACCTCATCTAATTGAACACTGCAGATCTTAGTTAACCCTTTTATAAACAGCACTTATCTTATTTGCGTGAGTCGCAATGATAATTTGAAGCAAAGTGACACTCCACAGAGCACGAGACTAGAATTTTAAGCTTGGGTTATGCACTGGATCTTTGAGCTTTGTAATTGGTTGAACGCAGGATTCATTGGGATTTAAGCAAATTTTTTCTAGTCTGCGAAAAGTAAATGCGAAGAGTCTGTTAACTGATTGAAGATTTTATGCTTGCGGGCATCCATAAGGTAGGTAAGGAAAGGTTTTCGGATTTTCAGACCCCCTCCCTGCCCCTGTGCACTATTTGAATAGGGGCAATAGACATAAAACGATTAGCAGTAGAAAACAAAGGAATTTCTTTCTATGTTCGATTAGTTTCGCTGCAAACGTAAATAAACCATGCCTCAATAGTGTACAAAAATCCCTTCTCTTAAAGATAATATGGCCATATACGGTATAAGTATAGCGTCTACCTATCCTGTCAACATGTTACATGTACCAAATTCTCGGTAGACGATTATTGGTTGATATCTAAACTGATCATACGAACAGCGAAAAATCCTGAAAACATACAACGTCACTAGTGATACAAAGCCTTCTTAATCCGTCCCTTGTTTTGTGGAATGTCTGTTTGTCTGTCGTCAAAAAGGAGGACATTTTTTAAAGCGTGATTTCTTGAAAAGAAATTTTAGCTGGGCGCATGCCCTCTTCTAGCAAGACAGAGCTGATCTATTTATATAGCACATTATCTTCAATAATTTGCAACTTCTTCCTGCATTTAGAACGAGTCAGTTAGCCACCCAGGTTTTAGGCAATCTTCTGGGATTTTGCTTATTTACATTAGCTGCTTAACAAATCGGCCGTGGGCTGGATTTCCACAAGGTGCAGAATATCACACGCGCTACATTCTGTTGTTCTGCAACAAAGGATTTCGCTCTTTGATTGACGTAGCCTCGGAGTTAGCCAATCACATCAATTCAAAATGTAACGCTTTCGAATCCAACTTTAGAAATGCTTTTGTTTGCAATTGCTAATCGCTTTGTGCTGGCTTACCAAGCTATTGGTGCTAAAAATATTGTGATACGAAAGCAAAGCGATGACATTCAATGACACAATANTAAAATGTTGTAGAATTTCCATGTCAATTGCCTGCAAGAACACATCTTGTCGTCTTCAAAGTCAATATTTTGTTGACAAGGACTTGTAAGAACAAAAATGGATTTTGTAATGGTCATTAGCAAATTCATCTGTCGTACTGTATAACATCTAATGCTCACGAATACGGGGCAGATACATTTTTTAAGAAAAAGGTGACGGGGCAGTTAGTTTTTTTGCAGTAATTTTATACGGGGTAAGCAGATTTTTTTGCAAGAATTTTTCTTCTCCACCGGCCATGTAATATAATAAATTTTGCACTGTCCCTTAGCCTGGAATTACAGAGAGTTGGCGACTCTCCTCACTCTACGTAGCAGGTTCGGCAGGGCGGGACTCGAGCCACCAACCCTCAGGTTGGTAGTCAAGCGCGCTACCATTGAGCCATTCCGGCCCTTTCATTTGTACGGACGTTAGCTTTAGCTGACCAAGTATCGCGTTAAATACACTGTCGAAGATTGTTAAAGTATCAAACGACTTAAAGTCAAACAGTAAAATATCCACCATCCTGCATTGGAAGAAAGCGAACTGCCAAAATGCATCGAAAATAAGAGTTCAAAAGCTTGCAATTTATCTTTTGAGTGTACCATTATCTCTGATGCTATGTGGGAAGAGACTTATTGAGAACGCATCGAGCAATATAAAAACTTATGGTCGCAATTAATTGGATCTGCAAACGTAAACAATTTTTACAAGAATTGGCATTACTTTAATTTGTGAGTCAACCTCATCTAATTGAACACTGCAGATCTTAGTTAACCCTTTTATAAACAGCACTTATCTTATTTGCGTGAGTCGCAATGATAATTTGAAACAAAGTGACACTCCACAGAGCACGAGACTAGAATTTTAAGCTTGGGTTATGCACTGGATCTTTGAGCTTTGTAATTGGTTGAACGCAGGATTCATTGGGAATTAAGCAAATTTTTTCTAGTCTGCGAAAAGTAAATGTGAAGAATCTGTTAACTGATTGAAGATTTTATGCTTGCGGGCATCCATAAGGTAGGTAAGCAAATATTTTCGGATTTTCAGACCCCCTCCCTGCCCCTGTACACTTTTTGAATAGGGGCAATAGACAATTTTATCCTTGATTTGTTTTCGTTCTTCCCGGATACAGAAATTGATCTCTGAAGCAACGGGTTTTGTATTAATAGTATCCATCGCCTTTGATTGACTATGCCAGTATAAAACGATTAGCAGTAGAAAACAAAGGAATTTCTTTCTATGTTGGATTAGTTTCGCTGCAAACGTAAATAAACCATGCCTCAATAGTGTACAAAAATCCCTTCTCTTAAAGATAATATGGCCATATACCGTATAAGTATAGCGTCTACCTATCCTGTCAACATGTTACATGTACCAAATTCTCGGTAGACGATTATTGGTTGATATCTAAACTGATCATACGAACAGCGAAAAATCCTGAAAACATACAACGTCACTAGTGATACAAAGCCTTCTTAATCCGTCCCTTGTTTTGTGGAATGTCTGTTTGTCTGTCGTCAAAAGGAGGACATTTTTTAAAGCATGATTTCTTGAAAAGAAATTTTAGTTGGTCGCATGCCCTCTTCTAGCAAGACAGAGCTGATCTATTTATATAGACACATTATCTTCAATAATTTGCAACTTCTTCCTGAATGTAGAACGAGTCAGTTAGCCACCCAGGTTTTAGGCAATCTTATGGGATTTTGCTTATTTACATTAGCTGCTTAACAAATCGGCCGTGGGCTGGATTTCCACAAGGTGCAGAATCTCACACGCGCTACATTCTGTTGTTCTGCAACAAAGGAGTTCGCTCTTTGATTGACGTAGCCTCGGAGTTAGCCAATCACATAAATTCAAAATGTAACGCGTGCGAATCCAACTTTAGAAATGCTTTGTTTGCAATTGCTAATCGCTTTGTGCTGCCTTTGTGCTGGCTTTTGGCGCTTTGTGCTGGCTATTGGTGCTAAAAATATTGTGATACGAAAGCAAAGCGATCGAGTAAACATGGCAACAAGATCAAATTACCATGAGCAAGACAGAAAATTATCCAATAACATATATATTCTAAAGCAAAGGATGCTGAAGTAGAAGTTGATTTAATCATATCAAATGATAGGAAAACAAAACAATATTAGCCTTCAAGAGGAAGTTATCACAAAAGAAAAAATAGGGTGAATATAGAAATAAAGAACATCAATAATATGAAAAAGTATGAAGGTCTAGAAGAAAACTCGACCAGAAAAAAGAAAGAAGTAATTGCTCGTGCTTGAAGAATTTGACCAGGATACAAACATCAAACTCTGGTTTGCTCTGGTCAATCGATAATTTGACTTTGAGTTATTCGGGACAAAATGCCTTGATTCAAATTTGCTCGCAGTTCAGCAGAGTTAATGTAATTTAAAATATTTTGCAATATTCAATTTGAAAAAAGAACAAACACTATGGATAAATCCTTCTCGGGCTTGGGNAGCCTTCAAGAGGAAGTTATCACAAAAGAAAAAATAGGGTGAATACAGAAGTAAAGAACATCAATACTATGAAAAAGTATGAAGGTCTAGAAGAAAACTCGACCAGAAAAAAGAAAGAAGTAATTGCTCGTGCTTGAAGAATTTGACCAGGATACAAACATCAAACTCTGGTTTGCTCTGGTCAATCGATAATTTGACTTTGAGTTATTCGGGACAAAATGCCTTGATTCAAATTTGCTCGCAATTCAGCAGAGTTAATGTAATTTAAAATATTTTGCAATATTCAATTTGAAAAAAAAACAAACACAATGGATAAATCCTTCTCGGGCTTGGGTTTTAGCCAAACTATTAAGATAAAAAGTTGCCTGAAACCTGACACCTGAAACCTGAAACCTTCCAGACTTCCCAATAAAATATTTCTGTCCGAGGTTCAACTTGAAAAGAAAACGATAGATTAGAAAGGCATCTCAAGGAGACTTGGGTTTGAGCTCGAAGGGGGTTATATTTAAGAAGGACATGAATGTGCCGCTAAGGTTGCAGAAATCCTCCAAAAATGAAAGCTGAATAGTCACCCAAAAATGTCGAATTAGGCAGAAAGAGACACCCAAAAAAGGAAATTTTGGTTGATGAGATGTAAAATTCTCTAGATCTATATATATCCCGAAAATATAAGAATGGTTGAATGAGTATCACCTAAAAATGTAAGATTTGGTTAAAGGGACTGAATGTGTAGCCACAAAATGGAAGATCGGTTTCGGTAAACGAAAGAAACTAATAAAACGGTAAAAAGACTCTACTCGTATAAGTAGCACTTCCGTAGTCGCTAGACTACTAATATTGCCCCCTCCCCCTCCCGCTTCCCGAAGATTTGAGCCAAATATGTTGATAAAACGTGGCGTGAAAACCTGCTTATCAGTCTTTCCAAGCTTAACCAGAAGCACACATGTGTCTTTGTGAATGTGAAAAGCAAAACAATCTCGTTTGGTGCCACTTGACTTTGCTTTCATAACAATCTGCTTCAACAGCGCATGAATGATTAGCAACAATTGCGTTTTTGGAGCGGAATTAAAAAACCAGTAGTTTTTTGTCTCCCAAATGTCTCGCAGGTGAGACCCATAGATAAGTTGAATAACTTTGCTGGTACCATTTCAATCAAATCCCAAACCTATACATGTTGCGAAAATTGTGGCTGGTGGCACTCCATGGGTGTACAGACAGTTGTCTTTACCAACAAGCCCTTCAGAGCAAAGTTGTAAATGTTATAAACTGTAGATAAAACGTTTGATAGAATTGACCAAAGGACCTGCAGATTTTGATATTCGCTTTTTACAGCTATTCACAAACTTTGTCAACCACATTTTAAGCTCTTGAGAAACAATAGAGAAAGTAGCATCGCTAAATATTCCTGTGATGCATTTATATTGGATCAAAAGGGCATGCGTATCTGACCTATCTATACCAGATGCCCTTATATCGGCGACTGTGTCTCTATACGGCAGGCCTAAAAGAACTTCTCAAATTGTTTTTTTTTCAATATACGGTATATAACACTTTTAGACTGATTACCCAAGGGGGGACTTGCTATTGGTAGATGACGGGGAGGGGGGTCAAACACTTTTTGGGTCTCGATAAAGCAATTTTAGTATATTTTTGGGGTCGCAATTTTGCAATATCTAGTATATTTTTGGAGTAGAGTGTGATTAGGTCAGATAATCGAGTCTTTTTTCCTCTAAAAAGCTGCCATATTACTTCAAAACCAGTTGGGATATTGTATATTTTTAAAATATTGCCTTTTTCTCAAGCAGACAGTGTTTTAACCTGCAAATTATTGATACTGGGTCCAGGAGTTCAGTACATTTCTGAGGTCTGGAGCACGAAAGTTCAGTATATTTGTGGGTTTTTGGTTAAGCTGCTGTGTCTGACCCCTCCCTCCCCTCCCGTCACTTACCAATGGTAAGTCCCCCTCCTGGGCTAATTACATAGCCATAGTTATTGCTATTGATAGACTGATGGACGCTCAAACTAGTTTGAGCAAGCAATTCAATTCAATTAAAAGTATAGAAAAAGTGAAAAAAGTATTGTTGTTGTTGCGATAACTGGGACTATGCAGTGAGTCTAAAACACTATATCATCTGGTACATGGTTCAAGAACAATTACATAGTAGATAATAATAACGATAATAACATAAGTATAAAAATGACAATAACAACAATAACAGCAAATTAACAGTAACATTAAAAGGATGTAATACGACGGACAGCTCATATTTGGCCTACGTGTCACATACGGACCATGCAAGTATCGCATGCAAGTGGCACCTGTAGGATTGATTCGGTCGATCTCGTCCGGGTATAAGAGAGAATGCGACATAAACGAAAATTGTTATTATGTTAGCGATCATCGGCGATTGTCTGTATCACAGATAGAGAGCTTGATAAAAATAGTCAAAATGTAATGAATAATGTATATTGTTATTGAAAGCCGGACCAAGACAAAAGAAGAGCTGAAAATCAATAGGCAATCAACTAATGCTCAAGCAAGCAATAGAACATAAACGGTTGATAAAGCGAATTCGATTTTCATGTTATCAAAATATCTCGGCACACCTCAAAGTGTAACATTGGAAATGGTGGTTTATACCCTTAGTGTTTATCGCTTTTGATAAGAGAACGACTCTCTGTTTCATACTATTCATGTTATTTAGTTGTAAAGTGAATTGCCAATTAAAATAACCACAAAAAGTAAACCGATTTGATTCCACTAAAAAATTGATGTGCGTAATTGGATTTTGAATGGCTTGTCACTAATTCATTTTTGACAATTTATAGAAGCTTCTATGCTCTTTTCTTATCAATCGTGAATTTCGAATTGAAGTGGGATTTGCTCATCTTATCTCCAATGTTTGCCACTAACATTGTTTTATACGTTGTTTTGAAGATGAGCTTATCATGACGGTGTCTGTGTGGCCACACTTCGTGATTCTTTCCAGTTAGCAACTTCAGGATTTTTATTCTCACCTCTAGGGACCGTTAATTATTTAAAGAGGGGATGGTATGGAAGAGAAATGTTTTCTGGTCCAAAAAATCTTCTTACCCAACTCAACAGGTGATGGAAAAACATCTATCAATACCTTTTTATATCAGAAAATTTTTTTTACCCAATACATTTGTCTTCGGTACCAACCCCTCTGTAAATAATGAATGGTCTCTTAGAAGATCAAGGGGGCTCTGCTAGTCTTTAGGTAGGACTAGCGAAGAAACAAAGGCATAACAACCTTAGTATGGTGGAAGGGGACTCTGTTGTACACTAAGATCAATATAAACTTTGATATCAGCAAACAAAGCAATAAAACCGATTTTAGGGACAATCTGGTCAGGGGCAATTTCTGGAAAAGTGACTCTCTATACAAACCTAAAAAAGCCAATATTTTTAGCAAAGTTGTCATAAGAAATAGGTCTAGAAAGCCTGGAATAAAGCATTTTACTTTTATCTTGCAAAAATTCCCAAAGGAAGGAATGCGAACTTCACAAAATGAGCTAAGTAAAAAAGTTTGTAGGAGACAAATTACTTGTCAAGAAATCAACTTCATCCATCTTGTTTCTTGGAAAGATAACAAGCATCGAGGTTGATAAAAATCAATGGTAATGTGATTTTAGAAGCATTTTTAGCAGCATTGACATATAGTTATAGCAATTTGTAAAAAGTGCAACTATGACCCTGACGCTCAATAGAGGATTGCACTAAATATGGAGTAGGGAAATTTTTACCATGATCCATTGCGTTCCATGATAAATCAACCAATGAAATCAGTCCAATTCTTTCAGACGCAAAGGATCATGGTAAAATATTCCTTGACACCATCTTTAGCGCAATCGTCTGTTCGAACTCAACCTTGATACAACGATCATTACTCTGGGAACGAGGTTGATTTGAATTTTTCTTGACGTTTCATAATGCTAGGCCTCATTTAGACAATGGCATTAAAATGCTTCAAGTGTGTATTACAATTTCACATTTGATTGTCTTCAGAAAATGGTAGAACGTGGAGGAACTTTTATAGGGGAAATTTCACTGAAAATTTTAGGGAGTGGTGAATGATCTACAAGAAACAAACTGAATTTCTTCTATATGTTGACGCTTGTCTCAATCTAAAGTTCTAGGGAATAGGCTACTGTTCTCAGAATGGGCTAAATGTTCGCCATTCGCAGTGAGCCTCGATCAGGTAATTGGATCAAACTGTAGCTATTCTACGAAATTGACTTTTTCTTGTATCTCATTGCGAAAGTCAGACCAAGGTAGACCAATCTAAACGATCGAAACTAAACAAAGGAATGTCGATTTTGTTTTCATATGAGACCCCGTTTACACGATGTCGCGGTACCATACCGGCATGGGTAGGTGTTAATCCGGATCAAAACCTTGTCGATACCGGTACGGGTTCATGCCAGCATGGTAACGGCATAATCAAAGATAAATCGTTTCCAAGACGACTAATGCGTTGGGAATCAAAGATAACTGAGAAAGAGGTCAAGACGTCGTTCTTTGTTTCATTACATTGAAATCGAGACTTGGGAAGGTCTATTCAACGACAAAAATTTTGACAATGTTTAAAATAAAATGTTGACGTAGGACTGCATGTGGCAGCAGTTATTTTTGAACTAGAAATGGTACGAGATTCTAGGTTTGGTTCTTCAATTCTAATTTTTTTTATGGATTCCATTAGGATTGTGAAGTCAATCGTTCCCATAGAACGCTCCTGTTGCTTCTTTACATTGATACGGTAAAATAAACATGGAACATCCACGCCGTGCTAAATTAGTAATGATCACAATACGTAAACCAAAATGCATGTTTATAAATCCCCANATTACATTGAAATCGAGACTTGGGAAGGTCTATTCAACGACAAAAATTTTGACAATGTTTAAAATAAAATGTTGACGTAGGACTGCATGTGGCAGCAGTTATTTTTGAACTAGAAATGGTACGAGATTCTAGGTTTGGTTCTTCAATTCTAATTTTTTTTATGGATTCCATTAGGATTGTGAAGTCAATCGTTCCCATAGAACGCTCCTGTTGCTTCTTTACATTGATACGGTAAAATAAACATGGAACATCCACGCCGTGCTAAATTAGTAATGATCACAATACGTAAACCAAAATGCATGTTTATAAATCCCCATACTTATTCTGAATTAATGCATCATTCAAAAGATTTACTAAGGTTAGTGATTATATTGAGATCAAATCAGATGCTAAAATGTAAAGGGTGTCCCAAAAAACGCAACCTAACTTTAAACGCAATTTTTCAGAAAATTATAATACCATGGTGAGTCAGAAAAATGTTTAGATGTTTGAAGGCCTGTAGCTCTTAAGACATTTATCGGATCGCTATAAACTGATATTAATTGTCTAGCTAACATGTCAACTTCGATACAAAAATTTAGTTTGTCAAAATCGACCATATTTTTCTCAAATTACAAGCGATTTATAAAAATACTTCATCTCAAAATCTTTCGAACAGGCCTAAAAATCCTTGATCAAATTTGCTAGCAATCTGGCCTCGTGATAATAGAAACTAGCCAAAAAAGGCTCAATGACAGTCCCAAGTGGATATGATTATGCAGCAGCCTCTTTATACACCTGGTAAATGAGCGATAAGATCAAGGATTCTCATGTTCTGAATGATTTTGAGATAAAGCAATTTTACAAAATCCTTGCAGTTTGAGAACGGTACGACCAATTTTGATAAGCAAAATTTTCTTATCTAAGTTCATATGTTAGCTGCACAATTGTGATCAGTTATAGGAATTTGAGAAATGATTTGAGAGCTACTGGCTTTCGAACAACTAAACATCTTTCTGACTTTCAATGCAGATCACCTGAATGCACAATCTAACTTCTTTCCACTGATATGCAATTTGTATGCTTAAGTAGAATTTTTATCACCTGATTTTTGTTTAGAACAAGAGGACTATTAATTTCTTCATTCTTTAACAATATCTAGTAGTCCCTTTGAGAAATCCTTTTGCGATATAGGTCAGGTACCGCGCTGAAATCTAAACTGGGTTAGTTGGGAGCGAGCAAAGCAAGCAATGTGGGGGTTAGGCGATTGCCTCGTGGAAAATGTTTCGGGACCACGCCCAAATCGTGTCCAGACTCGCACATAGATCGTCTGAGTGTCTATCCAATGAAAAATTGCAAGGTTTANAACTTCTTTCTACTGATATGCAATTTGTATGCTTAAGTAGAATTTTTATCACCTGATTTTTGTTTAGAACAAGAGGACCATTAATTTCTTCATTCTTTAACAATATCTAGTAGTCTCTTTGAGAAATCCTTTCGCGATATAGGTCAGGTACCGCGCTGAAATCTAAACTGGGTTAGTTGGGAGCGAGCAAAGCAAGCAATGTGGGGGTTAGGCGATTGCCTCGTGGAAAATGTTTCGGGACCACGCCCAAATCGTGTCCAGACTCGCACATAGATCGTCTGAGTGTCCATCCAATGAAAAATTGCAAGGTTTAATGGAGGTAAGCCTTTAGGAACAAGGAGTAAACAGTAAATATCTGTCTCCCCCCTTCTGAGCATCATATTAAGAAAGGTAGCAACCACGTGACCACTCGTGTCATTAAAACGTATCTGGAAGACTTAGCATGCAGAGACGCAAAGAAGCTTAATATGTTTGGTTGGCTTGAAGATATAAATCGACATCAAAATCGGATTTGCATCCGTCATCAAAATGATAAGAAAGTTATTCGAGGTCATTCAACGGGAATTTACGCTAAAACGATCCGATGACAGATTGATATCGATAGATCTTACTATTTATGACGAGAACGCGCAAGAGCAATTTGTCATTTCCTCCTTGACATGCGATGCTCTATACAGTAGCGAAACGCTCTAAACTGCTTGTAATTAACGGGTTAACAAACCTCTGTGTCGGGAATAAAAATTGAGCGATTATTCCTGAAGTAGATTATTTTTGGTGGGCAAAGTTCTCTCAAAATGATGGCAAAGTTCCTTTGAGTTGCCGCCCTTGAACATGCTTCGCTCTGAGAACAATCGATGAGAAATAACAGATTATCCACTAAGTAGGCCCGTATGAGCTGTTAATGATATTTCTTACTGTTATTGTTTAACGAACAAATGTTTATTCAAACTTAAATTCGAGCTTCTAGCATGCTCCAAACACCGTTGTGCACCTTAAAACTGGTATACACAGCAATACCTACAAATTTAGACGGTAACCTGGGCGTTAGACTAGTTTTAGAAGTGCTGATGTACAGAAATAGACGAAAACAGGGTAATTACACGTTATTTGTATGTCTTGTGAATACGCGGCGTATAAATCCGCAAAGAGAATCTCCTGCAGAGCACGGTTTTGACTGTAGGTCGAGTATTTCTATTTGAAGTAATTCCATTGTCTACGGCTCTGCAAAATCCTCGTACTTAGAAGCCAGACTCGAATTCGCTCTCTTCGTTAGTGAGTATATGATTGAGCGGTGAATTGGCGTAGATTAGGCCTATAAATCACCCAATCAATTAACAAACAGAATATTTTCAAGCAATGCCCTGACGATTTGTATCTTTTTATCAACGAAGATCACTTGCATTGCGAAGTAAAATAACTTCGAAGTTGCCAAGGATTGTACGACTCATGCTCACTTCATGAATATATGTTTGAAGCTGGATAAATTTAGAACTAAAAATGAATAAATTCAGGCAACATAACCTAGCTACCTGCTGCGCAATATTTATATTGTGGGTAGACTAAAATGAGATATATGAATAATTGGAAGGTCAACTGGTATTCTATTCCAGCTTATATTTGAGCGTAATTTGACCAAATTGATCTCCACCCAAATTTATATATATAGCCAGTCAATCAAGAAGAAACAAAATCAGCATGGTTCTAGAACTTAGGCACTGACCGTATTGTATACCAAACTTTAGCTATTTGTATTTCTACAAGATTCTAAGAAGGAAAAATACTAGCCTGATGTGCTACCAGGTGAATATTAAAAAGTATCTGCGTTTGACAAACTGTGCAAATACGAATAATCCATCAATTTCATTGTACTATATGCCATTTTATAGTGAAAAGACTAATTTAGATGTTGAAATTTATTTTGCTAAAATAGCTTATTTTGTTCTAGAGTTATCAGCAATTTTGTTACGGAGCTGTTTTTGAGCATGTTGGATGAAGGACGAGCAATATTGATCAAATCTTCGCTAATTTTCAGCTTATGGATAGTGAGAGCGGCCGTAAACAGCCTCTGGAAAAAATGATAAAAGTACGTTCCTTGCATTTTCAGGGCTTACCCTAGCTTGTCAGAAGATTTTGATGTAATTGCCATCATTTACAGCTTAAGACTTGCAAAATTGGTTGTAAATTCTAGTCCTTTTTGCAGGCTCTTCCAAAACAGCTTACAAGCAAAAACGCCAACAACTCCAGAACCGATATAAACGATTTTAGAGAAATACATTCCACTACTAAGATAACCTTTCTGTTATAGAATGAATCCTAACACTAACAGGTCGAATTTGGAGGATTTTCCTTGACTGTATATTTGACTGTATATTCTTTGAGTTTTAAATGCTTTCTTGAAGTACTTACACGATACTGAATGGTCATAAGCACGTATCTCTTATAGAGACACGCACCTTTTTCAATTCCCCATTTCTTGGCTTCTTTTTCAAGCTTATTATTAACTTTTAAGAAATACAATTTTCTAAGATTGATTCTGAAATTCGAGTTAATAAGATCTGAACAATTACAAAAAATAGGTTTCTTCTTAATGTCAAATGTATTTAAAAATGAAGTATATTGTTAAACCTTGACGCTTGTATAGCAATTGCAAAGTTGTCAAAACAATCTGCAACAAAAACTTGCAATACACTTGATAATCTTTACAAGTTATTGTGAAAAATTCTTATTTTGTTGAATATATACCTTAGCTTTAACTATAGGGCAACTCATCGAATCTTTTTTATGTACAATGATGTACAACAATTGATTGGTCTTAAAGACGACAGATGTTTGTTTGGTTGCATCTTTTCAAGAAACCATCCTATTTCACCTAATAAATATTTATTGTAGGGCCAAGAGACAGACTTAAAAATAGTCTAAGTTATTTTACTGGTAAAGACAAATCAGCCCGTCATGTCCGTCATGATAGAGAAACTTGCTTTTATAGTATATTTTCATGGTTGACCAAACGTAGATATATTTGACTAACCGCGAGTATTTTATGCCTTAAAAAGTTAATGTGAAGGTAAGCGCACCTCGAGTGACAAAAAAGGAATAGAGCTATGCTACTTGCTTGTAAACATTAATGCGTTCACTTTATTGGAGGCTGTGACATTCCTTTGTCACTACCTTTGTGCAAAATTGGCTAGAACTATTGAAATATATGACTGATTTCAGTAAAATAAGTCTTTATTTCTGAGTTATTCCTTGGGCTAAAAAGTTTATCCTGCCGTTACAGCATTGCGATGTTTCTCGTAAAGAAACAACGTTGTAAACATCTCACACCTTTTCGCTCTGTATGTTTGTGGACATTTTCATTTCTTAGCTAGTTTGTAGTGATCTCTCTATTTGATACTAGGCTGTTTGACAAGAAAGCGTGCATGGTGATCAAAATATAAATACTTAGGTAAGGCTTTAAAAGTATGAAACTTTTCTTAGCTTCTTTGTTTGAAATTAGCTCTTAAGAGACGCGATAACCGTGAAAATATTTGCTGTGTCATTTTGAACCTGTTATGAAGCATGAACGCGCCTACAAATTTTGTTTATTCTTTCCAGTATGGTTCTGTAGATTCGAAGGGCTTTCAAGAGCCAACATCAGGTTGTCAGTATCAAAGAAGAGAGCGCTGAACGTCTCTGCAAGCTTAACCCGTTGTTAAGTTTGTTCGCTTTGCAATCCATTTTCATAAGCAAAAGCATTCTCCTGCAATTCATTGCCTCAAATTTTCATGATAGCACAGCTTAATATAAATGAAACATAGAAGAATTAAAAGCAAGTGCTCTATTGATTTGATTTAAAAAAGAAATTCAGATTCTGAAATTGTGAAATTTTCAAGACTTTCTACTCAAGAAACTTAATTCAAGAGCGTGCTAGTTGCATATTATCTTTGGTATTTAGCTGTTTTAGAAGGAGATGCAAGACAAGAATCCGCAGGAGGAGTTCTTTTGTTTCAGAAGATGAATAACAAGAGAAATCAACTTCAAACAAGTTTTTGATTCTCTAGAGACTTTGAAACTAACAACTTGATAACTTCTGAAAGCCTTTCTACCAAAGCAAAATTTAGACAAAAGAAACTGCAGTAAACCCAAAGCTGTTGCACAAGGCGAAGCTTCCAAATGTGTCCATTTGCTTCTGTCTGAGTAGCTTTATGAATGGGTAAGTTAGAACATTTCTGATATTCACAACAAAGCCTCAACAATTCGAATTTGAACAGACAAAAGAGATTTATGGAACATATACTTCTCAAGAAATAAAAAATTGAAACTCAACGGGTAATGGAAGAATTTTCTGAGTGTTCTATGACACTGCTCTGCCGACATTTTCTGCTCAAGGCGATGCCGACATTAGCAAGGGTGAGTTTTTGTGAAACAAAAGATTCAGCTCTCTGACATCACAAAGCGAAGAATAGATTCTGAAGAATAGATTTCACACCTCTGGGTGACCTCAATCAAATCAAAATAACAGAGAGAGCAAAACATTACGGTTGACTGCGCTGAAGGTGTGAATTCTATTTTGCAGAACGACACATCACTGGTGGAAAGCTGAATCTTTTGTTGCACAAAATCACCCTTGTATTACCATAATCAATCGAGCCCCATGGTTGTAGCGTTTGTCTTGTCACTGCCAAAGAAAGGATCTTGCAATGAAACTCAAGTATTTTGGGGGAAATAATCTGGCTTGATAGTAGGTATAGGATGCCTTTCTTGACGAAGGAGACGTTGAAAATCAATGTCTGCTTTGATTCGTGAGATTTAATTTCTAGAAGTACGAACGATGGTCGTCTGTCCTGGATATATGTTTCTTTAATATACAAAATTTCGATAAGTAAGTAAGTAAGTATTCATTAGCCAAAAATCAAAAGTAAAAACATATAACGCTCGATATAATAACAATTAAAACATTTAACTTCACGTCGAATTTTAAGAAATAATTTGATCCGATTCGGAAATGCATTTCTACCATTTGTGAAAAATGAAAACAAAACTGAAGAACTTACGACTGGTGCGAAGAAGACCCTGATATGATATTCGAAATATTTAGACGATTTTTACACAAATTTCAAAACTGAATTCAGAGGAGTGTTTCTGTCACGATTACTAGAAGCGTGTTTCTGTCGCTGGCAAGATAATACCCGTTTCATGAGCCATACGCCTTATTCAGGCCGACGCGAGTAAGCAGCGGGGCAGTGACAATAAAGAAGCGTATGAATTTAGCTATCGTCTGTCCTCCTCAATACGTGTGTTGTTTTCCGTGTATTCATGACCAAGACTCTGGGTGACGCTTTAAAATAACAATACTAGGAATGACTCATGCTATAAAATAACCTTTATTTTGAGGTTTCCTGAGAAAGGATTGAAAGCTTTTTGAAACGAAATATCTGAGAAAAATGACGTGACATCATTGTAACGAAACTATTGTTATTGTTCCAAGGAAAATTTTAGAACGGGAATATCATGCAGCGATGGCAGCCAGCGTAAGAAAGCTGATCGGTAACCAACCCTTAATAGTTCCTCTGGGGTGCTTTGAGAGTCTGGCGACCTTCAGTCTGCCCTTCATGAAGCAAACTTTAGAGAGCTATCAGTTCTGCATGGCAGGACGAAATATTAGCGACAAATATCATTAAATCTAAACTTTTTTGCTGTTGTTTTTCGTCGTGTTGCGGTGCTTCTGCCTACAAATTATTTTAATTCTTACTTCATCGCAAGCATCTTGGGATCCGACAAGCGAAGTTTATATGGAGCCTTTCCTTCTTAAATTTGCTTTCTAACATAAACATGGTTAGGATTGAAGGATGATGTATTGAACAGTATGTGTAAAGTTCCCTAGAATCGGATATCATTGCTAGATGGGCCCCTAGAACGCTGTTAACACACTTTTCTGAAATCGCAGCGGAAAGCGGAAAGTTTAGAAGGCAATGATGTTCGAACAGTTTGTGCTCTCTTTCCTTAGAATGGCAATAATATTGGTAGAAATTGGCCCATAGAAAGTTGTGGCACGCTTTTCTACAATTCCAGTAGCCGAAAGTAAAATCTAGAAAAGTAGAATAAGAGGAAAGGTTTTTGAAATGATAGTAAAATTCTTTTTGCAAAAGTTGCCATATACCTCGTTTGCTGTGTTCATCGTTAATAGTAAACAAATAACCATGCGAATTTCAACAGCTGCTAAGGCGACAACAAATGTCAAATCCTTGTTTCGGAGACGCATTGACAGTATGTTCATAGCAAATAGCAAACTTGAATTTATGTAACTAAAAGAAAATGAAATGCTGTCGCTACACTCACATTTCTTCACCCTGATGCTTTCAAACCAGTCGCAAAATCTACGAGAAATGATGAGTGTTTAGTGTTTGCTTGCATATCGGGCTCTCGTAGTCTTATCGACGAAGTACGAGATTTACGCTTTCTCGCTGTCGGTGCAATTATCACATTTGTTTTATTCAATTTTATTCATAGGTTGCGATTGAAATAATTCAGTTTTTTCAACTTCAACTTTGGACTATCATGAAAATTCTTTCCAGAGGTCTTGACGCTACCTGTCCTGGGCTTGCTTTATTAGACACTTAGAGACGAGTTCAAAGAAAGGTAACACATCGGCGCTTTTATCAATTCTGTAAAACTCAGCTTTCTTCAATTTTGGGGTACCGAAATAATTCATTTCTTTCAACTCCAAAGAAAGCTTTTTGAATACGATGACAACATTCTTGTAAGAGGCCATTGCAAGACGCTACCTGTTCTGGGCTTGCTCTATTAGATACTTAGTTTAGCGACGAACTACAAGAAAGGGAATATACATCGGTGCTTTTATCAGTTCTGTAAATTTTGCTTTTTCGTAATTGGTGTACAAAAATAATTCATTTTGTCAACCCCAACCAAAGCCTTTTGAATTGGATGAGAACATTCTTTCTTGACGCCATTGCAAGACACTACCTGTCCCTCGTTTTTCAAGATGTATAGAATACCTGGTGATTACGGTTTTCGGTAAACGTGACACCGAAGGACCAATATCAACCCCTTAACCTGGCATGAAATGATAAGTTTAAACATTAAAATAACACTAAATTCCTTCTTCGATCCCTACATAAGCCAAAGCACTACACAAACTCTCAAGCGCGATTTGAATCCATCGAAATTGCAACGAAAATAAAGAAAATCGGGGTACTTGCAAGGAATTGGATTCATCTGACTACAAATTCGAGAATATTGCTAACATTTCTAGGTTATATACGATGCTTTATTTATTCACAAGTTGTTTAATATGAGCTGGATGTCTCTATCTCAAAGTCAGTGTTGTCCATTTGTAGCTAGCTCTTAATTTGTACAACTAGAACCATATTTTTCCTACTTTCTCCGTAGGCCAGAGCAATGATCTCTGTGTTTCGATATCCGAGTTTAACGACAAAAGTCGAAGGCTAAAAGACTAAAGTTCTAACTATCAACATTGGGAGGGTTCTTGTATATTTTACAGCAGTTTGAATTACATCTAAAATGTATGATTCTGAATTGTCCCTCCTGTTCTGGGAAGATGCATAACTGCTATTTAGCGTCCTGTTATCGGTCTTTGTTTAAAGACAAGTGCCTATGTCATACTATGATATTTACATCGATAAGTTGGTTTTTAATTTACAAATGTTCTAAGTGGCAGTCACATATGGCGTGGGAATGGCTCGAATGAGCTGCTAGAACAGAGTTTGAGCTTTGGCAAGAGTTTCGTTGACTTAAATATCTCACATCACGAGTTTGAGAATGCTGAGGCAATACTTGAGATGGGATGTGGTGCCGATGGCACTCACAAAACCCCTCTGGATGCGAACTAGGAACAGAATGGGGGACAGGAGCACCAGAGCAATAGAGACTCATAGTTATTGGAGGATGCCTTTGCTGTGAGCAGCTAGGATGGCAAGCGGTGTGTTCGTGTGGCATACTTCGTTGAACTTCCATATTGGAAGGCTTCTTGCTACTTTTGTCATTTCCAATAATTCGATCAATCGAGAAGTCTGTTGATTTCTTTGAGGTTTGGGGCGATTCTTGAGAATGGGTAAGCTGTAGATGAGGGGGTGGATGGTAATTCGACTCAGCCATGTGAATAGGGTGCCATGGATGGGATACTTGGTAGTGAGACTCGAATCCGATGGGCAACTCTCCTCTAAGCATTGGAGTGCGACTTGTTTCACATGGAGGACGGGTATTATAACCATAATAGTGCATCATTGTCGAGATTCCAGGGGATCTTGGCCTCTTGAAGCGTTTTCTCCGTCTTAAAAAGCTGCCGTGATCAAACATATCTTGACTAGCTGGATCGAGTGTCCAGTAATGTCCTTTTCCAGGGTTTCCTGGCTCTCTAGGGATCTTCACAAAGCAATCATTTAAGGATAAATTATGTCGTATCGAGTTCTGCCAGGCTGGGAATCGTTCTCGATAATACGGAAATCGTTGCATGATGAACTCACAAATTCCGCTCAAAGTCAACTTCTTTTGAGGTGAATGTAATATCGACATAGTTATCAAAGCAATATACGAATAAGGTGGCTTTACCAATTTAGTTTGTTTTACGTTATTACCAGGACTGTTCTGCGAGCTATCATGTCCATTTACCGTAACGTCCTCGAAGTCCACGTCCTCATCACTGTGACTCGGCGTGGAACATTCACTCGCCTGGCTACTCCTCCTTGAGCTCTTCTCGATCATTTCAACGCAAAAATACGAGTCCTTTTCTTCAGTGCTGGTTTCAAAAGTCTCTTCTTTTTCCAAATCTCTTTCTTCGATTTTCTCGTAAGCACTTTCAGTAACAGTGCAGTGACTGACCATTATCTTGAGACGATATGAGTAGCACTAGATTTGATATGTAAATATTGGCCTTGCAAGTTTATTCAAAAGTTCTTTAGCCGCTCACTTGTGATACTGTGCTCGATTGTCTCGAACACTCGTTCGTAGAGACTGGCGCGAATTGTTATAGCTTAGAACAAAGTTGACCCACGGTGTTTGTTGACCGTTGCGCCGACCACCTGCCTAAAAGGCAAGACCGCAAGGCTCTATGATATGCCGCCCGTCTTTTCATAACATACAGCTCTCGTACAAGCAGTAGAAACGCCTCGCAGCATCTAACTATCTTCAAAGGCTTTGCAGAATCGAGAATAAAGCCGTGCAAAGTCAGCTCTGCAGCTTCCGGATAGAATAGCAGTGTTTATTTAATCATGGTTAAGTGTTATTGAGCAAGGGCTCTGACACAAAGGCGCAGTTAGAGGACTCGAGACGAATCTATTCATGCACCCCCTGCGGAAAGAGAAATAGCCGTGCCTCCAAAGGCTGGATTGGGCTTAGTACCACCGACTTCGCAATACGGGGAGTATGTAAATCTCCTTTACGTTGCTTATTAACTTAGTTTTACACAGATCTTTTTGTTTACATGTTATGGATCTTTTTATAGCATTCAATTTTATCGACTATGTGTTTGAATAATATCTAGTTTATTAACGAGAATTATCAACAGGGTGTGGACAGTGATTTTCATGTAGATGTGAGCTTACTTCTTGGAAATTTGATGATTTTCACCCAACTGAAAAGTACGTTCGAAATAGAACTTTGATTGAATGTTTTGCCGAAATTTTGTAATAATGGGCAGTTTACACTATATGTTTACACACCTTTTACGGACAAAGATTTCTTTTGATTTTAAGTGTCCGAAAAAATATTATGTTCGGACATTCAAATATGGCATGGTTTTCCTTCAATCTAAAAATCCCAAATTATAAGACGGGGGCATATTTCAGAATATTTGTATTGTGCTCTTTTTAACATACATGTTATACCAAAACTTAAAATGTTCAAAATCTGTCAAACAAATGTCTACAACTAACAAACAATTTGAAACCTTTAGATTTGACTGGAAATTGTTGAAAGTTATTTACTCTATCTGGACTTTAGTTTTTACATTTACAGTGACGTTATATATTGCGGAAATTGCTTGGTATAAGTTAAGTGTCATGTCTGTGAGAACAGGGGAAGAGTACCAAGGAGGCTTCAATGACTTCTGAATCACAGAAAATGCGTTGGAAAATAGCAAACTTAATTCAAAAAAAAAAAAATCAAAAATATCCTAGTCACGTTCGGAAAATTCTTTTTTCATTTTTCAGCCGATTAGATTGAAATTGAATCATACAGTTATAGAGAATAGCACGGGGGTGGTGGCTAACATAAGAATCAACAGGGGTGTCTTAAAAGGAAATACATGTACAGTGATCTATAAAATCTATAGATTATCGTGTTACGTGAGTATACTTTCATGAAATTGTTAAATTCCGAAAATATGAAGAGTCGACTTATTTCCACGAGGGAGGATTGAAAGACGGGGGTAACTAACTTCACAAAATCTGAAACAATTACCTGTAAAGCTGTTCAAGTGATGACTATCAATTGAAGCTTTCTTGAAAGCAGCTCTGAATTTTAAAAAGTAATATTCTGATTAAAAAAAGTTGTTCAGCTCTTTAGATTAGAATATAAGAACACCTAAATGATCGGCTCTAGCAATATTTATTGGTATTTTTTTTAAATAACCAGAATTTTGTTTGAAAAAAATTATAATACTGTATGAAACAAAATATTTCTTATTCCAACACAAAACTGAGAGCTAGGGTGTCAAATTAAAATCGATTATTTTTAATGATTAATTTAATCAGTCTTTGCAAAATATTTCCACCGAATTATTGTTGAAACTTTTCTGACCGAAATTCTCGTTATCAACAAAACGCAAACTATTGTTACATCTACCAGTGAGGGATTGATCATAGCGTTTGTTCATCCTCTTTGTTGCGGACGCTACGTTTTCAAAGGATTTGATTGGCTGGTTTAACAGGAACGTCAATCAAAGAGCGAGATCTTTTGTTGATAAACAATTCAACTGCAGCGCATCTTTACACCGAGTAAAATCCAGATTCGGATCGTTATTTCTAAAAATGACGTCTTCCTAAAATATCATAGGAAACTTACGAAAGCACCACGGCAGCTGCAACTGCAACGAACTTTTGATTTTGTTTCAGAACTTCGCCTGCAATATATTCTTCGTTTTTCGCACGAATTTTTCTTCCCTTGAGGGACTATGAAGTTGTTCTTCTCATTTGCACAGTTGGAATCAATTTCTGTCGTTCTATACTTCAGATCTAGGCCTGTGAAGTAAAGCGCATGCATCAATTTGTAAAGTAAAAAGGGGGCCTCGGGCGGGGCCTCGGGCATTTGCCTGAAGAAGAAAGTTTCGTCCTGGCCTTTTGAATGATATTTAAAAGGTAGCGCATTGGAAAAAATACTTAGTTTGCATAGTTTGCATGTTACATGATCACGTTCTGGCTGGCGTTCTGTCTATTATGCCATAGAAATATTTGACTAGTCAAACATTCGTTAGACTATTTTTTGGAACAAAATTGGAAGTTTCGAATATACTTTATCCACAACATGATTAAAAGATACACTGTGGCTTGGTTGAACGTTTCTAAAAGTTTTAAACAAAGTAATATTTTGGTTTTGAATCATCTTGTTGTCTTTTAAGGCTAGTTTCCAGTAAGAGGAATTTTCCGAGCGGGCGGAAATTCTTTTGTTTAAAGGCTGATTTCCAGTCAGTGGAATTTTCCGAGCGGGCGGACTTTTAAACAATCAAAAGTCGTTCAACCTTAAATTTCTATTCAATTGCAAAGCGACATTTTCTCTGGTAGACAATAGAATTCCCGCCCACTGACTGGAAACTAGCCTTTACGACAGAAAATGTCACTTTGCAATTGAATAGAAGTTTAAGGTTGAATGACTTTTGATTGTGTAAAATTCCGCCCGCTCGGAAAATTCCACTGACTGGAAACTGGCCTTTATGCTGGATGTCCTAAAACGATATATCGGCATTTGCCAAATTGTACAATCATGTATTGTGAATTGATTTAAACAAATTACCAATAATTATGAAGCAAAAAGGCCAACTTAGATCAAGAAACATGCACAAGTCACACAAAAACTGAGGAGGTCTTGAAACGTGCCTAGGAAAAAGGACTGTCAATGGAAAAGAACATTAAAATGACAAAGACGCAATATTTTGGTCATTTGATAGGGAAAGACAAAATTCTAAAATTGTTTTTGAAAGAAAGAGTAGGTGCAAAAGACCAAGACGTCCCCATAAAACGTGGATGAAGAACATCATGGAATGGACCAAACTGAGTTTGAGCAATGCGTAAGAGGAGCTGAAGACCGTGACTACTGGAGGTGATTAATGACGAATCTTCCACAGGAAAAGCAGTCACCGAATGATGATGAGATGAAGAAATTTATTCGGCCATACAGTTTTAGAATTATTGATTATTTTGCCTATTTTCAGTTTCAAAACAATGACAGCGAGCATAATCATCCTCTAGAGAAAAAAAAGATAAATATGTCTAGCTTACATGCAAAAATATACGGATTGCTTAATTAAGTTACGTAGAAGTAATCTAATACAACTGCCATCATTCTGAAACTGCAAACCTGACAAAATGTGATTATAATGCTTTCCAAATACTTTTCGAAAACAGCTTCCATTTGTCAGAACTCTAGAATGGTATGGGCGATTTTAGTGAAATAAATTTCTGCAGCTAATTTTGCCTTTTCATTATAGAATGATTACTAATTAATGAAATTGGTACATAACTGATGACTGCATTTTGCTGCAAGCGCTGATACATCATTTTGGAACAGACGGTTTACAAAGGAGAATTGGGTCATAGACTATCTTTATCCGTAACAGATATTTAACTTTAACAATATCTGTACAGATAAAATAAAATTCGAATATACCGTTGTTCTGACGATACGTCCTGGCACGTCCTGCCGAAAACTAATATTCAAGCAATACCCGTTTGACAAATACAGTTCAATTGACTACAAAAACTTTTAAAATTCTTTTCTTTGTCATATATCATTGAAGTTTTGCTTAGACCGGTTACTTAAAAAATGTGCTGCAAAAAAACAGAAATCATTTTTTATGAAACTTTGGCGCGAGAAAACAGACAACCATTTTTGATAAAACTTTGGTGCGAGAAAACAGAAAGCATTTTTGCGAAAACTTTATCATGCTAAAGAAAGGCAAACCATGCAATAAAGATACAGCTTCTTGAAACAGGCATAATCTTTTAAAAGGCTTTGAGCGATTTAGTCATGAAACAATTTTATTAAAAACGGTAGCATGTTTTGTGAACTTTCTTCTTCAAGACAATGAAATGTTTATGAGCAGTTTCAGGCTTTTGGGGATGAACAATTAAAAGTGTATAATGATAGCAGTTTATTTTGTGGCAAAGCACAATTCATTTCTTGTGTTGATTGTTTATTTTTGAAATAGTGCCTTTTCATTGTTTACACATGCATGAGAATTAAAAATGTTGGTTTCATTTTTTTATTTAAATATCTTTCTCTCTTCAACAAGCAAATTGGATCAGATCTAATACTGAAAGGAGTTTTTAAATCTGGAATGATTTGCCTCAAGATTTTTGGAATATTCTTTACAGCATCATTGCAGAATGATAATTTTTTTTATGTTTCATCTCATCATCAGCATGTTTTGTCCAAAGCTATTCGTGCAGAAGTGTCAAAATGTTGAAAATCTTTTATTGTTGAAATCTCATTTTTCTATTTTTTCTAAAGCTGCCACCAAAAATGTTGTTTTCAGATCTGAAGTGTTTCAAGAACACACGTCCATCAACCACATTTTTTAGGTATTTCATGAACATACTAATCCCAAGCATTTTTCCCGCTATTATACATCATTTAAAATGATCAAAGTCTTGATTGATTTAAAATTCAAAAATACCAGGTGAGTAAGAAAAGGTGGAACAGTTTGAAAGATTATTGAAACTTATCTAATTGGTCGATTTCAATGATTCCTGCTCTACACGACTGATGAAGGTCTAACTTAGAGTTGAAAGCCCAGTTTTGTATTTGTATCAACTTTTAGGTGTCATAAGAGCAAGTGGAATATAACGTCGGTTTTAAAAGCGCTTGTCAATTTTCCTGATAAAAAATCTTTCCAAAGATTAGTTTTGTGAAGGGAGTAAAAGAAACAATGTTCTTTACAAACTAGGACAATGAAGACATGGACTAAAAGAAATCTATTTATTCCTTAACTATCATGACAATTAGTTCATTTTGAGTAACAACAATTTAAAAACTGTCTTGCGGGTAAAACACAGACCAGCTTTTCCACTGGGGCCTAATGAAAGCATTAAAACTGACCTGATATTCTGATCACTATTTTGACACATAAATGTCAACACAAATATGAAAACATTGTCTCTAAATCTTCTGTAAATCCATCGTAGCTACTAAATTAGTAGAGAAAAATTGACGAATTTCGTAGAAAACCATGGTTTATGAAGGTCTAATACAGAGTCCAGAAGAAGGTCAAAACATCCTCCGGATGCTAGTTTTGTCAGTTAAACCCTCCTTATTTTATCAAGTTAAACTAACCAGATTTTTCGAGCTACTCGCATTGTTTATAACCCTAAAATTTATAAACCAGTTGCTGTTGCCAAAATAGCAGAAATTTTCCTTGGTTTCTCAAATATGACATTAACCAGCAAAACCTTCCTCTTGCTCGCAGCCGTGGAGCCATGACTTTTTCTGGACGCTGGTCTACTATATTGTGGCACGCAAACATCTGTCGCTTTCTGGTTTACAATTCAGCAATTTGATGATATCGCGACTCTAATAATTGTGAAATATCAAAAACGCTATTTAAATTTGAAAATGATCAAGATGTCACAGCACAACAAGAACAGATTTTGCAGCAATAGCATCAGTTTGCTCTTGATTGACATGCCATTTCAAAGCGATTAGCAATCCAAGTCAAAGGGAATTCTCTCAAGCAACAAATCAAAACAAATGAAGCTGCAAAAGATGCCACGAAGCCCGTATGGCTAACTGTCGCGTTGTGCACCCGAAAAAATATTTTAAGAGAAGTCATGAGTATATATTGAGAGAATAAGGATATATCTACATGTTTTAGCTCACGGAGTTTATTTATATTTGAAAAACCATAGTGAAATTTCATGATTTTTTATATCCTTTTCATAACTCCTTTATGCGTGCACAACGAGACAGTTAGCCGTACTGGTTTCGGGCCATTTTTTGCAGCTTCGTTCGTTTTGATTTGTTGCTTGACAGTTACCCTTTGTCTGCGGTCATTAATCGCTATGAAATGGAAATGGAGTGTCAATCAAAAGCAACTAATACTATCGTTACAAATTTACCCTTGTTCAACAGCACAGTAGAATTATAGCTAATTATCTATCTATAATCTTTTGAAGTGATTCGATCAAACTAAGTTGTAAGAATCATTCATACCACCTAAAGATTTAAGACCTATGCTCCCGGTCCTATGTAAATGTTTCGTTTTCGATCTTCATTTACTAATATATGTAAAAAGATTGCTAGCTTAGCTAATCAAATGTGTTTATAAGAATCAAAACTTTGAATAAATCTATCACCTAACTGATTAAACAGGTTAGTGTTACTTCGAATAATCAAACTTAATTTAGATTGTTTTACAAATTTTGATTACCTCTTTCGACTATTTTTAAATTGCTCATCAAATAAACATACTTGCAAATCACCCGTTAAGTTAATAAAAATCAGAACATGCACATTAGTTTTAACTTTGTTATAAATTGCCGACGCCCGGTTGTTAATTCAGTTCACTTATTTCACATATTTAATCGATGTTTCTAAATTTATCAACAATGAGGATGAGGAGAATAAAGATTTTTGCCACCAACTTGATTTTCACGAATAATTTGTCTGATCACTGAGCTTTGCTCCGACCACGTGACTTTTCAACGTTTGATCTTTTGGTGGTAATTACCACCAGTGTTCAGCTTGGCCTAATATTTCATTAAACATGATTCAAAGACGTAGAATCGAAGGAACGCTCCCCTCCAATTTTGTCCCAAAGTAGCCTATTTTAACCACAAAATCCCGTTTTTCAGCCTTCTAAAGTTAAAAAGTCTCCCTCCAGTTCTAAAAATGCCCCCCTCCAATTAAGAACTGTGCCCCTCCAGGTAAGAACTGCTTCCAATGTCCCCGACATGACTGGATATTTGTTGGGTGGCGTTGAATTGTGATTGGTTTATGGGTGGACAAATGTAGCCAACACACAGACCATAACCTTTCTCTGCTATGGTCTGTAACACAGGCTAGGCCAAATGTATCCAATATTTTCTTGCGACGTAATTGGTAACGTTCTGCGTTGGTCTCTTGGGATCTGGAGTTGATAAATTGTTGTTGTTGTTTTATTCAAAAATTGACACATGAGCACAAATGCAAGCTCTGGTCAAATATTGAGTAAGTTGGCCAAATGAATTCACCAAATTATAACAAGTGAATTAAACACATTAACAAAATGGATGGCTTGGTGAATTTTTTGTAGTGATCCAACACCAATTTAGACAAGACTCTGAGACAAGACTAGAAAGCATTGGAAATCGAAAGTCTGGACGGTCCATTTTTTTGGAGTGGTAAAAACTAGCCAGGATAATAATCGATATCGACGTCCAAGGTTGTTCAGTGGGGTATAGGATACATTTGGCCAGGACTTAATTCATTTACCATCATTTATATAAGCACAAGAAAACGATTTTAATCCTTGTTTTTCTCCTATCAGGAGGGTCGAAAACTTTACGATCTAGTCCAGGTAAAAGATCTAATTCTCCTTATTATCAGAAAGCTATATTATAATCAGTTCAAAATGTTTTATCGATTCCAATATTGTTTGTTACCAACGATTTCTGAATTTGAAGCAGCAAGTGAATGCTGAAACATTTTGGCTTCTTGGAATTTGCAAAAGTGGTAAGAAACCATTGATAATGCTCCATCTGTTTTCACAACATCCACATCCAGGAAGAATTTATCACAATTTCAGTTAAATTTCAAGCAAGAAGAATAAACTGTGGACCTTTAATCGGTTGAGATAATATTGTCCTTTGAATTTGAGACAACTAGTTCACATTCACCACATGCACAGAAAGATCTGACATAAAATTTTCACAAATTGTCTTAAAAATTGTCACAAATTCCTGTCCCAAACCCCCGTCATAACACGAGATTTCACGTATATATTACTAAAGCAATTATAGCAAGAAATTTCTTGGTCAGAAATTTGAACTCAACTATAGAAATAATTAATGAATATTTTACAATTCACCTAGGTTAGATAGAATAAAATACGAAGTTGTTTTGTAACTAAGAAGCCTCTTTCACTTCTAAGCTTTCCACACATAATCAATCTACGAATTTGGTCCTACTAAATCATTTTGAGCTGTCCTAGTGATATTTGCAGCTTGATACTAGTGCATGTGGCGTCGAAAGGAACAGGGTGGTGGAAAATCGATGCAGTATTGAAGCATGAAATATAACTAAAATCTGTCTCACATTTGGATGTCCGGCGAGATTTGCGATAACTAAATTTAAGAAATAAAATCAGATTTTATTTAGTGTTTCGAATTTGAATCTCTGTAACTGAATAATAACTAAATCTCATGTAAATATAATGAAAACTCGATAAAAATCATAATCAATTTCTGTTCCTGGCCGTTCAAAGTGATACAGATCACTATGTTTTGCTGGAACATAAACCATCATTTGTTCACTTTTTTCCAATCATCGAAGGAACAAACATTTTTGGTTTGCAAAATTAGGAACCTTTTCAGTAGCACAGTTCCAATACGAATCAGTCTGGCACAATGAATATATATAAAAGAACCTTTCTTGTTCCTATTAAGATTATTTTTCAATTTCTATGGTTACAATACGACTAAAATCATAAAGGATGCTAGGTCATTTAATAATTTCTTAATAGAATATTTCAACAATGTCAATTTAGGTCGGCAACAGGCAGCCATAATTTTATACATAAAACTGTAACATACCGGGTGTCCTAAAATGATGTATTGGCGTAAGCAAACTTAGATGTTGAAATTCATATTTTCTAATTTTCAAATACTCTCGAACGGTTTGATCGAGTCAGGAAAACATTACGATCTATCGGTGATAACCGGAGGAAAGTTTTGAAAACAATGGGATACTGAAGAAGATTTTCAATTACTTTTACCGGACACGCCCTTTTAATTCACGCAGAAATGAGGAAGGTGTTTTGATATGAACTCTCAAGAAATAGCGGGTGAGTCACAAAATACATAAACGTTTGAAAGCCTGTACCTCTCAAACTATTTATCAGATTATTATAAACTGATAATACCTATGTATGTAACATATCAACTTAGATAAGAAAATGTAGTTTGTCAAAATCGGTCACATCGTTCTCAATTTGCAAGAGATTTTATAAAAATGCTTCATCTCATAATCCTTCAAAACAGGCCTAGAATCCTTGATCAAATTTGCTAGCAATTTAACCCCGCTGCTATCATAACCACATTCTATCTGTCTATTTCGCCACTCAGACATTTACTAGGTATACAAAGAGACTGTTGCATAATCGCATCTATTTGGAACTTTCATTCAGCTATTTTCTATTTTCTATTATCATGAGGTTGGCTGCAAGTAAATTTGATCAAGGATTTTAGGCCTGTTTGGAAGTATTTTGAGGTGGAGCAATTTTATAAAATAGCCTACGAGTTGGAAATGATAAGACTAATTTCACAAACCAAATTTTCTTATATAAGTTGATATGATAGCTACACAGGTATTGTCAGTTTAAAGGAGTCTGAAAAATGGTTTGAAGCTAAAGGTTTTCAAACAGCTATACATATTTTGACTCACCCGATATCAAGGAAAGAAGGTAGACTATCATTTTATCATAAACCATTCTTTAACTTTACTATAAAATTGAATCATTTAAAGTGCAAGTGTATTTGGCTAATACAAATCATTGGCCACTCTTCGTTAACGTGTTTACATATCTTAAATCATTCGTGAGATAAGATATCCGAATTTGACAGAACAGACACGAGGTACCAGAATTATGATAACTAGAATAACAAAAGTTTTAGATAAGAAAATATTTGATTTAGCTTTGAAGCGACAAAACAACAATGTACTTGCTCTTAAACTCATAAAAGTCGATATGATTGCTTAAAAAGATGAGTTTCTTGCGGGTTCATGCTGGTGTTCATTTACATACCAAGTCAAGCTTACAACTATTACCAGTACTTTATGATTAGCTCGTCTGGAATTATCAACAAAACAAATATAGACCAAGGCATGTTTAATCTTTGTAAATACACTCATTGTTATAAGAACGCAAGAGGCTCAGTTCAAAAATCGATGTTGTATCGAATTGAGTTATTTGCTGATTTCAGCCTAAAATATTTTCAATTTGACGAAAATTAATTTTGATGAAAAATAGATTGTAAATCTAAGTTTTCCTTTGTACGACAAAATGATTAATAATTCAATCAAATGGTTGCATTATTCATGATCGTGCACTATCGGGTAAAGATACTACTTCTTTGGGTCTCCAGGGATTTGGGGGGGGGCCGGGGATACTCACCTGGGAAAATTTTTGCAGCCCCGCCCATTAGATTGGCTTAAAATGCTATTAAGAATATTTTGACCAATATGAATTATGTTCTTTTAAGATAATAGGTATGACTAGTGCAAGTTGTAATGATCATTTGACTTTCGGGTTGATTTCATGATCCGTCAATTCTTATATATTATTTAACGTTGTTAAAGAAAAATATTGTTCTATTTAAAGGGGACCTTTGCTCCCTTGCCCCTCTAAGAAAAGGACAGGAGAGGTGCTTCAAAATAACAAAACATTACTTTGATTTTCATGATCTTACGTCAACCGTGGTTGAATAACTGGTTAAGATTATACGCTAATAAAATGGCAATGGTTTACATAAACTTAAATTATTTTTGCCAAAGACAGAACCACAAGAACCACGATCGTTTTATCCTTTTAAGATTCTGAAAAATCAATCAAACAAAATTCAATTCAAAATAACATATTTTTAGATTAGAATGTTTTTTAGTGTAATCTACTTTAAGAGACGCTCCATCGGGTAAGTAAGAAAATAGGCTCGATGACTGAAAACAAGCGAAAGATGAAAATTCTACTAATTTAAAAATCTTCTTTCTGAGGCGCTACATGAAAGATAAGATTAATTGATTACCCTAACCATGATGTTTAAATGGTCAAATTCTGAAGTTTTTAAGCTATATTGTTTCAAAGTATACTGCGAAAGTGAACAGAATTGCAATCAGGTCAATTTGTTCTGTCTAAAATCTTAAATCTTTAACATGGTTGATTATGCCAGAAAGGGATCTGTGATTATGTGCGAATCCAAAGTTAATGTGGAATTGTAAAATTGAGACTCATAGGCAAGATTTATGATGCCTCTAAAAGGTATCATAAGCTCTTAAAGGTATAAGGTTGTTAAAATCTGCGGTTTCAAATTCTTTCGCCACCACAGAAGGGCAATTGTTATTATGACTAGAAATATTTTGATCTTTGATATAGCTGAACAAAGAGACATTTTTAAAGACTTGCAGTAAATCAAATTTTTGCTGATTGTTTAGATTTTGTGAATCGCTCAGTATTTTCTTTTTTCCTCAAAAATTCTTCTCGTCCTGCCAAAGCAATTAAAGAAAAAACGTAAACACAGTCAATAAATGTTTTACCAGTTGAGTCAAAATAATATTCATTTTGTGACAGCCAACACCAACAAAACTGTCTGCTCAAGTAACTTTTCTAATTCGTATTTTGACAACGTAGTGGTAAGATAAACAAATCAGTAATATTTCTACCTATTAATTATGTCTCTTAAAATTGGAAAACGCAAGAAAATTGAGAATCTCCGTACAGTTTGCTTTCAAAATGTCAAATTATTTTGGCGCACCAGGAAAAAGTGAATAACGCATGAATAAAGAAGATATTTTTGTACATTTATTTGTGTTTTGGAAAATTCTCCTTGAGTACATTCGAAAATGTGTCAAATTTAATTTCTAAAACATACACAAAATTATTACTGAATCCAGGCTCCTTTGCAGAATAATTAACAGGCATATTGGTCCGCAATGAGAGTAACCTTTTTGGTTAATAAACATTTTTTCAGACGTTTGACAAGCATTTCTCTTTTGGCTCACAGCCTTTGCTGTTTGACAAGCCCTCCGCAGGAGCTAGGAATGTTGAATCGCGAGCGAAGCGACCGCTTTTACTGCCTAGTTAATCATTAAACGAAGAAGATCGATATTTCTTCCTATCAACCTCAAACATTTATTGTTAATATACTAGATTTGCAATTTATAATTATCGCTGCTTTGTTAGCAAATAATAGACACTAAAAGTCAGTAAATCCCTTTTGAACTATTTGCCATAACTCCACGTAAATTGTTAGAAGTATTTTCTGTACAAGTTAAAGAAATTCACATCTCTCCACAGCAGAAAACTTTCCTTAAGTATTCTTGTTTGAGGAGAATTGTATATTTTGATCCTACAAGAAATAATCCTTGAAACGTTAGACATGAAGTCATCAGACTACAAATGCAAGGTGAAGGTGAAGGTGAAGGTGAAATTGCGTTTTTTAGCGTCAAGCGCTGGGATCGCAGAAGTAGAGAATACCTAATCGAGTTGCGACCCCTTGTCATGACGCTCAAATGGTAGGGCTCTACCTGGGATCAAACCCTTTCCGCCTGACTGTTCTGGCTGCAAAGTCAGAGGATTACACCACTGCGCCACAACACCTTCAGTGCAATACAAGGAAAGCTGTTGAGTCGATGATTGGAGAACATTTTGTCTGCCTGAACAAAGAGAAAAAATGCAAAACGAGGCTGCCACCTGCAAGCTGATTGGCTAAACCAAGCCTCGTTTTCGTTTTACATTTTTTCTGTTTGTTTTCTGCCTGCATAAAATCATCACAAGATAGCACCCCTTCTTATGAAATAAAACCAAGTAATGCTGAGAGGAAAGGTTAGTCTTGGAAAAAATAGCATCTCCCGCTTTTAATTGACACGGCCGTACCAAATGGTTTCGCAATTAGAAGAAAAGAGATTCTACTGTCTGTCCACTAAACTCGTGGACAACTCTCAATTCACTGTCTGATTAACCATCATTTAGCGTGCAACAAAGACGCTAATACCTTTTCAATCAAACTTAGTTGAAAGAAGTTTTTAGGAAACTTCTGTAATACACAATGCTCAAAAGAGAGACTTCAAGAACAGTGTCCACTGGGACCCCTGCGACATGAAATATGAGGAAATAATTAGCGCGGTGGTTAATGAACCATGTTTCTAAATTTATCCATAAGTTGAGTGAAAATATTGTACACCAGGGCAGAATCATATGTTGCTAACTTACTTGAACTACTTTTATAGATCAGTAAATGAAAAATAAATCTGCATATTTGTTGTTGTAATATCATCATCTATTTAAAAGCTCAGCATTAAGTGCTTGAGCGGTACACACAAATTGTCAAAATTGCATTGCCTATAGCTCAATTTCTTTATTAGATAAATGATAGAGTTTCCCTAGGGCCTCTCTCTAATAGCACCGTATGCAGGTGCGGCTCTGTGGGTTTGGTTAACTATGGGTTAATACAGACTGTCACTTGTCTCACAAAGACACATGCGTTACCGCTTTATTTCTTCTAATTCCACCAATCCACGAGCTTTCATCGAGCAACTCGACCCTGGTATCTAATTCTGGGCGATGAACCTCATACTGCCTAGCTGCAATGATGAGCCCTGAAATTGGGTGAAACCGGTCTGTAGCATGATTTGTGAGATGCTTGTTGGTTTTTGTCTACAATAAATAAGATCCCCGTGATAGATGTTTGGACTCGATCTTCTATTTTTGATATATACCCATGAGTTCTCTTAACAATTGATTTTTGCAAGTAGCACGAGTGAATTAGCCATCTAGGTTTTGGGGTATTTTATGCAGCTTGAATTATTTACATTTGCGACTTAACTAAGCGGCAGGAGCTGTTTACGAAATGGTTCATCTATTGGCTGTCCCACATGGGTTCATTTTCTTCGTTGTTACATACATATTTTGAATAGCCAAGAAGCTGAATCTGGTCCGGTGAGACCTAAAGTCTCTTTTAAATTAGATGTCACGTAAAAATACCCGCGAATAACAAAAATTTAAATGTGTTGCATGAGTAGTTTTACGTTATCGCAAATCTGACATGACATCTAATTTGAGACAGACTTTAGCTGTCCAACAACCCAGTTGCTTTAGCTTAAATCAAGACTTGATTGGTTAACTCCAAGGCGACATCAATCAAAGAGCGACTTCGACTACGTTCACACGATGCCGGCACATTTTGAAAACGGTGAAAAATGTGACGGTACCAAAATTTTAGCTAGCGTTCACACGATACCGGCATAATTTGAAAACGGTAGAAAATTTGACGTCAACAAACTCATTGCAATCTCCCCAAGAATTTGATGCCAAAGAAATGTACCTACACCTTAAGAATCTATCAGCCTCGTTTTGAAAGCGTCGAGAATTGTTTCGTTTTCATCGCTTTCAAGTGTTCACACGATACCGTTTTCAAAATGTGCCGCTTAGAGTTCCATTTTCAAAATCTACCGTTTTCAAAATCTGCCGGCAAAAAATGTGCCATTTTCGTGTGAACGGGAGGCCAATCCGTCACATTTTTCACCGTTTTCAAAATGTGCCGGTATCGTGTGAACGTAGTCTTCTTTTGTTTCTAAAAAATTGAGATGTAGAAAACTCGACACATTCTGCACCTAGTGGAAATTCAGCTTTAGATTGGGTATACCCTTGCAAGCTAATTTGTGATAATATGATATGATGATAAAATAATTCAAAATCAAATCAACCCACAGTATGATTACTGTGGAATATCAAAAGAAAAATGGATACTCCTATGGTGCGCTCGGCATTCTTTTTCTCATGTTTCTAACTTGAATCGATGAAACCAACGAAAGGGCTTGAATAAATAAAGACGAGATATAACGATTAAACAGCGCGTTGTTGTTTGTGATTAAGAAATCTGAAATTCGGTCCTTAGTAGATATGTTTTGATGCAGTACTATAGTGAATAATTCATTAGAACAACAGAGATATAATCTTAAATAAGCAATCCATCAATGTGTTTTGCATATTATTTTAATCGGATACGACCAACCGATCCTAAATTTAACAAAATATGTCTTCGTTTCATATTTATTTCATTAGTGATGATTTCAAAGTATTAAATAATTGCATAAAGTCCAATTTTGTAAGCAAAAATTTCGTGAATAATTACAAGGGATGAAAATGTATTATCAATTATAGCATTCTTATAATCCAGTATTATCTTGAGTCAGTTTCATGATTTTAGTCTGTTTTTGCTTCGACCCCAAATGATTTTAGTAAAGACTTATTACATAAATGCCAATCATAACTTGTTAAAATCCTTGTTGACAAGATATGATTCTAATCTAAGACACTTATTTTTACAAGAAGTTTCATGAAATACAATATGAAAGAAAAATTCCGAATTTGTTTACAGTATTAAGTGAATCAAACCGAAAAGTTTTAGAAAAAGACTGTAAAAATTTTTGCTTGCTGCATCGGTCATTTATTTTCCGTAATCATCGATTTGGCCAAACAGGGTACAGTTTTGAAGAGATTTCTGATTAAAAAAATGACGCGAATATATTCATACAGACAGCATGATGTCACACCAGCCTTGAAAGCATGATGCCATCTCGTTTTGGGGTAAATCTTCAAAAAATGTCTATATGTTTCAGTAGGAAATTTACAAAAAGTTACACAAAATTGCTCTTATATTCTGCCTCGCGATAGTGACTAGGGAAAGGATAGGTAGCAATTGTTAGCCAGACCTAAACCAATGTATAATTGCACGAATAAGTTGTTCTTGAAAGCAAGCCATAAATTTAGTCCAAGAAAGCTGTGAGAAACATACCTTTGTGACGATAACTTGTAAACAGTGCCATAAACTCCATCAGCTGTAAGTTGCTCTTCGCTTCTTTGAAGTCAACCTTCCTTTTCGAATTTCACCTATCAACTAAAGTTTTTGAATATTTTGACCAGCTTCCAAAATTTTAGGATTAATTTATTTCAGTACCTTTGTGACGATAACTTTGTAAACAGTGCCATAAACTCCATCAGCTGTAAGTTGCTCTTCGCTTCTTTGAAGTCAACCTTCCTTTTCGAATTTCACCTATCAACTAAAGTTTTTGAATATTTTGACCAGCTTCCAAAATTTTAGGATTTCTTTATTTCAGTACCTTTGTGACGATAACTTTGTAAACAGTGCCATAAACTCCATCAGCTGTAAGTTGCTCTTCGCTTCTTTGAAGTCAACCTTCCTTTTCGAATTTCACCTATCAACTAAAGTTTTTGAATATTTTGACCAGCTTCCAAAATTTTAGGATTAATTTATTTTAGTACCTTTGTGACGATAACTTTGTAAACAGTGCCATAAACTCCATCAGCTGTAAGTTGCTCTTCGCTTCTTTGAAGTCAACCTTCCTTTTCGAATTTCACCTATCAACTAAAGTTTTTGAATATTTTGACCAGCTTCCAAAATTTTAGGATTAATTTATTTCAGTACCTTTGTGACGATAACTTTGTAAACATTGCCATAAACTCCATCAGCTGTAAGTTGCTCTTCGCTTATTTGAAGTCAACCTTCCTTTTCGACTTTCGCCTATCTGCTAAAGTTTTTGAATGATTTGACCAGCTTCCAAAATGTTGGAATTGATTTATTTCAATACCTTTGTGACAATAATTTTCTGAACAGTGCCATAAACTCCATCAGCTGTAAGTTGCTCGTCGCTTCTTTGAAGTCAACCTTCCTTTTCGACTTTCGCCTATCTGCTAAAGTTTTTGAATGATTTGACCAGCTTCCAAAATGTTAGAATTGATTTATTTCAATACCTTTGTGACAATAATTTTTTAAACAGTGCAATAAACTCCATCAGCTGTAAGTTACTCGTCGCCTATTTGAAGTCAGCCGTCCTTTTCGACTTTCGCCTATCTGCTAAAGTTTTTGAATGATTTTGAACAGCTTCCAAAATGTTAGAATTCATTTATTTCAATAAATAAACAAGACACTAAAACATCCCAGTGCCATGCTATGTTGTGTAATGGCTTCATATTCTCCAAGTCTGATTTTCGAGCGCGAATCTATAAGGTCACAGGAAATGTCGCAATCTCCCGCGAAATGTCGTCTGCATGAATGAGCAATCTCCCAGCGATAGAAAATTTCAAATATAGTTTGTTTCTGTTGGGCTCAAACATAACGCATGATTTGTTCGAATATTTTGGTAGTGTAACAGAGCATAGAGAAACAATGGTTCCGGAATTTAGACGTGCATAGAGAATTTCTTCCAGCTATCCTTTCACGAAACTTTTCGCGAAATTTGCGAAATGTAAGTTAATAAAATTGCTTAGAATCTCAAGATGTGATTGGTATGCAACAAGAGTACTTTTCAAGAGTTTTGCTCGTTCAGTATTCCGTGGCAGAAAAACGAATTACATATATTTCAATGGAAGTATCTGAAAAAAGTACCTCTGTAATTGTGTTCACCAGATATAATAGAGTAAAAGTTACTGCTATGGAGAAAGCATTCTGTTTATGTTAACTTTGTACTAGTCCTGTGACAAACTTCGGATCTATTCTTAGAGGAGATTTTTGAAAGGGAGGACTCTTGAAACATATCTTACATTCATTCATACCGTCCCAACTTTATCTGTGATTTTTGCTTTGAAATATATTCTAGAAATTGATAAAAAACAAAATAAAAAACAGTCATCCAAATTTTTGCAACTTTGATCCACTTGACTGTACGATATGATTTAACAAAATCCAGCCCTGAATCCCCTGAATATGTCTTCGGCTGGAGGTAATTGATTTAAAACATTAGGTCCTTAGATGAACAGGTTAATAGTCTGCTATTCAAATTTACTTGTTCAGTCCTTAAACTGTCTACAAGCAAAGTTAAAAACATGGGCTTGGCACGAGATCATTTCAATAAGGAACCTGTTTACGATAACTTTCGTGACTTTTTTCTGGTCTCTTTTAAAACATTATGAATAAAGTATCAAGATGATCGAACGGGTATTCAGCTGGTTGATGTGTAGCAATACGTTTTTTCAGCCTGCACGATTTTCGCTAGGTAAAGTAAACTATATGGTATCTGATAGCATCTACCAAGTGACCAGAAACATGTCACGAGCTAGTTTTAATGTACCGGATTTTCAAAAGATATGACACCATGTTTCATTCATTGAAAGATGAAGAAAATGTATCTAGTGCGCCAAAAAAGTATCCACTTTGACAGGCCACGATAAATCATGCACTTGGCAGATTCAAAGATCGATGGTTTAATCTTTAGTCAATATCTTAAAATCATACTTGGCGAGAGTTTTTAGATTTCTCGGGCCCCTACGTCTGGCGGTCTATTCTAAGAGATTATTGGCGTATCTGTAAGTTTTGTAAGAGAATTCCTTTAATAGAATTAGTCTAAATCAATAGAAAACATCGGCCACACTTTCCAAGGACTGAGATGGAAGGAAACATTAGAGAACTCTTCCAAACGACTTGGAAATTTTATAGTTATGATCTGTTGCATTAGTCAGGCTCGCATTAATTTATAACTATTTCTGTCAATATAAAAACCTGTGTTTTTATAAGTCAATGAAATATTTGTATCGATGAAAATACCAGATCTCTATCTTTCCTTTCAAGTTCAGTCTTTAAAAATTTGATCGATGTTTTACAGTCGATTTAGGCAATTGTAAACCAGCGCATTTCAAGAAGTCGGTTATAACGCGGGAAGTAGCCCGGCATAATATCGACAAAACTTGCCAAAGTATAATTTTGGATTTCAAAATCCAAAACCGGCTTAGTGTACGATTTATCGTTGCGTGTCAAAAGTGGATACTTTCTCGTGGAGGGTGTCCTATACTACAGATCACAGAAATAGGCCATTTTGGACAGAAAATGGGAAGAATAGAAGTAAGGCACCGAAAAAGGAAAATGAGGTTGAAATCGGGTACGGCAAAATGCAGTCTAACGCAACGGAAAACGAAAATATTTGATTTTCAGTACGGAAAATATCAGAAATACAAAATCACAAATAGTAACAAACAACCAATGATCTCACAAAACAGCAGTTTACTCAGTTCAAAGTCACCAAACGGAACACATCACAAAATTTAAACGGAAAACGGAAACCAGACCCCCTAGGACATCCCCCTAATTTTGTGCTCATCCGGTATAAATCTTTCAGCGATATATCACTTTTGGTCACGCGTAGACTACAATTGCACGTGCAGTACAAACATGATTACAAACAAGAGTATAGACGAGTTACCTGCTTAATTGCGCTGCTATTTTCATTTAGGCATGCCTTTGCATTGAGGCAATCAATGCTATTCAGCTTTGAAGCTTCTTTTTACGTATGTTCCTTGTTTGCGTTAATTTGTTTTCTAACACTACGTACATTATCTAAACAACTCATATTCTATTTATTCAAACTATTCATCATAAATTTAACGTTTTCTTAATTTCTTAAAATTAATATTTAACTGCATATAAATTTGTAAATTTGATGGGAATTTATGCATTGACATTGGCATCAGGTTTGCAGAAAGTTCTATGCCATGAAACGCAACAGACCCTCCGCTTGTCTAGCTTGAGTGCTATAAACAAATAAGATGGCTACAAACCGCTCTACGCATGAATTAAATTTATCAACAGATAGTTTAAAGATACTAACAGATCTGTCATTGATACACCTTGTGCATGCCCAACAGCAACAAGAGTGGAATGGTACCTTCTGATGATGTACTAATGCCAAAAAGTCACTGATAAAGATATTAAATGATACAGGACTTAGCACTGAGCCCTGCGGAACTCTGGATGCGACACCTAAACATTCGCTTTACCTGCAACAAACATTAAGGTACCGACTTTATCAACCAACAATTTTTCTTCTTTATTCGGCCCCACTCGACTGGCATAGTCCCACTTGCTTCACTTTCGCAACTTAATGCTAGCAGAGTAGGCCCAAATAAGGAACAAACGATAGCAAACGAAATTGGTTAAAGTATTCCAAAAACCGTTCTGTACTACGCTTGAATTAGACATATCAACACATTGTTATGACCATACCAACAGATCCGTCATTGATGTATGTAGTACCGAAATTCAACTATGAAAGTTGAATCTTAAAGCTACATGATGGATATATATAGGGTTTAAGCCTCTACTATTTTTAGAGTTACTGAAATCGAAGACGCTTGCCTACGTTCAAACAAAGAGACAATAAAGACATGAGTGTGAATTTCTTTAGTCTATCTAAAACCTGCTCCACTTATCTCCATCAAGGAAGTTTAAGTTTAAGCAAAGAAAATGTCATTTTAGAATTAATGAATAGTAGAGGACCCAGCACTGAACCTTGCAGAACTCTTTACATGAAACCAGAACATTCGCTTTAATGGAGTTGGATTTTGTTACTTTCTTTGAATTTGTCTATGAGCATCGTCTGTTAACGTTTGCTTGTCAAGATTTTGTTGCAAGAAGGCCAAAAAGATTCTAGGTCTCGGGAAACCAAAGAAAATTTTAACAAGATCTTTGAGATCACTGTTGAATCAAAATGTTTAGCATTTTGTTATCATCGTTGAAGTTACATCAGAGTATCTTCTGTGCCTCAGGCTAAGAAGATATATTTGAAGGTTACGTACAGGAAAGAACAATGTCATTAAGTGTATATAAAGATTTACTCTTATTTTCTTTAGTTAAAATTTTAAATCATCGCAAAAACCAACGTCATATTAGACGTTCAGCTATCAAGACGCTTAGGTCACTATACTTAATCTAAAAAGCGTTACTGTGTATCTTGTAATAGATTAAACAAGATTGTGCAAATTTATGATCCGTGTCCTTTTTCCATATAAAATCTAAACCACTTGGAATCAAAGGTGATTTATACACTTTGAGGTTTCTCTTATTGATAAATGCGTTGAATCAGATTTGTAACTTTAACCGAAAAGGTTGCGAGCTGAGCGAATTGGACGGTGCGCTTCTTTTTAAGGCTTTATAAATCCATGGGTGGTCTTTATGTCTCACTAGCAACCTAGAATCAAGTACGTCTGACATTATGCGATCACAAATCGTATCAATTAAGATATATACATATATTGAAGAGTTTCTCTGATTTGGATTAGTCGCTGCTTCTAAAAAGAAACCTCTTCCGTAGTAATTTTTAGCCTCAATATGCATGCACAAATCTTAGTACTCAGCATGAGCAACAGAACACTGGATAAAGCCAGTTTCCCACTAGGCGAATTTCTCGCGCGAAGCGAATTTCTCCCCTCTGTGAAAAAATTCGAGCAAGCGTGAGGAAGAAATGAAACAGATCGAATTCTCTTTATCACTGAAGCGAAAGCGGCTCGTGAATCAGATTTCAACTGCACATGCTCATACTCAAAAGATGTTTGATTTGCGTGAAACCAGCTTAATTACAGAAAAAAGTACGATTTCTTTATTCACCACGCGCCTGATTGATGAGACCTGACTCAGACTGGATACTGAATGTCTCAAGTTGCGCTTGTCAGAGTGACGTACGCAATTGCTAGACTGATTAAATGCCTTAGTTTCGCTCCTTCGCCTAACTGATCTGGTATACAGTTAGTTTAGCGGTAGTTTCGTTTTGGCGAGTGATGACTGGGACTCACTGTAATCAAACAAGGGCAGATTTTGTAACAATAGCATCAGTTGCTTTTGAATAAACTCCATTTCAAAACGATTAACACTCGAAGACAAAGAGAATTCTCTCAAGCAACAAATCAAAACAAATGAAGCAGAAAAGACGCCGTGAAACCAGTATGGCTAACTATCGCGTTGTGCAAGCAAAAAGGGTATTTTATCTTTAAGTGAAGTCAAGAGCATATATCGAAGGAAGAAGAGTATATCTGAACGTCTGCCTCGCGGATTTTATTCATTTGATCCAGTAGCCGAGCAGAAGGCGTTACAATTCTAGTATATTTAGGGTGTAAATAAAACAATTTTTATTCAGCTTCTGAGTTAGATAAATAAAATCTGCGAAGTAGATATCTAGATAGATCCTTCTTCTTTCGATATATACTCTTGACTTCACTTAAAAACCCCTTTTCGCTTGCACAACGCGATAGGTAGCCATACTGGTTTCACGGCATCTTTTGCGGCTTCATTTGTTTTGATTTGTTGCTTCAGAGAATTCTCTTTGCCTTCCAGTGCTAATCGCTTTGAAATGGCGTTTTATTCAAAAGGAAATGATGCTATGACGCATTCTCAGGAGGAACAACATAACAGAGAATGTACACAATTCATTCACATAGCTGCTGAATAAAGCTTCATTTTTAGCACTTGTGAGAGAAGAAGTATTCTTTTGTATTATTTTGCGTGCTATTTTGTATTTCTATTTGATCTGTCTTTTGTATTATTCACCCATTTCAAAATCAATCATTTATCTCGTAAATTCTAATTTACCAATTTTTCAATGTGCTCAAACTTAATCCTATACAGCTTCAGTTTGGGACAAATCTTTTGCTCAATTTTGCAGGAGCATGGTTTTATCGGTGATTTTTGAAGATTTTATCATCTGTGAATTGTTCGAGCGATTGGCATCCTTTATGTCAATCAGTAACGTATGCCAAAGGTAACAATTCCGCTATCGTATTGATAGGTTGTTTTTTTTCTTAAATGATAACACTCTTTTAAAAGGATGTTAAAGACCCTCAGCTCCCGATGATCCTTTGCACGCGTGCAAACAATCAAATCATCATATTGACTGGAAACAACCAATTTGGAACACACAATAGTGGGTATATAAGTAGCTCCAAGGAACAAAGCTTTCTTATTCCTTATCAGGAATGTATATTGTTTGATTTGAAAAGTGATGGCATAACAACGTTTATTTAAAGGCTAAAAAGACAATAGAGCCTCACGATTGTTAGGCCAAAATCATTTTGATACAGTATGAAGTTCGTTGTGAGACTGCAAAGGATCTTGGGAAGCACAGGGTCTTTAAGCGCTGACCAAACGAGCAAACAGTGTTTGCCAAATATTTGAGATTTGCTTGCCAAGCAATGTTTTCTCGCTTTGCCACGTTTCAAAACATTAATTGAAGCAATTTTTGCATCGTGGCCACACAGACAAACATTTTGTTTGGCAAGCAAAGCTAAAATGTTTGCTCGCTTAGCCAGGGCTTTACTTGTCAATCCAATTCATTTCATTTAACTCAAACAGTTGGAACATTCAAAGTCTATCTCAAATCAGATGTCACTTGAAAATGTTCGCGAATAAAAATAGTTGAAGTGCTTTGAATGAGTAATTTTGCGTTATCGCAAAGAGATCAACTTTAAGTTGGAACTATATTCTCAAATGTGAAAATAAAAACTTCAAAACTCAACCACTTTTTAACAAGAGGCAACCAAACTTGGAGAATTGCTTGGAGACCTGTTTTTCAGTGTCTTTCCCTTGATGGTAACAACGCATTTTTCTGAACATCAAAAGATGTTTTTCTTCTTATCCGAGAAATCGAAGCGGTTACTAAACAAAAACAGTTAGAAGTTAGACCTTTAAACCAAAAACATTCCACGTAACAGAAATTCTGCAGTTTTAATTTGATTAAAAGGTTACGAATGGCACTATCTGGCGACAACGGCTCTGTGCAAAGAAACCACTACTCAAACAAAGTTACGAAATTCCGACGGTTTTCTCATAACCGAAAGTTAACTGGAACAGTTTAGAATTCACAGACAATGTCAAAGGCCTAATTTTTCAAAGAAGATAAAATCTGGAGGAAAGATAAAATAATCAATAGATGTAACAACTTGTTATCTTATCTCTCTCTCATTTTATTATAGTGATGACGTTTGAAAAACAATCAGCAAAAACAAACGTAGGATGTAAAAGTTGATTTAGATATCATAATTAAATGATAGGTTCATATAAATTGATTTAGTATTTTCTTGCACTCCACAGTTATGTCACCACTACATCCTGGAATATAATGACCATTCTTACAACCTCCGAACCAGACCCAAAACGTTGAAGTATTTTCCTTTATATCAATTAAGTTAGTTTTGATGTGGCACAAAGAACCTAAAGAATATCGGGGCTTTCGAGAAGAAGGCGAAGACGGCGAATAAGATCTTGCTCAACACAAGATCAACAGACTCCTGTCTCCCTCTCTCAGTAAGAGTGGAAAAATTCGTGTGGCTACAAGCCCCATTCTCTGTCCAAGAAAAGAATATTTTTATTCGTTGCTATTTCTCCATACCCATAAAAAGCTTTCCCTGAAGTGCACAGGGTCGCACTAACCACTGAGCCCATCGGGTTCGTGAACTATAAGACGCAGCAAAAAAATTGCCCACTTTCTCCATTCTTGCAATTTTCCGCTAAATGTAATGGAACGCAATAGACTTCGAACAGGCTATCTTCTGCGCTGATGCACTGCATAAAAACAATACACGCAAGAAAGGAATGAAAAGAACCCTCCATAGTATGCATATTTATTGATATGTATCTCATATAAATGTTGTATTTCATCGATACTACCGTATAGTCAGGTAGGTACGGCCTCAAGTGGATCAGGGCCAGTGGGCCTCAAAATTCTTCATGCAGCTGATTTAAGGATTATAGCAACTCTAAACTGTCATAATGAATTCCACGACCGTCACACTACAAACATTGACAAGTAAGAAATGTAAATTTGAATTACAATAGAAGAAAATAATCTACAACATTTTATACAAGATAAAATTCTACTAAAATAATTTACAACTTTTTTTGGTTGATGCGATACCCAACCTCGTCCCCAGGGCCTTATATAACAAAAGACCGTGGGGACGAGGTTGTGCAATACCTACAATGCTATATTGCAGGAAGTTTGTTTCTGAAGTGACTTCAGTTAGTTGGGAATAAACTTAACTTCAAGAATTCGTTCTAATGTTCGGACTTGAAAAATTCCATCTGAATGCTATTTTGATTGACTACTTTTGATGTCATTTAGAAAATGTCGCATCAGAAAAATCAGTATTTAAGAGAAATTTACTCCATCGGACAATGAAAGTCTGAAGTATCGCTCTAACAGAAAGACGATTTTCGTTCCAAATCTATTTATTGTAGTTACATTTTTACAGCTTTAAAAACTAAATAAGTTAATCTAATAGTTAGAAAAAGAAATAGATATGACATGATTGGTATTTAGTCTCAAATACCGGTTGAGTCAGAAAAAGGTATCCACTGTTTGAAAAATCGTACACGGCAAGCAATACAACCAATTTGTGAACTTTCAGTTTCATCATGTTACTGAGGCTTCAACTTAACTTTTGAGATCTTTCTCATACGTTTAGGTGCATTACTTCCCTTTGAAATCAGGATTTAGCCAAAAGTCCTATTTCTCAATTTGCCCCAAAACTGCCAAAACTGAGCTGTTCACTATCATGTAAATTTTGACCTGTTGATGCTCAACATTGACGAAAGAGCATAATTACACATGAACAGTTTTTCTATCATTGGAAGGCCATGTACGAGCTAAGAAAAACGTTATTCTACCATTTTGATAGTTGAAAAGTGGATTAAGTCGAGCCACTTACTTATAGTTTTAGCCAACGCCTATGGAAGCAAGTTTTCTGGAATTCTTCATTTGAGATTAAGATTGTGCACTGTAGATTATCTTAAGGACCAATTGCTAACCATGATCCTTTGTGCGCCGAAGGAAGCCTCAAACAAAAAGAATCTAGGCCAGAAATGACTTTCATATCATACGAAAGTTGACTTTTGGGTCGCAAAGGATCTTGGTTTGCAAAGCAAATTAAACTTGGCCCTTATATTTCCTCAATGAAAAGATGTCTGTAGTCTGTTTCGAGATTCTTAGCTTCAGAGTCCTTTCAAAGTAAATCTGAAGTAGTTAGCTGTGAATATGATGTTAGTTCTGGGCAGAGACGAAGAAATCAGCCAGGCAAATCAAATGAAAGTAGTTATGATATACTTTATAACAAATTAAAGGCCCCATTTAAACAGTGCCGCTCAAATAATTTTGCTTGTCATAATTGTAACAGATAGGCTGCAACAATTAGAAATAAAATCTGATCTATTAGACCTTTGAGGACAGACTCTAACAAAATCAAATAAATCACAGACAATGATACAAATGGACACCAACAGTATTACAAGATCCTTTCTTGTTCTTTCATTCAAAATGTTTGACCTCGTTGCCGCATCATTGAAGTTTTCCTTCGCTTAAAATGTTTACATGTCGTCATTTAACTTACTAGCCACCACCGTCTTTGCCGGACTGCGCTAGATCAAATTAAGCATGCATGAAGCTTGTGTCGGAATTTGCAAAATGACAAGGACACTGCAGAGGAGCGTGTCTGTTGGCCAAGGCCCGTGTGGCCAAATCCTAAGAATGAAATTGTTTAGCAAGCTGAAGCACGAAAACAGGTCGAATTAGCTATATATTGTCATCGTAAAGACATCAAAGTAGAACTGAATGGGAACTGAATGCTGTATGAAATATTTACATGACATGCTTTTAAAACGAGTAAATTAACGGTAGATACACTTTTGTCTGGATACGTCCAATGTATTTTCTGTGAAAGTAGGAAATTTTGTACAAATTCTGAAATTTCTCTGTCCACAGTTTCTTCGGTTACGAGAGCTGTGTCTGTGCCCACTAACAAGAAACTTTCCTCAAAAGTTTCCTTCTGGCACTTGTCAAAGCAACGGAGAAACAAACAGTCAAAATCTCTGAAACATACCAAATATTGTTCGAATATAAAAATCCTTGCTGAATTCAGAAACAAAGAAAGGTCTTTTGGTATATTTGCTTGCCTAACTATGTTTCCCATTTGGCCACGTCACAAAACATTGCTTGACAAGCAGAATTAAGCAGAATTTGTTGTGCAATGTTTTTGAAAAGTTCTACAACATTTTCTGCTGGTCACAAGCAAAAATTGTTTGTCACGCAATGTTTTGCGACGTTACCAAACGGACAAACATTTTTCTTGGCAAGGAAATCTAAAATGTTTGGCAAACAATTGCTCGTTTGTCAGGGCTTAAGAAACAGACCGACCGACCGTGCAAAAACAATGGCCAAAATTGTAACAATAGCAACCGTTGCTTTTCATTGACACCTAAGTACAAAGCAATTAGGGATTGCATGGTCTTTGTATGCCCGGTTGGTCAAGTTATGAACAAACCGAGGTAGCTAGCTCACCCGTTGTGCATGCCAGAAATGGTTGGTTGGTTAGAGAAGATACGGCATCTATCGAAAGATGACGGATATCTGCATGAAATTCTCACCATGCCCATGATAAAAAATTTGATTTTAAATAAATGATAATTATAAAAAGTTGGCCTGAATAGAAATTCATCCAAGGAGATACTAAGGTACACTGTCTTCTGCTATCATCATTCATCATTTCTATCAATTTCTTTAAAAGCTGGCAACAATTAGGTAGCTCTAACTAAAAGCTAATTCAAGCCAACTAAAAAATAGCATAATAATTACAATCATTATAAGAATTAAAATCAACTTCACTGTTTTTCAATATTCACTGATCCTTTTCTGTTTGAGCGGGGAAAATGCCAAGAGACTTTGATATGGGGGACGAGTGCAGTTTAGCGGGCAGCGCTAAATGTCATATTTCTTTTGCAAATATTGAACTAAACAAACACCTAACATACCCTAGCTAGCTCCAACTTACCCTAACTAACCCTAACCCTTACCGTATGACATACAACAACATAACATTCGAATGCCGCCCGATAAACAGCACTCTAGCCTGATATGGAAATTCGTTATAGATGTAGCAGTGGCTAAAAATTTTGAGTCATGAAAACTGAAAAAAGATCAATAATTCCCTGCAGAGGGTATTAGATTTTCTTAAAGCAGTGCGTAATTATTACCTTCTGTTTTGCTGGTGAACTAAAATATATGCCTGTCATTTGCAATATCACAGCTAGAAATGTACCGATTTTAAAAAGTGAGGTATCAACGTTTAAATGTTTCAGTTGTTTGTGCGTGCGGCTATAATTCTAGAAATGCATACAAAGATATTGATACTAGATAAAATATATAGCCTTAAATACTACGAATAATACTACGAATAATACTACGAATAATATTATTCGTAATATTCAAGGCTATATATTTTATTTATTATCAATATCGTCGTATATATCAAAGTTTGAGTTCAAGCTTCATCTTCCTAAAATTAATAAATATTAAAAGTCAAGAAATTAATACTTTTTTGGAACACCCAGTATATATTTTGCACAAACTTGAAGAATTCAAATGTGCACAGTAGCTTTCGTTGGAGCTAAATTGGTAGATTGAACAGTATTTCCAATCATATCAGTCGAGGTAGATACGAGTTCAAATAAATTTTACTTTATAGGTGTGAGTACAAAGAATCTCACACACGGCATGAGGGACAAATGGATCTAATTACTCCTTAAATACAATAATCTAAAGAGAAGAGACAGCTGGGACTGACATTTGGATTTTAATTTCCTTCTACCAAAACCTTTTATAACAGGTTTGAAATCATTAAGTGATGATAGAATTTCTTGGTCAGGCAATTTCGAATGCGGCTACAGATAACAGTGAAAAACCAACAATAATTTAGAAGCTTATAGAAGATTTGGAGGCATGCTGTGTGGATAAATGAAAAATGCAACAATGAAATTAGCTTGTTAGTTATGGTTGGTTCAAGATTAATTTCGATCTGTTAAGATAACATTAATAGGCTTATGGCACAAGCAAATAATGATCGCTTGTGGAATATCCCATATATAACTTAAACCAAAGCATGTTGGGTATAACAAAACAGTTATCGAAACGAGATTTGAGAGATGGAATTATTTTGAAATTGGTTATCTTTCTTCTTAATTGCTTATCGTCATCAATCTGCTTCTTTGGTTGCATCCAGTGGGTCTTGCGATCAATTCTTCCGTTTGGAGTTGAAAGATGTGACAGTTTCTCTTATACAATCTCGTCAATGATCTCTACAGCTCTGCATTTTAGATAATAAACGAAACACAAAAGAAGATTTTATCCAATCAGAAACACTTAAGCTAGATTGGTATTGTGTTTCGAGTACTAATCAGAGTCGTGTAAAATCGGCATAGACGATAGATTGATTGATTACAATGAGTCCCAATTATCGCTCATCAAACGAGACGAAACCGAGACCGCTCAAACTGGTTAGAGCGTTCTGTAAGTCTATCATTAGTGATAACTGCAACAATGTAATAAGTCTACATAGACCAGTGCAAACGCCACTGGGGGACTGGGGACGAGTCTTAACTGTAATAGTTTTCCCAAAGCATACTATAGTTATGTTCCAAAAATTGGAAGTTTTTTTCGTATCAAAATCCGAGAAAAAGTGAATTCCAACTGGCAGTAAAATGGAAGGAAAGTAAATACAAGTCTCAGGTTCGCGATGAATGCTGTGTAGAAAGTTCTACCATGACACAATTTGGTCTTCGGTTCTGTTGTCATTGTGGGGATGAATGGCCTCGGAAAATGGAACTCTTCCTTTGGTTCTCGTTTAAATTTAGATCCCAAGCCCTGGCCAAACAATCTAGCATTTGAGCCAACATTTTACACAAAAATTATTGGCTGCCAATGTTGGATCGTTTGGCCACCCTTGCTGGATAATTTGGCCAACTTGTTGGCATGTTCAAAAAATGTTGGCTGATCCGGCCAAACGATCCAACATCATCTAACAAAATCTCTAAACAATAGGAATTCCCATCAAGGTCTTGCGAAGTTTTTGATCAATTTCAAACTTCAATCCTAACAAATGTAGGGCCTGCCAACAAGTTGGCCAAACGATCCAACAAGGTGGCCAAACGATCCAGCACTGACAAACAACACTCGTAGGGCGAATGTTGGCTGAAATGTTGGATCGTTCGGCCAGGGCTTTACAGTTGCCTATCAACAAGCCTTTAGCTCAAAGGATACCGAGGTTACTAACTGCTGAATTATATCGAAACAGCAAATTCGACTAGATAACGTCAAAAACATGTTAACTATAAGCCAAATTTTGAGATACAGCGTCAGAAAATGGAATAGTAACCTATTTTCAAAGAGATTTTTTAAACACGTCTGGCAGATAAGTAAATAAAAAATGTCGGCGAAATGTTTTCTGAGCTCTTTGCATGCATAATTGGGATTCGTATTAAGAATTCTATTGTAGGAAGGCGGCTTGACTTTACAGGCGCCTTTCCAGGTTGAATTTTACACACATTTACGCTTATAAGTTAGCCACATTTTTAAATGTGCAAAACGATATATCTAGAGATACAAAATACTGTGACTAAAATATCATCATAATTTTGTTAACCTATGATACAGGTATTTTTATGTAAGAAACTCTTTATAAGAAACTCAACTCTCGGGTCTATTTGTTTATTTCATTCTATTTCTAGGATCTGAAGTATACTCCTGCTTGTTAGTTGTACGCTATTACTCGGTATTACCAAGGGTGTCAGGACACCTATAATGTGATTAATAAATGTTTATTTACCTTGTTTTGATTGTTGTTGTCTTCTTTGTTTTGTCTCTCCCTTGCTTTTTTTCTTTTCTGGCTTGCGGTTTAAAATCTTTTCTTCTGCGAAGGCGCACTTACACACAGGAATACAAGGGAGTTAGATTCGAAAAAGCGGTTAGGCCCAGTTTAGGCCAATGCCGGTTGAAATGTTGCTCATAAACCAAGGCAGAGAAAGACAAAACAAAGACACCCTTGGTATTACTTGACTAATGCCTAGACAGAGACGAGGTTTCGTAAAACTGGCAACGAAAGCACAGGAGATCTCCAACGATAAAAAAATAACGAGAATTTGAGGAATCTTCTAAAACACTGTTAAGAAATTTTCAGTAGTTAAATGCGATAATCTAAGGAAACTTTCAGTACTGGGCCAGTTTCTTAGTTTCTTATAACAAATAAGTGTAGTGTGAGAGACTCTGACGCATTTTTCTTGACGACGACCAAATAAGGCTCGCGTTGATGCACGAGCCTTCCTTGGAAAGACAAGAGTCTGAAGCCCTAGCCAAAAGATCCAACATTTGAGTCAACATTTAACACAATAATTATCGACAATCACTTTTGGATCGTTTGGCCACCTTGTTGGCAGGCCCAACATTTGTCGGCAGGCCCAACGAATGTTGAATGATCCGGCCAAACGATCCAATTGGTTTTCCAATCCAATTCAATTCAGGCCAAACGATCCAATTCAATTGGCCAAACGATCCAAACGATCCAACATCATCCAATGACATCTCCGAACAATAGGAATTCCAATCAGGGACTTCCAACATTTTTGATCGATTTCAAATTTCAATCCCAACAAATGTTGGATCTGCGAAAAACGTGGCCAAACGAGCCAACACTGACAGCCAACAATAGTTGGAGCAATGTTAGATAAAAATGTTGGATCGCCTGGCCACAAATTATGAAGATATTTAGGTTCTGCAAAGAATGCATACATGCTGAAATTAGAAAGTGGATTTTTGGTCTGTCCAATTTACGGCCACGGCTGTACAATTGCTGTATTGTTCATTACATCAAAGAAGAGAAAGTGAAGAATTTCTATCTTATCAGACTATAAGTAAAAATTTCTCATAAAATGTTGTAGCAAGTAAAGGAGGTCACACCCTACCAGTCACAGACGAGCTACTGATAATGTAGCACGTACTTAAAGGGAAACTTTAAGAACAGGAATGACAGAATTTTCTAGGGTCTATTGTTTTAATCACTCAATTTTTTATAGCAAATGAATTAAATTTCATTTTTTTCAACATAAGGATTATGCCGGTAAACTCAGATAGTCATTGCAAATCCTCCTATTGCGGCAATGAAACGTGATCACTTTTTGAAGCAAAATGCTTGCACATGATTGTGTTGTTCATAGTAGTTTGTTGTTGAATTTTTATTGATTTTATACGTGCGTGTATCATTACAATACATCTATGTTACACGTTTTGGTGCAAAACAAATGAGGAAATACTTTTTATTAGCGCAAAGCTCTCGATGCATAATAATCTCTCTAAAGATAACTAAATTTTGTCTCAAATTAGATGCCACGTGAGATTTGCGATAACGCAAATTTTCTCATATAAAACATTTCAATAGTTGCTATTCGCGGGCATTTTCACGTGACATCTAATTTGAGACAGACTACAAATGTATACAGACGATTATGTTAATGCAAACCTGTAGTGAATAGTGTCTTTCGTTGTCTTCTATGTGAAAGTTTAAAACGTTTCCGGTAAACATGAGTAAAGGTAATGATTTTTTTAACCCTCTTCAAAGTGACAAATTCAAGAGAAGCTATTTGTATATACTTTGTTTTTCATGGGAGTTGGAGCAGGTGCCAGTTAGAGATTCTCGTGTAGCAGGCAAGTGTAAGGGAAGTCAAGAGCAATGTTCCGGAGATAGATCCTTTAGGAGCATCAACTCAATTTTTTTGATTTTGTACAGGTAGAAAGTCCAAAGGTACAATCTTTTAATATCACCATGTTTCATAATTAAGGATAGAAGTATAGAAGCACTGCCTAAAATTGATGTGATATAAATCAACGGGGTCTTGGTCGAATCCCAAGGGATTTGTTAAGGGCGACCTTATGTCAACAATAAAAAACTAGAATCAACGAAAACAGAAACAAACTTCTTGTACCGTTAGAAGAAGTGGCTTGCAATATATCTCAAAAGAAGTGATTTCTAACCATTGTTTGTGTCAGAAACTAACTGTCCGAAAAAAGATCAATTCTGGCTGTTAATTGATTTGAGAAAATGTTTTCCTACTCATTGTTTTTCTTACGAAAAATAGGTGTTTTCTGATTGTTTTCGGAGCGAAGTTTTCGCGAAGAATTGCTCAAATCGTCATTATACAATTACATCTTCTTCACACATCTTTGTCGTTCTTGAATCAATTAAATTCTTTCCCATCATGCGCAAATGAGCCATTAAACATTTCTCAACTCTTGTGTCCCTGTGAATCCATTCATTTTTCTCCTACATGGTCTAACCAAGCGTCAAAAATTCCAGCTTCATTGATTCTCCATTAAAGTAACTTCAAATAAAATTGAAATTCACCATGGCAAATGAACCTTTATCTTCAAAAGGAAAAGTCGCTCATGCGTAATGGATTCTTTGCTAGCCAGGATCAAACACAATCTTGTAATAATGCCGTTAATTAAGATTTCAACGGAGGCCTTATCGTTATCTCCGGACACAGTCTCTACTGACTGCGCTTAGACGAAAGGCCGAAGCGTAGACGAGCGATTAATAAATCGTGAAAACGGCGACATTGTCAGTAAAAAACGTTGTTATCTTGTTGTTAACAGTTGCTGTTTTCGTTTATTTTCTGAGTCCGACGAGACGAGCAATATTTGCAAACAGCAGATTTTAAGTTTACAGAAAAGACCGAATTGTTTTGAGTCTGACTGCGGTAGCCGGCTTGGGTTTATCTTACATACAGAGATATGGCCTAATTCGTAAAATGTCAACCAACCTCGCTCTTATTCCTAATCACTAACAGCTTCTAGAGTTAGAGAGAGCGCGGCAATCTGGTGCTTTTCCATTTGTCGGAAATTTGATTTTCAAAGAGAAATAGATCTAAGACAAATTAAAACAACCGGTTTACTTTAAATTGAGCATAAGCTGTTCATGCTCGCAATGAATATTCACGTTCGGGGCGCCTAGAATTGATCTACGTCATTTGAAAATTTCCCCTGTGTACGTTCACCGTGACCTAAAACCAGTGCAAAGCATGACCTCAAAATTGTCGGCATTTCCTTTATGTGTACCTTCTCAAAGACACATGTGCACTTTGATCATAGTTACCGACAACACAATCATTATTATCGCAAGAAAAACCAGCTGAAAGGCCCAAATTGGGAACACAGTCTATTAAAAAGCGAGGTGATTACGGGTTATACGCCATTACGTCCTACTTTTAAGCTTGTCATTTTCTTTCGTTGAAAACAACAAATTCCTCTATTACGTGAGCTTATCTAAAAAGCGATTGTACGTCACTTGCGAAATCTAATTCAACTTTATTTGCAATAAAAACTTTGCATTGAATTACCAATGTCATATAAATTTCCTAACTTTTTTTTACTAATAGTTATTAAGATATAGACTAAACGTAAGGTGAACAAGCCAGTAAATGCATTACAGCTCGAACCTTTGCTAGCTTTCCTGAATGTGTCGGCAGCTTTCATGTCTGAAACAAGTCCTATACATAATTGCAGTGCCTATGGCTCAATTGGGCTAGTCTGCACTTTAGCGGACCAGCTTTCAATATGGGCAAGTTATGTGTCATAGGGTAAGGGTTTGGGTCAGGGTTAGGTTTGGAAAAGGGTTTTTAGGGTAAGTTAGGGTTAGTTAGGGTAATGTAGGGTTAGTTAGGGTAAGTTAGGGTTAGTTAGGGTAAGGTAGGGTTTAGTTAGGGCTAGTAGGGTATTTGTTCAAACACGTTCCCAAGAGATATGACATAAAGCTGGTCCGCTAGAGTGCAGTCGTCCCCTCAGTTGTTTGTTTTTTTTTTTAATTCAGTTCAGTTCAGAACCATGTCAGATGCTGCCATCAGCTGCTATCAGCTGCCACTCTCTTCCAAAACATCTTCTCTTTTGTTCGCTTTCGTAAAGACGCATTTTCAGTTTAAAAATTTCGAGGGAAAAAATTTTTCCCCGAACTAAAAATAAAAAGTTGAAAAATATTCAACTTTCAGAGAACGGGTTTTTTTCGCTAGAGAAATCCTTCAACTAACTGGATTTCATTTCATGGATAAAAAATATGAAATGAAAACAACTGAAAATGTCCAAAAAGATTAATTTGTTGTATACTGGCACAAACTTAACAATATGTAGCTACTATTTGCTTGCAGGTGTAGGTGTCTCAAATTTACGTATTTAATACTTCAAGTTCAACATTTTGAATTAAGCTATATGTAGACATTTGACTGGCGAAGGGGGCAAAGGGGTCTATGTGCTTCAAAACTGACCCTCTTTCTATTTAGTGTACAAGTAAACGAATCCCAGTTATCGCTCACCAAAACGAGACTAACGCTAAATTGAGACCTAGCGGGGTGCGGGGTATATTGCACGGGGTATATCGCACGGGGTGCGGGGAGGAGGAGCGAAACTACCACACATAGTCGGTCTTGGTGTATGTTTTCGTCTTCTGATCAAAGAAGGTGTCATGTCACGTGTAAGCGTTAACATGATTAAATTTGATGATTGTTTAAGTAAGATGTAAAAGACACGTGACCTAATTAACCTTAGCAGATTAAGCGTTCTCGTGGATCCATTGTTAAACAAAACAGATTTAAGAAGAAAAAATCGACTCTGTCAAGGAAAATGCCGCCCGATCACTTATGTCGTGTTTATGTCTTCTGACCTGCTTTATTACAATCGTCTTACCACAATACTCTCATCGGGATTTTCAGCAACAGATCAGGGTCATTATGCTTTAGATATGGAATAACAGCTTGAAAACACGCTACACCGTTCGCAAATGCCTCCATTCCATGGGGCTCTTAGCAGAGATGATCGAGCTTCTGAACATGCAATATCCCTCGCAAAAGCCCCCATTCCATGTGATGACCGTCGAGACATGCTAGACTGACGACCTGATTCCTTGTATTCGTTCAATATTTTTAATCTGATGTTTTATTTTCTCTCATACAAGGACTCACGACCAAACAGATTCTAAACAGAGACTAAAATCTGAAGGAAAATCGAACGTCTTCTATCCTTTGAACGTCGATAGAAAAATAAAATGTGGCTTCGAAAAGTCGAGCTTTGATCTAATCCGCCAATCAAATGCTAAGAATAGGCACGTGGTCTAACCTTATTAAGAAAGTCGAGATTTGATTGGATGCGCCCTAAATGCGGCGCATTTGGCCTAAGTAGTCTCTGTTTTAACGCTGTATTGTCATGAGTCTCAGTTTGAAGCCATAGCTATAATTCAATTCAATGCTGAAAACTTAGACTCATGTAGTCAGTCTAGGGACATGCTTCATCGTTTGCAAAAATCGCAATTCCTTTNCTGACGACCTGATTCCTTGTATTCGTTCAATATTTTTAATCTGATGTTTTATTTTCTCTCATACAAGGACTCACGACCAAACAGATTCTAAACAGAGACTAAAATCTGAAGGAAAATCGAACGTCTTCTATCCTTTGAACGTCGATAGAAAAATAAAATGTGGCTTCGAAAAGTCGAGCTTTGATCTAATCCGCCAATCAAATGCTAAGAATAGGCACGTGGTCTAACCTTATTAAGAAAGTCGAGATTTGATTGGATGCGCCCTAAATGCGGCGCATTTGGCCTAAGTAGTCTCTGTTTTAACGCTGTATTGTCATGAGTCTCAGTTTGAAGCCATAGCTATAATTCAATTCAATGCTGAAAACTTAGACTCATGTAGTCAGTCTAGGGACATGCTTCATCGTTTGCAAAAATCGCAAGTCCTTTCTGATTTTAAAACGGAGAATTACTTGATTAATTTCTTGGAAACACATTATATGGCTCGTAAAAGCTTTCATTCCATGGGGCTGTAAAATGACAATAACGAGCTTCAAGATAAAAAATCTTCTTAGCATTTAGGGTGTGTTTGTTTGGTAATTCCAAACCTACCAAATTCTGAAAACAGTAGACTCCGCAGAAACGGAAATATAGTTCCCAATCAAACACATAAATCGTAAAAAATGCAGGTTTTGGATTCACTATTGCGATTCGCTAATGAAAACGAGGATCTTTCCAAAGTCTGCCAAACTTTCTGACTTTTGGAGCAGAAGGTTCGGAAGGCCTTCCAAACCTACCAAACCTACCGTTTTGAGAATTTCGGAGTCAATCAAACACAAATTCCGAGTTTTTGCCAAGTCTACCGTTTTCAGAATTGGTACCAATCAAACACACTCTTAAACTCTTGATCTATAGCCTCAAAAACGCATATTTTCAAACACATTTTTACATCAGATGGCGTGAACGCTTCCTCTTAGCTCTTAGCCAGATTCTGTTTGGTCACTTAGGTTACACTCTCCTTCACAGAGGCTGTATTACTGAAGGACCAAGGACGGACCGCACCGAAGGCGGATCATATCATCCGTCCTCCGGTAATACAGCCTCTGCGAAGGAGAGTGCTTAGGTTATACCATCAGTTACTTTCTTAACCTGCCACATCACATTATCTTGAAAATGAAAACAAAATTGTTTTGATAATAGTTTTCAATCTTCTGATACGATTTTTTACAATAATACATTTCATCTATTTACATTTCAATACAATTCAATATTATTCTACAATAAGTTAACACCGAGTTTACATTCAATCTTTGAATTCATCATCATCATCATCATATTGATATTATGCACTACATTACAAATGTATGGCAGCAAGAAATAAAATGTCAAAATGACTTCCCCAACATTGAAAACTAAAAAAAAAGCATAGCAAACCAAAGATTTAGGTGATTCCCTCTTTCGTATTTATCGTGTCAAATAATTATATCTACGGCTTTTTATATACTTTGTAATTAGTTGTTGATGATGATATATATTTTAGTTTCATTTTAGATTACTTGTAAACTTTAGATAGTGTTTTCTTTTGTAAGTTTTTAACAGGGTACATTGTAAAACAGCGTAAACTGAATGTTTTTTTACCCTGTGTAAATATTATAAAATCAAAATCAATCAATCAAACTTGAAGTTCTAGGGTTTGGGTTGTGCAGTGCATATAATTTCATTAATGTAATAGATTCTATATTCAATTTGCATACGTCATAAATTATGTTTTACGAAATCAGTCAGGTTGATGTAAAAGTGCTAGGATTTATGATACGGATTTAAAATCAGTCTTCGTGAAACTTAAACATGCATTATTTCTAAATGTATCAGTTGTTTGCACGTGCGGCTATAATTATTCGAATGTATACGAAGATATTGATAATAGATAAAATATAAGCCTTGAATATTACGATTAGACCTTTCCATGATCAGATGTTTCCTGGATGCATTATTTCTCTTGAATAACCACTGAACGATTCAACTTTAGAAGCACTGTATATCAATCAAGATGGTCCCAAGAAATGCAGTACCCCATACAAGACAAGACTGGTCACTCGTGGCATTCAGAAGTCAAGCGATAGCATAAATATGAAAAAATGCAATATACTATGTGAAAGAGTATTGCAAATACATATGCCTTTCATCTTCATCCATGCAGAAGAATGAAGATCTTTGCTGATGTAGGCTTCCACGCATGACTGGTCACATGATGAGACTGATATCATGTGGTAATTGGCCACGTGCAACGCATTGCAAATCGCTCTAGGAAAGGACAATCTAAGTTCTCTCTCTCTCTCTCTTACGAGGTATGACTGGTCATGTGATTAGAACGAAATCACATCATGTAGTAGCTGGTCAAGTGCAACGTATTGCAAATCCTCTTTGTCAACGGCCTTTGCACAATCTAAGTTCTCTCTCTCTCTCTCTTACGAGGTATGACTGGTCATGTGATAAGAACGAAATCACATCATGTAGTAGCTGGTCAAGTGCAACGTATTGCAAATCCTCTTTGTCAATGGCCTTTACACAATCTAGGCTACCTTTCTTTCAGGCTTCTTTGCATGTCTTGTGATGAAATTGAAATCACGTGATAGCTAGATATGTGCTATATACTGCAAATATCAATGGTTCTCGTTATGAGACTGAAATTACGTGATAGATGATCACGTGCATCATACTGCAAATCACTTTAGATATTAGAGATCCAGATTTATTCTCCTTCTTTCTTCCATTGACACTGCGTCACGTGATCAGACTAAGATTAGGTGATAGCTAGTCACGTTCACGTGCTTGTAGCTTTTCATGTTTAATGTGCTGCAAATCATATCAGACAACATCAATCACCTCCCCTTCATCTTCGACAGCTGGGAGAATAACGATAGGTTCCGCTTCATTCAAAACCATTTTGCTCCCATCGTTCCTATGCCTTCTATGATGTTTTCTCAGTGAGCTTGGGTCCGTGTATGATTTATCACATCCTTCAAATTTACAACGATAAGGTTTCTTCTCTAAGTGCGTCCTCGTATGCTTAAATCTGTCACTTGAATTCGCGTAGCTTTTATTGCAGCCTTCATAAGGACAGCGATACGGTCGTTCTCCAGTGTGAGATCTCATGTGTATCTTTAAGTTATCCAGTCTCGCGAAACTTTTATGACATCCTTCTACCATGCAAATGTGAGGTCTCTCTCCAGTGTGGCTTCGTAAATGAGTTAGAATCTTATATCTAAAATAGATGGAGAAGAGCTATCGCGAGGTCCACGTTCGGGAGAGCACACTTTGAATGCAAAACATTCAATACGGAAAATTTTGGCCAAATATATTTTCTGAACATTTTCTTGGTGAAATTTGTATTTATGAATTTTTGGAAGACAGAAATGTTGCGACAACCAAACATGTCGGATAAAAGATTTAGAGACGCTCGATTCGATTCTGGTTGACAAAATCAAGCTTCGTTTCTTGGAGTGATCGAGTACTTCAAGCAAAATGTTGTTGTTACAAGCTAGCTATCATGAGCAGGACTGAAATTCATGGATTTCGGGCAGCTCTACATCTCTTTGGGGATACAATTTTTTTGAAAATATCTTCATGCGAGCAACTGACTTTCGCAGAAAAACTATCGACCGACCAGGGGTTCGTAAGTTTAAAGGCTTATTTCCACCAGGCGGAAAATTCCTCTCCAGAAAAAGAGCGATTCCGCCGAAAGTTATATGATATTCGATTAAGAAATTATTCAAAGGTTATGACCTATAAATCAGTATCAAGTAGGTCAAAAAAGAGTTCAGAGAACTGAATTCCTCATTGATCATAAATGAGCTACTTGATTATGCTGATCAAATTTTAGTAAGGCAGATTTATATGGTGTAGCTGAAGGATGATCTTAGGCCTAATTTCTACTAGGTGGAAATTTCAATGTGCAGCAACATTTCCAGACATCTGATTGACTAGCAGAAAAGCGATTTCATTCAAAAGTAGATATCAAATCTAACAACAACATACCTAGCATCAAATCCTTTTCCATCACGTGTGCATCCTTTCCATAGGCATTTGTACTCTTGAGTTCGCACAGGTTTGGCATGCTGTCCTGTCACGTGGGTCACTAAGTCTTCCTTGGATAGGAAATGCGTATTGCAACCATCCCAATAACAGCTAAAGAGCTGTGGAACTGTTAATACCTTTGGAAAGAAATCAATATTAGCAATAGACCTTTTAGCTATTCTACAAAAGAGTCTGGATCGAGCGATATTCTTATACATTTTTACATGAAAGGTTCAATTGAGTGGCGTTAGAACGTCTATCACTTTTGTGCACATTCGAAAATTCTACAAAATGTTTAAAGATATTGTCAGATCCAGATTTTTTTGTAGAATAGCTAAAAAGTCTACTCTTTGATCAACGATTAATAAAGCATCAAAGGGCAAACATTCTTCAAAATTTTTCTTCAAGCAAGGTTAGAAAGAGGTATGATTTGATCAAGGTTTTTGCAACTTGTTCGTTTTATTTCACAACCAACTTTCTTGTAATTGAAACTATCAAGCTAGCAGGGAGAGGATAATTATGAGAAAAAATGCAAAAAATTCGACCTTCCTGCTATCAGCTAAAGTACACTTCATCTTGATGTTTCCATCATAATAAAAACACTCAATATTCACACCAATAAGTGTTGATGCTGAGTGCAGGCCACTCATTTATTTTTCACACCAATAAGTGTTGATGCTGAGTGCAGGCCATGTTATCAAGTGATTTTCATACTGACATTTAGTGAAAATAAGGCCAATTGCAATCCATAGAATGTTTTAACTATATTTTCATACTGTATTTGTATCCTGCAAACAACGCTTAAATTGCATGCAACTGAACTGCAACTGCCGTGTCTTGTTAGGCTGTTCAAAAAGCCTTTTGCATTCAAATGACAAAAAGCATTACAAAAAAGCGTCAATTTTATAGTTTGAGGTGATGGACGTTTCTCAGCAGGGGGTATGCGTTCATAAGAAACATCCCAGGATATTTCTCCTTATGAAATTGTCTTCCCTAGACTGACGACGTGATTTCTTGTATTCGTTCAATGTTTTTAACCTGATGTTTTATTTTCTCTCATACAAGGACTCACAACCATAACCATAATCATAATCAACCATAATCAGTTTAAAGCCATAACCATCATTCAGTTCACTATGGAAACTGAGACTCATGTAGTCAGTTCCAAGTCTTCCCTAGTACAAAATAATTCTTTTAAAAACTTACCTGCTGTGCAGAAATTACAGTTGCTGGTCCTTGGCAATTCATTGTTTGTATTGATCCAGTGCTGTATAGCTCAACTTGAAAGAACGTTGGCTGACTTTCTGCAATGTTCATTGATAGGCCATTTACATCTGTAGGCACAGTGGAGAGTTCATATTGCCCAAGATCAATTTGCCTGTCACCATCAATTGCCATATCAGACTAAAGAAATTAGAATTTATTGATATTATTTATATCTATATGGACATAAACAATTTCAACATCAACAGTGACACCAAACGCCAATACCTCGTTTTGGGACACCAAATACTGTCTGTTCACTCAACTCATTAAGTAAACAGCCTGTATATTTCATTGTGTCTGTCTTCAAACTTATTTCAACAAAGTTTGAAGGGTGCTGTAATGCAGTGGTCCAAGCTCTACCTAGAGGCTTGAGCCTCGTGGCAAGGGGTAACAGATTTGATTAGCTGTTCGGACGTACTTCTGTGATCTCAGTGCTTGGCACTAAAAACCAGCCACCATCTTCACCTTAACCTACCTGTTTTCTGATTCTTTGAATCCAAAATGTTTGCATTTCCTGATTGTAAATAATAAGTTTAGCTTCAGTTGAACCATTGCATAAGAGCTTTTTGGATGTACAGGTATTTACAGGAAGGAGGGAAAATAAAGGTTAAAGAAAAATGACCACATGGGATTCAAAAATATGGAATCCAAACATCAATGGTCAAGATGGGTGATACAGTACAGGCCTTGCACACATTAACATGGTTTTCCTGCCTAAGAATTCTCAAGAATTTCTTAGGAATTCTTGTTTAAACAATTTACAGTCTTTCATATGACTCAAGAATTCTTATCGGAATGTCAAGAATTCTTAAGAATGATTGAGAATTCTTGTCATGTTAATGTGCGTAAGGCCTGTACTGTATATAACTATCGGAAGGGCTAGTACAAGACAATGTTGAATGCTCTACAGGTGCAAAATAGGCAAGTTTGAGGTCAAATGGGTAAGGCAAAAATGTGAATAAATTTTCATTGACAGATTTTCTCCAGATATAACTGTGGAACTACCACCTTGAGGTTGTAGACATTTATTCAATGGTTTGAGATATACCATTTTATATTCATCACACAACCCATTTTGACCCAGTCTACTCATTTTACCCCTGCAGACCCCATAAAATATGACAACCAAAGATTTAAACTCTAACTGCTGTCTCCCTGGATTGCATTTAAGAAATCCCTTTCACAAGAAAATTTGAACTCACTATGGTGGAAGTCAATCCAATATTACTTGGGTCCTGTGTAAGTACCACTATAGAATCGCCAGTATTCAAAAACTGGAGACTGGAACAAACAGGGATTGCTTGGTTCTCATCTGTTGTCGTTACAGCAGCAGAAGACTGATCTTCAGACGCAGCCTCCTTGCTATGTGATTTATACAACACAACGTGATCTTCCTTTGCAATAAACTCTCCATAAAGTTGCCCCTCTTCTTGTTTCTCGCTATGATCCTCTAACTTGTGTACATGCAGGACTGTTGAATTACTATCTTCTATTCCTAAAGACCTTTCAGAATTTTGTTCGCTTTGATTATCACTCCCTTGAGTTTCTTTTTCATGTCCAGTTTCAATCACCAAGCAGTTTCCCTTCCTATGAGATTGGCAAATATCAACAACATTATCTATTTTGCAGCCCCCTTGATTCTCTTTTTTAATATTTTGGGTTTTACTGTTAGTATTTTCTTCAGGTGCATCAAAGCTACACGACGTCGCTGGAGCAAGACTTGAGGGGGGATTTACTGTCTCCTTTTCATCTCGTCCCCCCTTCTCTTCGTCCTTCAGCCTCGATTCTTCAAAAGTGCTAGCGACAGAAATCGTGCAGTTTTTGACTGCTTTGAATTTTACAGCATTAACTGCGTCCATTAGGAAATCTTCGTTATTTGTTTGAGGCACAACAATTTCAGGTTGATTTTCATTTAGGCCATCACTGAAATGCGATTGGATTCTGTCAACGATGGGAGGTGTTTGGGCTTCTGCTTCTCTTTCGTCGTGCTGGTCATAAACTAGAATCATACTGCTATCTAGTATTTCTCTGTCGTGAGCTATTATATGATAATCTTTATCCATTTCGTACAAAATTGTTGAGAGTTGTTTTGGCAGCACAATCAGCTTCTGAATTTTTCAAGTGAACAAATCCGAATATGGGAACGAGACTGCTGGACACCACAAAGAGAAGGCGGGACTGGGACTGAAGGACTGGGACTAAAGGAAAACAAATGGCGGGAAAATATCCCTTATCACCTCGCCTTATCATGATTAACTATAGATTTTAAATTGCTGTGTCCTTTGTTTTTTGTTCTTGTTTGTCATCTTATATGATTCGAACATACTTCTAGCTTCTAAAAGAAACTAATCTAAATCGAATATTTAATACATTTAATGCTACAAACAATCTATAATAATACTTAAATATTTCGGTTGCTAGCTACATATATTAGATGAATTAATTCATTTGAGATACTTGCTGAAATTGTTGTTTGTTTTAGTTTGAAAATATCCTGCATGAAAGGAGGATTTAGTTTCGAGACGCTTTTTATAAATTTCAATACAAAGAGTTATGAGATGATTGACACTCATCGTCCATTTCCTAGCTTTAGAACGTAAATCGTCAAATCCTTTCCTTTATATCGTAAATTTTTACATTACAAAATAAAGTACAATTGGTGTACAAATTCTAGGCCCATCCAGTCGACTAGCATTTGTCCGATGGAGCAAGAACACAGGAGGAACATCAAAACAGAGAAAAAGGCGACGAGAAAGAGAATGAAGGTTATGAAGGTNAGATACTTGCTGAAATTGTTGTTTGTTTTAGTTTGAAAATATCCTGCATGAAAGGAGGATTTAGTTTCGAGACGCTTTTTATAAATTTCAATACAAAGAGTTATGAGATGATTGACACTCATCGTCCATTTCCTAGCTTTAGAACGTAAATCGTCAAATCCTTTCCTTTATATCGTAAATTTTTACATTACAAAATAAAGTACAATTGGTGTACAAATTCTAGGCCCATCCAGTCGACTAGCATTTGTCCGATGGAGCAAGAACACAGGAGGAACATCAAAACAGAGAAAAAAGCGACGAGAAAGAGAATGAAGGTTATGAAGGTTGTACCTTAGCTTGTTAGCTTGAGTGATACAGATTATGGAGGGGTACTTGAGGGGGGGGGGTTCCAATAACGCAATACCGCACGAAAAGTAGCATAATACAGCAAACTGAAGAAAACTAAGGAAAGCGATCCTGGTAATACAGTATACCGGATTATAGCAATTTGATGCCCTCTTAAATGCACCTTTCCCCTTCCAAATCTATATTTAGATCTATTGAGTCGTAGTAAGATGCATCAAAGACCAAACAACGGTAGAAAATAGTTCAATTGATGTGCTTGTAGTAAACTGCATTGCATTGACGGTAAAATTTAATCAAGCAGGAAAGGGAGAGGTGCAAGCTTAACATTTGCCGACCAGTAGGCATGGACTATGGGCGTTATCTACTGCAGTTGTGCTTCTGCGGAGGAAAAGTTTGATAGCTCTTTAACTACCTCCTCCGTTTTTATCCTCCGAAGAACTCCAAAGAAGCATACAAGCAGGGGCGCTCCGACATAGAAGCACACCTGCAAACATATGAGGAAAAAGTGGGATGGCTCAAACTGTAAATGTAATGCTTGCCAGTATATGTCCGAAAGTTAGATTATAAATAACCTTATAAATAATTAAAAATAAGAAAAAAATATTCATTTAGTTACATTTATATATCGATTTGGAATAGTTTACCTTGTACATATATTTGTATATAGTAAGCTGGATGTAAATATCGATATAAAACAATTCAACAAATAAACCTGCGGTGTATAACTAACTATGGTAATAGCCAAATTTGAATTCATTACAAGACGTCTATGCAATTGGGACATCTATCAATAGATGTCTTTTGGTCATACTGATTATGTGTGCAATTGGGACATCTAACAATAGATGTCTTTTGGTCTTACCGATTTTGTGTGCAATTGGGACATCTATCAATAGATGACTTTTGGTCATACTGATTGTGAGTGCATTTGGGACATCGATCAATAGATGTCTTTTGGTCATGCTGATTGTGTGTACAATTGGGACATCTATCAATAGATGTCTTTTGGTCATACTGATTGTGTGTAGAATTGGGACATCAATCAATAGATGTCTTTTGGTCATACTGATTGTGTGTACAATTGCGACACCTATCAATAGATGTCTTTTGGTCATACTGATTGTGTGTANGGATACTTGCTGAAATTGTTGTTTGTTTTAGTTTGAAAATATCCTGCATGAAAGGAGGATTTAGTTTCGAGACGCTTTTTATAAATTTCAATACAAAGAGTTATGAGATGATTGACACTCATCGTCCATTTCCTAGCTTTAGAACGTAAATCGTCAAATCCTTTCCTTTATATCGAAAAATTTTTACATTACAAAATAAAATACAATTGGTGTACAAATTCTAGGCCCATCCAGTCGACTAGCATTTGTCCGATGGAGCAAGAACACAGGAGGAACATCAAAACAGAGAAAAAAGCGACGAGAAAGAGAATGAAGGTTATGAAGGTTGTACCTTAGCTTGTTAGCTTGAGTGATACAGATTATGGAGGGGTACTTGAGGGGGGGGTTCCAATAACGCAATACCGCACGAAAAAGTCACCAAATACCGCAATACCGCACGCAAAGTAGCATAATACCGCAAACTGTAGAAAACTAAGGAAAGCGATCCTGGTAATACAGTATACCGGATTATAGCAATTTGATGCCCTCTTAAATGCACCTTTCCCCTTCCAAATCTATATTTAGATCTATTGAGTCATAGTAAGATGCATCAAAGACCAAACAACGGTAGAAAAAAGTTCAATTGATGTGCTTGTAGTAAACTGCATTGCATTGACGGTAAAATTTAATCAAGCAGGAAAGGGAGAGGTGCAAGCTTAACATTTGCCGACCAGTAGGCATAGACTATGGGCGTTATCTACTGCAGTTGTGCTTCTGTGGAGGAAAAATTTGATAACTCTTTAACTACCTCCTCCGTAAAGCTAAAAAAGGTTTAAGAGTTTATCCTCCGAAGAAGCATACAAGCAGGGGCGCTCCGACATAGAAGCACACCTGCAAACATATGAGGAAAAAGTGGGATGGCCCAAACTGTAAATGTAATGCTTGCCAGTATATGTCCCAAAGTTACTTCTTATTTATTTAGATTAGTAAAATACTGTAAAAATATTCATTTAGTTACATTTATATATCGATTTGGACTAGTTTGCCTTGTACATATATTTGTATATAGTAAGCTAGATGTAAATATCGATATAAAACAATTCAACAAATAAACCTGCGGTGCATAACTACCTATGGTAATAGCCAAATTTGAATTCATTACAAGACGTCTATGCAATTGGGACATCTATCAATAGATGTCTTTTGGTCATACTGATTATGTGTGCAATTGGGACATCTAACAATAGATGTCTTTTTTCAAACTGATTGTGATTGCAATTAAGACATCTATCAATAGATGTCTCTTGGTCAAACTGACTTTGTGTGCAATTGGGACATCTATCAATAGATGACTTTTGGTCATACTGATTTTATGTGCAATTGGGACATCCATCAATAGATGACTTTTGGTCTTACCGATTGTGTGTGCAATTTGGACATCCAGCAATAGATGTCTTTTGGTCTTACCGATTTTATGTGCAATTGGGACATCCATCAATAGATGACTTTTGGTCTTACCGATTTTATGTGCAATTGGGACATCCATCAATAGATGACTTTTGGTCTTACCGATTGTGTGTGCAATTTGGACATCCAGCAATAGATGTCTTTTGGTCTTACCGATTTTATGTGCAATTGGGACATCCATCAATAGATGACTTTTGGTCTTACCGATTGTGTGTGCAATTTGGACATCCAGCAATAGATGTCTTTTGGTCTTACCGATTTTATGTGCAATTGGGACATCCATCAATAGATGACTTTTGGTC
>REGM01000036.1:691376-743040 GCA_004194415.1 Aurelia aurita
CAATTGGGACATCTATCAATAGATGTCTTTTGGTCATACTGATTGTGTGTACAATTGGGACATCTATCAATAGATGGCTTCTGGTCATACTGATTGTGTGCGCCATTGGCACATTTATCAATAGATGTCTTTTGGTCATACTGATTCTGTGTGCAATTGGGACAACTATCAATAGATGTCTTTTGGTCTTACAGATTATGTGTGGACCCCCCACATATATTAATAGATGTTTTTGGTGATACAGTTTATGCTCATTCTCTCACATCTATTAATACTGTGGATAGATTTTTTTCGTTTGTACAGATTATGTGTGCACCTTGCACATATATTAATAGATGTTTTTCGTCCTGGCTTGTCAACCCTCTGCACTTGAGACAGGGAAAAAGGTAGAAGTGTTGCTTGTTGCTGTTAGCTGTGCAGCTGTGATGGAGCATTTTTGGACTTTTTGAGACGAGGCTGTTACATCATTCTCTCTTTCATCTTTCATCTTGTTCCCTTTATAACATGGCCTAAATTTGAACTCACATACCTTAGAAGATGCTATAACCATGGTTGTTTTGAACAGGATTGCATCACTGAAAAGACTGTGCTCCTTAGAGGTGGAGCGTTGCTGTGTACGTCAAAGCAATCGACAACAATTGCAAGTGAAGAGGGCATTTTCCATTGGCAGCTTAGGCTTAGGCCCATCATCATATTCAAAATCAAAAGCATCATACTCGTTGCAAGCAATCCCCACATTAGGAGCAGGCAGAAGAGGTACGGATAATTGAGATTCCTCTTGGGTAGAGAGCAAGATCACTGCACATTTTGATGTGCAGTTAATGCCATGTTGGAAAGTTTGCTCCAGCAGATTTTGCTAATTTTTTTGCAAAAAGTGCGCACAGAAGATTTCTTTTCCGAACGATACACGTGTGGATGGATGAGCTTCCAAAACCGTGAAATGACTGGTTAACTGTTTGCTAAATACTTAATTGATTGGTAAATTTCAAATCACATAAAAAATGCATGCATAAAATTTCTTGAAATAGCGTTGCCGTTGGTGCTCTTGTCTTGAAGATTTGAAGTGTGTGCAGAATTTCTTCCATGCGAGCAACAAAGTTATCAGCCTGGAGTTTGCTAACCCCAGTGCAGAATACTATGGCAGTTGTCAGTTGTCAGTGTTCACAGCACAATTTTATGCACCAAGAATATTTATTATTTTTAAGCAGAAATTTCGAAAAGTCTTGTTGATGTTGCACAAGGCACAACCAATTTTTCAAAATTTGTGTGCCAGAGGCAGGCCTTGTCATTTGACTTTTAGTGTACGTGTGTGATCGATCACTGCCATGTTAAATGATGAGGCATGTGACATTTGATTTGTATAACACTATAAATGATGGAAGTAATCAAATGATTGATTTTTAAACATCATACTTTAAACCGTATCTTATAATCTATCGTAAAATAAAACATGGGCTTTTAAAACGTAGCATAAAGTTCATAATTTTCCATGCCGCTTTGTGGAAAATTTATTTGACACAATCTTCATCCTCAGAAGAGCTACTGTAGAGATGGTGAAATCTACATCTTGTTTGAGATGCTGTTTCTTCTTTTCCTCCTCTTCATCAGCATTTGGAAGACCTACTTCGCCTTTCTTTTCCAAATATATCTCTACTGCATGTTTTAAACTTCCTTTTCATTCATCTGGGCTCCACGATGCTTGAAATTCTCCTTGCGAAGCCCTTTGCTGACCTATCTTTGTGGCTTGACCTAAAATTTCGCTCTTGTTTCAGAATCTAGCCTAATATGGAAAATTATCTGTGCATATATCCTGGTTATACACAGGAAACAGTTAGAAGTCCTTTCACTTCGTTTGTTCGTTTTTTCTTGAATTTGGATTAATCCTTTAATTACTTCAAAATGGAACCCAAAGATTACAAACTAATAAAAATGAATGAAAAGCCGAAGTGCAAGAATTTATAAGAAATTTTAATTGAGATGAGTGAAGAATCAGGCATCCCAAAAAAGTTTGTGCATGACGAGGCATGGGTGTGAAGACTAGAAAAGGTATTGTACATCAAGGTTTTTGGTGCGTAAATTTTTGTGCTTGCATGAAATCGTCAAAATTTTGATGCGAAATGAAAGAAAAGCAATTGGGGAATCTGCAACTGGAGAATTCTTTGATGTTAATATACACAGGCCTGTACTGTACACATAATAATCATCCTCATAGCATTGAGTTTTTTTTGGAGGGGGATCGTTGGTTATTTTATCACTTTGTTAGTTTGCTTTAATTAGTTTTATGCTATTACAGTTGCCAACTTTAAAAAAATTATATTATCTGGTATATCTTTTGTAGGAAATCCATGTCGCATCAACAGCCTGTTCGTGAAGCAAAATCCAGTTGCTCCAGCATTAACATCTTCTTTTCAGACCACAGGTACAGTAACACCTTCTGAAATTACAAAATTTCTCTTTTAGGTACAGTAACACCTTCTGAAATTACAAAATTTCTCTTTTACAAATATTTACTTTGAAAATTGTTCCTAATAGTTCATTAGGCAATTTCCAAATTTCAAACAATTGATATCTGGCTTAAAATGTAGCATTTTTTAGGGCAAAATGCAATTGTTTATAACTGCCAATACATAAAGTAAAATAGCTTTGAGAAAATCCCTTACTGTTGGGCAGGATGAGAGCAAGGTTTGGATAAATAGTGTCAGAAAACCAAAGTGGGAAATTAATTAATTAGAATATATACCATATGTCCCAGAAAATGGTATAAGTGTTTGAACTATTACTATGGAGGAGCCTCATTTTGGAAATTTTTTATTTTCAACTTGATCATAAGAGGAGATGTCACTTTGCAATTTGAGACATTGCATGCCCTAATTAGCTGTGTATTTGATGAGCTATTTCACTTGAACACACCAGATTTCTGGAAGAGCCTAAGACAGAGCAATTATTTAATTCACTACTACTTCCTGTGATTTGTCCATGTATAATTATGAAATTCTTTGGGACTTCTATAGCAAAACACTACATGATTAAAAAACATTCTTTGCTTTATTGAATGAAATATACTTGAATCATGCATCTCAAATGTGGGGAAAGTTTTAATTTGCACTTGACATATATAGTTTAATAACTTGTGGATGCAATTTCTATAGCAACATTGCAATTTGATGATTTATCGTCAAACACGTTTTATGCTGCAATTTTAATTTAGAATTTATCTTAGGGTAGAATCAACCTAGGAAATGCATTGTCTCATTATGCATAAGAAAAAATAGTTGAATTTAATAGTGCTATGAAGAATGAGGCCTTTTTCTAGCTGAAAGAAACAAGAAGAGCTACTATGACATTCTCGGTGTGCAGAAGGGTGCAGCTCAGAGGGACATAAAGAAATCTTATTATGAGGTAAATTTTATAATGATTATGTTATAAATTATTTGACATGTTATATTAAAGTTTGTTAAGTACCTATGCTAGGTAGCATAGATCTCAGATACTCATTAGTTTTCATTCCTATTTCTGAGAACTTAAAGATCTAAAAGTTTAAGATAGTTTAAATCTGAAAACAGTTTAATCAGCCATGTTAGCTTCATATTTTAAGCTATTACAGTCATCCAAGAACTGCATGTTTCTGTGATTTTGCCATCTTGGAACATCTTTGATGCTGGTACTATTATTATTATTATTATTATTAAATATCTATTTAAAGTAGGCTAGAAAAAAATGAATAGCTAAATTAGAGCTAATTAAGGCATACTATTTACAATATACACAATATACAATCAGATAAAAAATGTTACAGGACAAAAAGAGTTAGAAATCTATCCTGTGAGAAACCCAACTTTTGGGATATATATTTTGCAGAGCCTACAGTTGCATTTTTCACCATTCCAACATTTAATTTGTTTTTTGAAGATAGGAAGGCTGTTTGGTTGTTTTATTCCTTGCGGTAAAAACTGCCACAGTTTATTTCCAAGGTAAGTAATGGACTCAACTCCAAAGGACGTAGTTCGTACTTTTGGAAGTTGAGCGTCATCGCCATGCCTTAGACTGTAGCTAATGTTTCGCTGCATGAAAATATCCTTCATGAATGGTGGATTCAGACTGCATTTTGTTTTATAAATTTCAGTCATGAGCAACTGTAGGTTTCTTACATGTATTGGCACGGATTTGTATTGGCATGTATTGGCACTCTTAATGCCTTTAAAATTAGATGTAAGTGGGATCTCTGCCAACTGAGGGCAATAGAATGACAGGTGCAAGTTGGAATTATACCGGCTTAAGTCAGATTTGTCTGACTTTCTTGTGAATCTGATCTATTTCAACTGATGTAAAGTTAATAAAGATCGTACAATCGAAGATCCAAAAAGACTGCAGGTTGTAAGAGTAAAAGTACTGGTGATAGCATAGCTTTAGCCCATGTTCAATATCAAATTGCATATAGTATAGAAAAGATAGAAGAATTATTCTATTGTTGATGGCTACTCTAGATGTACTGTATCACTCTGTTCTCTGTTTGTTTGTACTGTACATGTCTTTCTCTTGAGGTAGCAAGTTTGATTCGTACAAAGTTATTTACTCGCTGGACGCAAAAATATCCGATGATGTGAAAATCTAACATAAGCAAAGAAATTTTAAAGAATTTATCAATTGGGCCTTGCACTAATGTTTTTGGTCCGAGTTATGAAAAATCTGACCCATTGAGTTTGTGTCTAAAATTATTCCTCCTCGCTTTTACTACAGCTTGCTAAAAAGTATCACCCAGACACAAACAAAGACAAGGAAGCTGCAGCAAAGTTTCAAGAAATTCAACAAGCATACGAGGTTAGTCTTTTCTCTAAGTTTTGGATTTGAGGGATTCTATGCAAGTCCAACATGGCACAGAAAGGGAAGAAAGCATGAATGCTAAACCATAATGTTAACCATTTTTCCTTCATTACTTTAAGATTTACGATGATTTTAATGCGTTCCCAACTTTTCGTGAAGTTTTTCAATAAAGGGATAAACATCGTAATTCTGAAAATAAGTTCCTTTCAAGCCCCAAATCAAAAGGAGGACGCAATAACCATTTGTGCAATCTTGCTCAATGATTTGACGCCTTTGCTGACATGGCATGGAACCAGCATCTGCGGAATTTGCGTCCTTATTCCATCTTCACAGCATACAGTACCTCAAGGACAGAAAATTTCAAAATATTGGCCACTTTGTCGACGAAAATTTATGTGTTCCAAGTCTGTTGTTGGCTGATAATGTTTCACGCCAGAATTGTTGGATTACCTTCTTTGTTTGACACAAAGTAGCCTCCGTGTAGGCTTGACCAAAAGGGAACCCTTTACAACGATATAGACTAACAAAAAGCTGTAAAAAAGCCAAAATTGCTGTAAAGAAAATTGTTATAGATCCATTATGAACCGGAAGACAATTTTGTTTTCATAGATCTTGAGTGACGATCAGAAAAGAGCTACATACGATCAGTTTGGCACTGCAGATCCTGGCGCAGGTGAGTGATTTTCAATAAAATGTAACCGATCAATAAAATCGAAATAAAACAAAGATGCATGGAGACACAATGCAATATAGTGTATCTTAAGGTGATTTAAAATAAGATACCAGATGGTCTAAAAACTTACCTCCGTTCGTTGGAATACAGTGCACTGTTTGTTGGTTATCATTTTCTGATAGGGCTGTTTCATCGAAATTCTCGCAAAACTGGGATTTCGAATTCATTTTCCTGAAGTTAACCTGAAAGTCTTTTAGCCTTTTTCATCGTTTTTGAGTGTTCAAACGACGCTGTGTTCACATTTTAGTCGCTAAGGTTTCGTTTTCAAATGCTGTTTTCAAATTCTGCTGGATCGATTTGTGCCGTTTTTTTGTGAACCCTATCCAAAACAATTTTGTTACATTTTCAAATTGTACCGGCATCGTGTGAACGTAATCCCAGTCTTCATTTGGTATCTTATTTGACAATGGGTGCAAACAGAATCTTTGTGATGCTATTCTTTTAATGTCTCGGTTGTAGGTGGATTCGGTGGACAAGATCCTTTTGGTGGACAAAATCCATTTGGGGGTCAAATGAATGCTGACGATATTTTCAAAAGTTTCTTTGGTCAGTTTAACCAAGGAGGAGGATTTGAAGATGCTGCTCGGACAACACAGGTTTGTCAAAAGTTGAAGTAAATTTCTTTGAAGATGTTTTGAAAAGGGAAACCATCATGAAGCATACTAAAAGTTTATTTTTCACCAGAGTTTCTCGAAGTTCTCGAAAAATGTCCCAAACTGTTAGTCCAAAATTGTTTGTTTATCAACACTTTTATATGCAAGTGAAACTTGGACGCTGGTTGCTGATACGTGGAAGAAAACAAAAAAATTTAAAATGCGGATGCATCGAAAAATGCTCAATTCAATTCAATTCAATTCAATTCAAACTTTGTTTATAAGAAATACTAAATACAACGTATAACTTATACGACTCAGAAAAAGCAAAGCTTATCTAGTCTGAGCCGTTTTAAGAACAAAACATGGGAAATATATACAAAACGTAAAATGAAGAAGAGTAGTAGCTAACTGTGAAAAGCTTAAATGATTGGTCCTGAATAGTGTTAAAGTTTAATTTATTTTGTACTTTCGTAATTATTTTTTATGTTTCTTTTTTACTGGTATCGAAGGAGGTTAAGATTTTTTATTTTAGCAGAAAATATTTTTGCATTATTGATATGTTTTATGTTTTCTGGAAGACTATTCCAGAGTCTTGCGCCTTTGTTTTTAAGCATTTGGTCACCCCAATGTTTACTTGTTCTGCATACTTTATAGTCTTTTCTTTGTCTTGTTTCGTACTTATATTTGTCCTCATNGTTTGGTTTGTTCATCATCTCGAATTGTAACGAAGAAACCATCTATTCTGTTAAGATAGTCTCCATATCTTTTCTCGAATAACTGTATCCAGTGATTTATTCTGGTTTGGTCGGCCTTGATGGTAACACAGCCTTGTTTGATGCTAATCGAGTTGTCCATTATTTGCTGGTTTCTTGAGCATTTCCATTTGATTATTTGTTTAACTATTTAAAAAACTTGTTGTTATATTTGAAAGCTTCGAGAGTATCCACCTTTGGTCGTGAAAAGTTGTAATTAGGTCGTCATCACAAATGAGGAGGTTTTGAAACGTGTCAAGAAAAAGGGATTGTCATTGGAAAAGAACAGAAAAATGAGAAGGCACAATATTTCTGTCATTTAATAAGAAAAGACAAAATGCAAAAATTATTGATGGAAGGAAGAGTACGTGCAAAAATACCATGGGGACGTCCACGCAAAACGTGGATAAAAAACATCATGGAATGGTCAAAATTGAAGTTTGAACAGTGTGAAAGAGGAGCTGAAGACCGCGACTACTGGATGGTGATGACGATGATGATGATGATGATGATAATGGTGATGATGATGATGATGATTATGATGATGATGATGTTTGTCCGAAACTTTTCCCGTCGGGAATTTCATATTCCTGCTTTGCATCGTTCCTTGCTCATTAGATACGCTTCTCTTATGCTCATTAGATACGCTTCTCTTATGGCGTTACCATCACAAACTCTTAGTTTTCTTTAACATGACTTTAACATTTTGCTTTTGCAGAATTATATGCTGAATCTATCATTTGCGGAAGCTGTATCTGGAATTAATAAAGATGTAAAAATTCGAATGAAGTCCACATGCTCAAGATGTGATGGAAAACGTGCAGAACCCGGATCAACGTACACAAAATGTCCGCAGTGCGACGGGACTGGAGAGGTAATGTTTTTTTAATGATAAATTTCGCCTTGGGTCGATTTCTACGTATGGATGTGGCGCATTATGCATTAATATGTCAGATTCAAGCGTTGAAAAACACCATATTTTTATTTGTGTTTCACATTTTGAGGGTGACCCTTCGGCCAAATAGCTGATCTACAAGGGACTCTCCACATAAAAAACTTACAATGTATACAGCGTTAATTGACTAGAAATTTACAGTTTTATAAACTACACTATCACGATGATAAAAGAAAGTTATAATATAAAAGTTTCTTTTCAGCAAAAAGGAAACAAAAACAGTAATTAAATACAATACAAAATAAATCAACCTTTAAAGCTATATAGGTAGAATCATTATACTTTTTCCAGCTACCCACTACTATTCTCCCTGTTACGTTTTGTATAGATTTCGCATGCTTTGTTCTCGAAGTGGCTCAGACTAGATAAGCTTTGCTTTTTCTGAGCCGTGTAAGTTATACGTTGTATTTAGTATTTCTTATAAACAAGGTTTGAATCGAATTGAATATAAAACTAAATTATTAAAAACCAGTCAACAAAATAAAGTTAAACGGAATGGACACTGATAAGTAAAACTAGTTAAAAGTACAATTATCTTAAAGAAAATACCTCAAATTTATTCTGTATAGCATTCGTTTTTTAAACATGCACGACAACTGATCAGTCAGCAGCATGTCACTGATTAAATCGCGAAAAAATTGGAAATCATCACAGAATAGTCACAACAGCAAATTAGGCCGCGGAAGACTGTTCGTGTTAGAAACGTGATGATTATAAGATATTAGAATATAAGAATATTGACAATGTAAAAATTAACTATAAAATCGTACCAGCTGTCAAGAACTTATTACATCAGTTATTCTCTCGTGCCAAATAGACGACCCCCGTTTATTAATTTGAAAGATTTTCCCACCCTCGAGCCTTATTAAGACCCCCTGCTAATTCATTTTATTAAAAATGTGACAAAAATTTGTCCATTGCTCAGGCGAAATCGATTAAAAGCTAATTAAGACCCCTTCCTAACTAGACTTACTAACCCCTTCCTCTACTTTTCAGTTTTCAAATTTCCCCACCACCTCCCCTAATTATGAAGGCAAGTCCTTCTATTTGTCACTGGAGAATAACTGATTGTACATAACTGGCGCACGAAAAGTAAGAAACGATAATTGTACTCTTATCGTACAGCGATAATGCAGATAAAAATTAAAAATTTCTTAAGGGGGTCAAATACCTCATGCATAGTCTCTTGAATCCACCATCGATTCATAGGAAGTAGGTCTGTGAACCTTTGAAGGGAAGGAATAAGGGTTTTTCCGAAAGTTGAGAATTTTCAAAATCCATGCTCATTGCGTGAAATGGTAACCAAAACGCAGTTTTTTTGTGAAGTTGATCGTTTGGTCAAGAGGTGTCTTCAATAAAGAATTAGATAATAATAATAATAATAATAATATTATACGAATATTTATACAGGATAAAAACACTGCAGCGAATCATCGCTGTTATCAACGTGTGTACTGTTAAAAATAGATCAACTGAAAGTCATCAAAAAGTTCCTATTTACAATTTTGCAATGAAATAAAATGTTTAAAATGTTTACAATGGTTCCTTGAGCTGATTAAAGTGTTCGATTTAACTAAAATATGAGGCTTTTCTCATATTCAGTAGCATTTGTGATCTTTCTGATTTTTTGAGGCAGTTCGTTGTACATCTTTTCTAGCATGGGTAGCATGGTCATTCTGCAGAACAAATTATTCTGTTTGACAAACTTTTTATAACTAAAATTAGCTTTCTGACAACTCTTAGTACATGAACCACCTTTCCAGAGTCATTGATATTCAAGCAGAGCACTCTTATTGCAGGAAAAAGTATCGACTGGATTCTTCCACATGCGTTCTACGTGTCGTAAATGCGGTGGGCAGGGGCACGTCGTTAAAGACCCTTGTCGAAAATGTCATGGTTCTGGAAGCGTCATGGAGACAAAAACGATAACGGTTCCTGTTCCTGCAGGTGAGAAAATCATTCAGTTGAGCAAACAAATTTTCACATCCGATTTTGGCGAGAAACAGCTCAGATTGTGTTTTTGAAAATTTGTAATACAACAGAAAGATGAAATTGGTTATAATAATTTTATTTGCTAAAATCAATAATTCTTTACCGTGGTCAATGGCAATTTTTTAATAGTCCGTCCTTGTTGAAAACGGTATCTTGGTTCGTGAACTTTCTGCTTCAGAAGATTGGCATTTAAATAAATCGTCCCCTATGGATAAGAAATAATAGCAATCATCATTATCATCATCATTTGGTACCATCTTCCATACGAAGGTTTTTATTTGTGTCCTATCTCTTGAATCGTCAATCCAGGTTCTACGCTTCCTTCCTTCCTTTGTCTCTTTCCAGAAATATATCCTTCTACAATTTCATTATAGATTGTCACTCTAGATCCTCGTAATACATGGCCTCATAATAGCAACATCTGTTTCTTTGTCTCCAAACACAATTTCCCAAATCATATTTTTTGAGTTTTCTTTCACAGGTGTGGACGATGGTATGGTCATTAAGGTTCCTTCAACGAATGGAGACCTATACGTTACTTTCAAAGTAAGTTGTTAATTTTTACAACGTTACTTTCATTTGTCCAAAAACTTTCATATCTGTCTGTTATTTTCGTTATCCTCTCTTGCTGGAAAATTCTTTTTCGTAATGCCAGATTTAAAAGGGGATAGACATAGCTATATTGAGTGGTCGCTATAAATAGGCTACGAAAACGCCCACGCTCCCATTGTTTCTTCAGCTACACAATGAAACGGCACGTGCCAACAGTATCAAATACAATAGACTATATTTTTAACTGGGCCCGGGCCAGCTTTTAACTATGTCGATTCCCTTTAACGACTCCACAGTTTAGCAAGAGAAATGTCATGGTCGCATTTAATTTTCAGTTTAATGGCTCACTGGTAGTGCGCTTGACTACCAATCTGAAGGTTGGTGGTTCGAGTCGTCGCCCTGGCAAACCAGCTTGCTAGAATGAGGAGAGTCGCCAACTCTTTGCAATTCCAGGCTAAAGGAATCACGAGGTGTCGTCACATTAGGAGGAAAGACCAGGACACTGCTTCGATATGCCTAGCTTCTTAGTGTTTCTAAAAACTACCTTCGGATACTGAGTAGAAACAAAAACAAAAAACAAAAAACAAAAATACTACTTTAAGTTGGTGTTGTTGCATAAATGAATACAAAAGGCGTTGGAGGGAATTGGAAAATTTGCAATATTCATTATATTTACTATTTGAGACTCGTTCCAACCGGATTAACTATGTCCACTCGCTTTAGTGCGAGCCCGGTAAAATTATGAGCTCTGAATATCAATCGAAACAAAAGTACATAATTTTAAACAGTTTGGTTGGTCTCAGTGGTATCAAAATGGCACTTTCATGCCGTGGAGCCCTCTGTCTGATATTAAAAAATTCGATAAAATTACATCACATGTGTCAAAATCCTCTTGTTTGGGAAGGCCTCTTGGGGTTGGTTTAGTTAGTGCCTTACGTAGTTTGTGAAGGGTTCATGCGGCCTTCTTTTTACATATGATGTGACTGCTCCGAAGATTCGTAAACGCTGCAGAAATGATTTCCGTTTCTTTTCTAGGTGACTCCAAGTAAGATTTTTGAAAGGGATGGTGCAGATGTCCATTCAACTATCTCCGTGAACTTTGCTCAGGTATTTATTTTCATATTTCTACAGAAAAACATTTGGACAATTTTTATAGTGAAAATAAGAGTTGAGGGAATATACTTTAGCATTAGCTCATTTTCAGAACTTTTCGAAATAAGCATATAATTTTTTTAGGAAGAGTTAGATCCCCAGCTTGCCGTTATGTTGCCCCGGTGTTTTGCCCGTCACCTTGATAGAATGCACTGTTTCATTATTGTATTGGGAAAGTTCTGAATGCTAAGCAATCGTAAATGTTCATCCTGATCATCTTTCAGATACGCACTATCTTCGATGGCAAAGCGTTCGGGCAAAGATTCATCGAAATAATCTACACAAGAAAACGCTTGCTGTAATGAATTAATTGATGCTAAGCTTTCTAAGCTAAGCTTAAGCGGTGCATATAATTAACTGATGCCAAGCTTCTTTTTAGAAGACATTCAGTATATAGGTAGAAGTAGAAGCTTGTTATCAAAGAAACGGCTCAACGATTGTTATTTATCAGTTTTGCCCAATAACGCTTTCAGTAATTTTTCGGTTGCAAGTAACCCCATGCCTGAAATATAGCTCCGCAAGTAGTTTAAAGAACGCCGGTTAACCAGCATCCTTTGCGGTCACGCTTTTCAGAGAATGTTGTCATATGAAAATTGCCGCCGCAGTCGAAAGGCAGCAGGCGAAGCGCGCAAAGGATGCTGGTTGATTGGTGTTCTTTAACTCGCTCTTTTTTCGTCAGGCATTACTTGGCGGATCAATGAAGATCCCCGGACTTCAAGGCGACATGGATCTTAAGGTTGGTGTTCTTTTTTTATATCTCAAGTGAACTCCTTTTTGTACACGGTTGTCCCAAACTATCTTGTGCCGTTTGTCAAAACTGTGTGAATATTCCAGGAGTGTGAATTCTTTCCAACTTGCCTACGGGCTGCCCCCTCCCCCAAAGCAGAGGTTTGCTCTCTGTCAGCCACATTTTACCTTATTTCAATGTTCTAGTCATTTGATTGCCCCAACATAAAGAAGGGGGTCGCGGTAAGAATATACACCCTTGGAATATGCGGAAAAACAGATTTCTCTTCTGTTTTGATTAGCTTTTGCCTCAGATCATCATGCAATTGATTCGAAAACGTGCCGAGTTGTGAGCCTCGAAGCATCAAATTTATTGGAGGCATTCTTCTATTTTCTCGTTTAAAAATTTGCTGTGTAGAGGAAAGGCTGAACTGGATATGAAATTCGATGGTTGAGATCGTTCATACCATTCTAGAGTCAGTGGTAATTTTTCTAGGCTAAGAAATTAAGCCGTGTTCAAATTTCAACTATAGAATAATAACAAAAGCACTTTCATGCTCTTTAAAGGACTAAAACAATGGACACTTCTTTTAAAAATAAAAAGAGGGAATACTTTTCATTCCCTGTTTAGTCAATTGCATTCGTACTCCTCGTTGTTCTGAAATAGGAATTCATCAAATTTAATTAAGCACACTCCCTTATTTTTGTCAAAATTGCTTGTTGTCTGTAACATTGGAGTGATATAAATGAACGATTTCAGCTAACTAAATTTTATATCTAAACTGGCCTTTCGTTTCACAACAAAGCTCTCACTTGCAAACTGGCGAATTTTCCTGCCAACGATCAACCTGACAAACGCGTCGCATTTTACTGACACCATATAAAGGTTAGCTTCGGTAACAAAATTGGAAGCTTTTGAAGTTAAGTTGAAACTCGTATGGAGTGTTACATTATGATTTGCACAATTTTCGTATTGTCAATGGAAATGGCTCAACCTTGTCATTCGAAAACTTCAACGGACTCTCTGATTGTCTTCTTTGAAGTAAATGCATTCTTTTCAACTCTAAAATTTCTAAATACACGGACAAAGTCTTCTGTTCTGAGTTACAAATTCTTCTCTTCTTAGATACCAAAAGGAGCACAGTCCCATCAACAAATTAAACTAATAGGCAAAGGTGTTCCACGATTAAATGGATATGGAAAAGGCGATCATTATATACATATCAAAATTTATATTCCAAAGTAAGTATTCAATTGTTTTTTCCTTTTAATTCCACAGAAATCATTGTTTTTCTTGTTCACCACATGAATTTGCAAGCACATATCTCCGTATAATAAAGTCAATTACCGGGAGTTTTAAGGACACAGATCCACTGTTTTTGAGCTGTGGAAGCTTTTTTCTTTTTCAGCACACAGAAATATTGAAAGAAATTTGAAAATTGTGTTTATTTCTTTTTTAGATATTTGAATGAAAAGCAAAAGGCACTAATCGCTGCATTCGCTGAATTAGATGACGGAATTAGTGGCACCGTTAATGGAGTCGACAAAAGTAGTAAGTTTGTTATTATTCCTGGTGTCCCAAAATGATCTATCGGCGTTTGCCGAACGTAAAATCATGGATTATGCATAGATTTGAATTATTTTAATATTATCATCAATTTCTTTTTCGTTGGATTACAATATATGATAGCTAAAAGTAGTTCGCTAAGTAATCCCAACGTTAGAAAATAGGTATATAAACATTACATAAGAAAAGGTGGATAAAATATTTACAAGTCATCAAAAATATACAATATAAAAACAGATATCTAAAAACATTTCTTATAAATAGCCCAAGTTCGGAATAAAAATGCAACACAACTTGCATGGACAATTTTCTCCTTACCAATTTTTTATCTTTGCTTTAAACTGACAAGGGATTCTGAATTTCGTATTGGTTGAAGATTTTCTGCATGAATGAAGGGTTCAGGTCATTTCTAGTTTTGTACATCTCAATCATAAGTATTTGCAAGTTCTTTGTATGGATAGCAGCTGCACAGTCCTTCTCTAATAGCTCACTAAAATTAGATTCGGCATCCTTATATGTAATTCTCAAAGTCCGTTCCTGTATTTTGTTGATTTTTTGGTTTAGCTACCTACTGTGAAACATCCAGATCAAAGGGCAGTATTGAAACTGACTGGCAATAAATGCCCTCATCAAGTTTCTTAGTTTGGTCTTATCCATGAATAAACTACATACCACTGTGAAGCAGAAATGCTAACTTAGATGGAGAAATCTATTGCACTAAAATCGTTCTAGAGTTCTGGACAACTTATTGAAAGCTACTTTTAAAACGTCTTGCAAAAAGCTTCAGCATTCACTTTCAATCTCAAAACTTTAAGGAGCCTCAATTGTTTTGAAAAAGCTAAAACTCACAGTCTTTCTCTACTTTCGTTCTAGAACAACCAAAGAAAAAACGTAAACCATACAATTTCTGGATAAATCTCATAACAAATGAACATGATTGGAGAGACTTTCCAAAAGAACGTGCCAATGCTATTAGAACACTTTTGAGCACCATCCCAATATTCCTTGTGTTGATATTCTTAGTTTTGAATTTTGTCGTTGATTTAACAGAAATACAAATAGAAATATGATAGCTAGTACTGAAGTAAGGAATGATATTTTGATTGTTAGATATGGTGATGATCTCTTGTGTGTAACATATCTTGAAACTGCGCCCAATGAAAAATTATAATTCTCAAGAGTGACGCAGGAACCATACCATAGTCTAAATACACTCCTTATAACAGAAACCTTATAATAAGATACTATAGTACAGTAGTAAGAAGCTCGCATTTCAGAAACTTAGTTTTTGAAAATGCAATATCTAAAAAAATGATTTAATGTTTACAAACAATAGGCTAGAATGGCAAACAGTGTTTCGTATTCGCGGATACCTCCTGCAGCCTCTTCCAGGAAATTAAGAAACCCTGCGAAAAACAATCAGAGAGGTCACTTCAAAGTAAAGAAACTTCTTCAATTTTTGGTTATGAGTTGCAAAGTGCTTAACCAGAAAATGTATTACCAACCCAAATAAAACTAAAAGTATAATTTTCGCTTATGATTGATGCCAGTTCTTTCTGTTTCATTATATTTTATTGATCCCAGCACTATATTCTTATGGCTTTCTTTCTTGTAAAAATGAGTATCATTTGCAGCAAAATAATTTTCTGAAATTACAGTTTAATCCTTGTTATTGAGTGAGATAAACTCTTTATTATACAAAGGAGCTTGGATTTCAACTAGGTTGTGTGGCTTGTGCAGTAAGATTTTCAAACAGCCGCCACAGATTTGGCTTGCCTGCTACTGCTCTAGAATCCTTATCATAGGCTTTAAATCTTGACACAAGATAGTGTACATGGCTGTTACATCTTTCTTTGGATTGAATGGCTTGAAAGGAACTGTATGTACTTTGCTGTATTTATCCCGTTTACTTTTTTATATCTTCATTATTTTCAAACTTACAGATTGGGAATTCATCAAATTCCTAAATCATAATCCGCGAGAGCGACAGACTTCTGCTTGCCACTATATTATAAACCTTCATAAACTATGGTTGTCTTGAAAATTCTACCATTTTTGCTCCTTTGATTTTGAAGTGATGATTGTTTTCATTTTTGTCAAAATTTTGCTTGACTTTTTTTCGTAAAAGCAAAAATTGTGATTTTGAAAATAGTCACAATATCAAAACGTCAACCATAGAGTTTATTTATTGCAGTAAATTACTTAAATCTCCTGTCAAGGCATTCAATCCGAAGAGAGATGTAATAGCCATTTACATTTTTGTAAATATTTGAAGCCTGGGCTAAAATTTTTTTATTTTCTCCTCAAAATTATTTTCAGTGAAAAATTAAGGACAATGGGACTACAAATAGGGGGTGTTTTGAATACTCAGGCTAATATTTGTAGACGGACACCTCTGAATGCCGAACAACAGATGTACCATTGAAAAGTTTTTGACAAACAAATTAATTAAGAGAACACATCAGAATGATTTTTGTTTTATGAAGAACTGAACATATGCAGATTCTGTAACAATTGTTCTGTCTCCTTAAGAAATGCAACATTTTACTAACTGAGCTGCTTGATTATGAAGCATACTCCAAAATCGCAAGAAATGATTATCAAATTGAACTTGTATCCGAAACAAACTCCTGATTTGGGTGATAAAGCCCTTTCATCATTTACGAATCAAAATTTCATGTGAAATTACCAGACACAGATTTTTCTTCAGAAAGTGATTGCGATGTGTGAACGATTTGCTGGAATCCGTGGTTACGGCAAGTTGTGCAGGGTGGTGTGGGGTAAATTGGGTATTTGGTCTCAATTGATTGTTTGGGTCACTCAAAAATTTTTAAATAAAAAGGTAAAGCAACAACAACAAGGCAGAGTGTCCTTGGTTGCAAACTTGCAACTTTTTCAGTGTTCAGTGAATAAAATTGTCTTTGTTCATGATAATGATATGAACTGATTTTCTTTAACTAAAGCACAATAACAGTGAAGTTCTAGCCTCCTCGTTGGTACTCCTTCGCAGCGGAAAAGTATATTCTGCACGCAGGCTAGTGAAGTCCATGAATTTTTAATTGACCCATTTTGCCCCACTCCGACCTATTTTGCCCACCTTGGCCTGCAAAGTTTCGAGTACACACAATGTGTCAACCAGGGTTTCAAATTCGGCTGGGCAGCAACATGCAAGTGTCGTAATAAAACATTAATTTCTTAATTTCTTTTAGAAAGCAAAAACAAGGAGCAAGACGAAGTTGAGGAAAATGAAGGCATCTTTGAACGATTAAAAAAGAAATTCTGTAATGATCCTGAAACGGACAACGAGAAAGAAAGCAAAGAAGATAGACAGAAGAAACAGAAAAGTACTGGTTAGGCTGTTTTGATTTGTGTGCTTCAATTTACTGCTTCAATTTACTGCAGTAAGATAGTGTACGATCTTAGGAAGTTGTACAGTTCGTTTACTCTTCTTACCAGTCGTTCTTCTCAAGCTGCAATTCCAAAGTCTGACGAGAAATAATTTTTGTGAGAAGTAAAATGTTTAAAGTGCGTAGAATCGATACCATTTGTTGGATAGCTCTTATGCTTGATTAGAAACGCGTTAGAATTTAGATGACGCATTCTCTAAACAAGTTTTGAACGCAATTTTAATGAGTTGTCGCTTCCAAATGGAATCCAAAAAGATTTCCTTCTAAATGCGTTAGAATATATTCAAAGGTTAGGTTAGGACAAAGTCCCAAATTGACCCAAAAGATAATTTCAACGCTTTTTTCCGGCGCATGTCTGACGCGTTTTGCTCTGGCGTGAACAAGCTGAATAGAATACAAACGCGTTAGAAATTCATCAGAACTGCGACGGAAAAAGCGTCAAAATTCTCTTAGCCTCAATTTGAGATTTTGTTGTCACCTTTGAAGATCTCCTAACGCGTTTGGATGGCATCAAGAGTTTTGATTCAGTTTGAAGCGATATCTCACTACTGATTTCTATGGCCTCTTAGTCAGCCGCAAATGTAGATAAAATACTTTAACCCAAATTTGAAAGATTGAAAGCAACTCGAAATTGCTTATTGACTTTCTTCAAAGAAGGATCCTTTTGTCTACTTGTTTCATGGCGCAGGATCGGGAATTCTCCACCACTTTAGACTTGAAAGCAGCATTTCAATTGTGTGGAAACATTCACATAAAGATTCTTTCTTGAACAAGGTATTGTAAATCGCCCTCGTAACAATTAAACCATGCTTATTACGTGGTCTATGATATANAAAAGTATAGTCTGCACGCAGGCTAGTGAAGTCCATGATTTTTAATTGACCCATTTTGCCCCACTCCGACCTATTTTGCCCACCTTGGCCTGCAAAGTTTCGAGTACACACAATGTGTCAACCAGGGTTTCAAATTCGGCTGGGCAGCAACATGCAAGTGTCGTAATAAAACATTAATTTCTTAATTTCTTTTAGAAAGCAAAAACAAGGAGCAAGACGAAGTTGAGGAAAATGAAGGCATCTTTGAACGATTAAAAAAGAAATTCTGTAATGATCCTGAAACGGACAATGAGAAAGAAAGCAAAGAAGATATACAGAAGAAACAGAAAAGTACTGGTTAGGCTGTTTTGATTTGTGTGCTTCAATTTACTGCAGTAAGATAGTGTACGATTTTAGGAAGGTGTACAGTTCGTTCACTCTTCTTACTAGTCGTTCTTCTCAAGCTGCAATTCCAAAGTCTGACGAGAAATAATTTTTGTGAGAAGTAAAATGTTTAAAGTGCGTAGAATCGATACCATTTGTTGGATAGCTCTTATGCTTGATTAGAAACGCGTTAGAATTTAGATGACGTATTCTCTAAACAAGTTTTGAACGCAATTTTAATGAGTTGTCGCTTCCAAATGGAATCCAAAAAAATTTCCTTCTAAATGCGTTAGAATATATTCAAAGGTTAGGACAAAGTCCCAAATTGACCCAAAAGATAATTTCAACGCTTTTTGCCGGCGCATGTCTGACGCGTTTTACTCTGGTGTGAACCAAGCTTAATAGAATACAAACGCGTTAGAAATCCATCAGAACTGTGACAGAAAAAAAGCGTCGAAATTCTCTCAGCCTCAATTTGAGATTTTGTTGTCACCTTTGAAGATCTCCTAACGCGTTTGGATGGCATCAAGAGTTTTGATTCAGTTTGAAGCGATATCTCACTACGGATTTCTATGGCCTCTTAGTCAGCCGCAAATGTAAATAAAATACTTTAACCCAAATTTGAGAGATTGAAAGCAACTCGAAATTGCTTATTGACTTTCTTCAAAGAAGGATCCCTTTGTCTACTTGTTTCATGGCGCAGGAATTCTCCACCACTTTAGACTTGAAAGCAGCATTTCAATTGTGTGGAAACATTCACATAAAGATTCTTTCTTGAACAAGGTATTGTAAATCGCCCTCGTAACAATGCTTATTACTTGGTCTANCATCAAGAGTTTTGATTCAGTTTGAAGCGATATCTCACTACGGATTTCTATGGCCTCTTAGTCAGCCGCAAATGTAAATAAAATACTTTAACCCAAATTTGAGAGATTGAAAGCAACTCGAAATTGCTTATTGACTTTCTTCAAAGAAGGATCCCTTTGTCTACTTGTTTCATGGCGCAGGAATTCTCCACCACTTTAGACTTGAAAGCAGCATTTCAATTGTGTGGAAACATTCACATAAAGATTCTTTCTTGAACAAGGTATTGTAAATCGCCCTCGTAACAATGCTTATTACTTGGTCTATGATATGAGCATTTTGCCCTAATTCGAAAAAAAACTTCAGTTAATGTTGTAATGCGAATGCGAGTGCCACCGAGGCAGGGTTCAAACAAAATCCCCTTTTGATCAGACAATAACGATTAAATGTCTTCAAATTTTGCTAGTTACAATATGGTTTTGCCAGTTAGTCTGGAAGATGAGTGAACGAACTTACATGAAGTGATACTAATAACTTAGCGTTCAGTAAGTTCTCAAAAGAAATAGAATGCGATATACTGTTGTTTTTCCTTGGGTGAAACTTTTTGTGTTGATCTGAAACCAGAATAGAGAAATATCTATTTAATTTGCCAATGCGCTTCGATCGCTTCGGTTTGGCAGACTGACCCAAGCCTAGTGTCATTAGATATCTGTCTCGTAGCCATAGCTGGAGGAAGGTTTTAAAAGTGGTATTTTTTATTTCATTCTTTTAAGGAGGGTTGCCCCTCGGCAGCAGCTGTTTTTCATAGGTTTTTCAGGGGGCGATGGGATACTGAGGAAGATTTGAACTTACTTTTACTGGCAAGGCCCTTTTAATTCGTTCAGAAGTGAGGAAGGTTTTACGTGTAAAATCTCTGGCCGGAGGAATGTTTACAACTTTCTAGACTCTGCCGAAGCTATTGACGGATTGCTCAGCGTTGCAGCATTCTACTGTTGCGCAGTAATACTGTATAATCGTCCAAAGAACCATATCCTGGGCTCAATACGTTGTCCCAGTTATCCCAACAACACTTTATGCTCCTCCGCAGTGGCGTAGTTCGTGCTGTTAAAAGGAATAGGGTGAAAATATTGGGATGAGTGGAGTAAGTCTAGTTTTATCCTTTTGAGCTAAAAAATTTACATTTATTTACATTTTTTAACTTTTTAGTATTGTAATTCAGAATGGTTTACCCTAGGTTTTTGATTAGTAGTAGGTAGTAGTATTTGGGAAGTTTTTCACGGCCTCCTGCAAAGCAGTAAATTTAACTGACGATCCCATAGTGTTTTAAAGACTTAAAAATGACAAAAATAATGCTGTTCAATGTTGGCTCTTGGCTCCATAATTCCATTCCATGTTTATGTTTTTCCATGTACATTGTACATGTTCCATTGTTAATCGCAGCGGTCTCGTATACAGATATGGTGAAAGTTTGGAAGCGAGGCAAAACAGAATGTCAGAAAATGGCGGAAAGTTAGCGGCAATAAAAAAGTAGAGACTTTCTGATCGATCGATCTCGAGCACTTGCTGCATTAGTTTATCTGGTAGTGCGAAGAATGGGTCAATTTTTGTGCGGTATATTTAGTCATAAAGTCAGAGTTAATGATAAACAATATGTGGTTGTTAAAGACATCGGCGAAGGGGGTGAGTATGCTGACTTGATTGAATTAAATCTGGAAATCTACAATACTTAACTTAGTTAAGCCCATCAGGATCTTTTCGTTATTTTCTTTCAGCTTGCCTAATTATCGTGACGGACCAAAGATGCAAATTTTGAATATATTACTGATCTTGAAAATTTCTTCATGCTCGTTTGTGAGAATCCTTAACAAAGCACTACTAGCAAAGCTCTTTTTAGGCGACCGTCTCAAAAATGTTTGGTTAGTGTCGTCCGACCGACTGTCTTCTAAAAATGAAAAAAATCAGAATTTTGGATCAGGCGTCTANGAGTATGCTGACTTGATTGAATTAAATCTGGAAATCTACAATACTTAACTTAGTTAAGCCCATCAGGATCTTTTCGTTATTTTCTTTCAGCTTGCCTAATTATCGTGACGGACCAAAGATGCAAATTTTGAATATATTACTGATCTTGAAAATTTCTTCATGCTCGTTTGTGAGAATCCTTAACAAAGCACTACTAGCAAAGCTCTTTTTAGGCGACCGTCTCAAAAATGTTTGGTTAGTGTCGTCCGACCGACTGTCTTCTAAAAATGAAAAAAATCAGAATTTTGGATCAGGCGTCTAAATTTTATGTAGGAAAACAACAACGAAGATTTTCATTTCTTGTATTTTCAATACATTGTCCGAACTTAAAAATTTGGGAAAAATTGAAATTTGATCATATTGCCGACCTAGGAGGCCCTTCTAGGGGCCTTCGACTTTCGATTTTCATATTTTTTAACGGCATTGGGCCGTTAAGGGGGGAGGGGGTTTTACCTTAGGCCGTTAAGAAAATAAAGAATTGTACGAAAATCTCTCTTAGCTATTTTTTAAAAACTCATGAATAGATAGTCCTACAAAACCCAAAACATGCAGAGAAAAACGGCAGTATTTACATCCTTTTTGCATTTAGAGTCTTCAATTACGTTGAACTTGGCTGGGCCTTGGAGAGCTTGCCCTAAGAAATTTTGATTGCGATCAAGTAGGCCATTTACGGAAGCCTGTTTTGATCATGATTTTGGCGGAAGGCCGTTAAGGAGGGAGGGGGTGGGGGTATTGATCTTAACGGCCCAATGGCGTTAAAAAATATGAAAATCGAAAGTCGAAGGCCCCCTACCGACCGACCGATATTTTGCAATCAATATGACACTAACCAAACATTTTTGAGACAGTCACCTTATCATAAATTATTATGTTGTATGCAAGACTCGAAACTTATTTATTATATGAAATCGCAAGAAATATCTTTTTGGCTAAAAGTACGATATTTGTAAATGCTATTGCCCAAAACATGCTTTTCCAAGCAGTAATTTTATCGTGTCTCTATGGGAATAAAATAATAATATCTATTAAATATTTTTGGTCTTTTGATGCAAATACACGTATTTTGTGTCTACCCTCTGATCGCTAAAAAATTAAGAAACTCCAGTACTGGGAAACAATTCTTAATCAACTATTTATTTTAGTCAAGGAAATCTTTAGCATAATTTTACTTCTTTTTCACTTGTTTCCTGTATCATATCGCTAGGAAGGTAATTGAGTAATGTCTAAATTTGAATAGCCTGCGTGCAGCCTCAACGCTCCTCCCCAAAGAGTAAGCTTCACATTTTGACTTCGCCATCTTGAAATAACCATATGCCGCGCGCTGCCATGAAGCTTCTGCTCTACGGTAGACTAGCGGACTTGCGGACTTTTTTATCCAATCACATTGCTCATCGACTACTCAAACTTTCTTGAGTAGTTACTGTGATTGGTCCAGAAACAATAGGCTTGACATTCTGTTTTGATATGGGAAGAAAAGGACAACTTTGAGTCTAGAACGATTCCTAAATGCTTGTGTTTGACTACTTGCATCACGGGTGTGTTATTGAAAAGAATTTCAGGATGATTGTTTTCAGTCTTTCTTTTTGAAAATATTAATTCGACTGCTTGCTTTTGTGGATCAGGATTAAAGGACATCCTCTAATCATGAGCCCATTTACTGATCAACTCCAAGTCATGGTTCATGTCACTGGCAGCTGTGTTTGAGTCTTGCACAATCGTAAAAAGTGACGTATCCCAAAGTCTGTCCATGCCCCCATCTAAGGCTGTACACAAGAAAATTTCAGTGGGGGGGGGCAGTAGATTCTGGGAGACTCAGAGTGGAGTGAGCGATTTACAGTATTTAAGAACGAATATCTCAACAATCCCATACTCATGAGTTGTGTAAATGGGCTCAAATGTAAGCAAATCCAAATTCTTTGGGGCATTAATTCCCACAGTGGCTATTCACATAGTTTCATGAGTTCATCCAAATTTCTAGTAGCCAGTTTTTATACAGATCTTGCTCAGCTCATTAATCCTACTTTAGAAGAGAACAATGATTCGTTTCACATCTGAATAGCCTAAGTCAATATGTAAAATAAATCAACTTCGCTACACCACATCAGTCTTCGATCCAGGGGATCCAGGTGTCAAATGTCCAGATTCAGCTGAAAGAAACTTAAGTTTTATAGAACAAAACTTCCCAAATGATTTTAGTTCAACTCTTGGTACCTGGTACCAGGTTTTGGGCTGCGATCAGTTCCATTTTTAAAGGCAATTGACGGAGACATAAGGCAACTTAAGTTAGGGGCCTGGGAAATCTAAATATACCCTATTGTATTACATTGTATTTGCTGATATCAATAGATTATCAAAACAATTGGACCACTGATCTGTGAATTTGAAAAATAGAGGCACGTGGTGGCCTTCTCTCGTTTTATTTTTAAACTAGATTGCTTTATATCCGTCAATTGTCTCATGATTATGTGATATCATACGGCATATAAACGTTGTTGGTATCCCCATGACTTCAGCAGTCAAAAGTGATAGGTATTTTAAAATAAAAAAGCCTTAGTTTAAAAATTTTTGGGGAGCAACTACCCCTTTGTCCCCTACCATGTGCAGCCTTGCCTCCATCCTTACTGTATATCAACCAATAAAAATCACTTCACTAAGTATCATTCTCAAGCCAGGCTTTCTCTGATAAGGCATGTATTCCTTCAGAACGATATCACGAGAAAGGTAAATTAACTTTCTCCTTCCCATTTCCTACTTACAGTAATAAGGTCTGTATCCAGGCTGCCCCTCTCCTGAGTTTACCACTGGGAGTGCAGTGTATCATCAATTAAAACTGATTGAATTCAAAATTAAATCTTAACAACCAAACTATTTCTTTGAGATCTATAGATATGGTACGACTACTCAGAACTGCATTGCTCCATTTTCTAAATTAAGCTCGACAGTTACAGTTGATCATATAAAATCGTAAAATATTTCTGAAGTTTTTTGTCACCCGTACTTCGTCCTATTGACAGGAGTGATGCCATGAGGTCTATGAAATGGCATTGAACAGTTTTTTAGTTTATTCTGATCATAAATACGTTGTGATAAAACGGGATGATACAAATACTCCGAGTTGTACAAAGTAGCATAGAGAGAGTATGTTACCATTGTCAACAAAATAAACCACCACTTTTTTCGCCAGACACGGATGACAGGAATATTGAAGTAGTATGTTTGGATATGGATTGCAATAACATTGAAAACGATTTCGATAACTCCAGCAATTGTGACTCTTTTTGTGAAATCGTAGACAAGAGTATTCCACTCGTGGTTTCCCTCTCCAAAGAAATAGATGAGAATGCCGACCAAAGCACAGCTCATGAAAATTGTATCAGTCTCTAAAATCATTCCAGAAATGGACTGCTCAGCAATGATTCGGTTCATGTCGTGTTGTCGTTTACGTGCTACTGCAGGGTCTCCTTTGCCAACACATGAGCCACAGAAAAATCGATAACCTTTCATTCTCAAATTGAAAGTGGCCTTATCAAGAAGACTTTCGAAACCATGAATGAAACAAATCGCAGTGAATATCTCGATACTCTCAATATTCGCTTGAAGGTAACGTGCGACAATAGCAGTGTTAGTGTGAAATCCTACAACCAGCATTGAAGATTTTCCAGTTCCACAGTATTCCGCTATGTCTACCAGGCATACGTTAATAACAGCCTTGGGAACTATGAATACAGCGGGGAGAAGGGTCGAGAAAACTGCTTTCATTTTGTCGTCTGAATAATTTGCGTATGCAGGATACAGGAAGTAATTCATCAAGATAAACATAGGAGTGCCAAGTAAGAAAGCCATGCCAAGCTTGAACGCAAGCTTCACTCTAGGGCGAACTCCTTGCTCGAACGCTTTAGTGATTCTGTAGAAGTTAAAAGCTGTTATTGCAACGAAAAGTACGTTGAGAGGGTATGACATCCAATGTTCGTGCGGTCTTTCATAGTAGACGCCATATGTATTAAGGAACAAGCGATATATTGCATCGAGTGCTGCCCCTAGGACANAATCATTCCAGAAATGGACTGCTCAGCAATGATTCGGTTCATGTCGTGTTGTCGTTTCCGTGCTACTGCAGGGTCTCCTTTGCCAACACATGAGCCACAGAAAAATCGATAACCTTTCATTCTCAAATTGAAAGTGGCCTTATCAAGAAGACTTTCGAAACCATGAATGAAACAAATCGCAGTGAATATCTCGATACTCTCAATATTCGCTTGAAGGTAACGTGCGACAATAGCAGTGTTAGTGTGAAATCCTACAACCAGCATTGAAGATTTTCCAGTTCCACAGTATTCCGCTATGTCTACCAGGCATACGTTAATAACAGCCTTGGGAACTATGAATATTCATTTTGTCGTCTGAATAATTTGCGTATGCAGGATACAGGAAGTAATTCATCAAGATAAACATAGGAGTGCCAAGTAAGAAAGCCATGCCAAGCTTGAACGCAAGCTTCACTCTAGGGCGAACTCCTTGCTCGAACGCTTTAGTGATTCTGTAGAAGTTAAAAGCTGTTATTGCAACGAAAAGTACGTTGAGAGGGTATGACATCCAATGTTCGTGCGGTCTTTCATAGTAGACGCCATATGTATTAAGGAACAAGCGATATATTGCATCGAGTGCTGCCCCTAGGACATTCCAAATTGGGATGTTCAAGTCCCTTAGCCTCTTCCATCCAAACATAAACCAAAGGGCGGAGAAAGACCAAAACTGTATGAACATGCCTTCAGCTACCTGAGCTGTGAGGCGAATTCGTCTTACGTTCAGTGGTATGTCATTCCAGCTTCTACTGTAGCAGGCTTCAGCTAGGTTTAGGTCGAGCCAGGCGCACACGGATGTAAGAAATCCGACAGGAATGCCAGACAGTATTGTTGTAGTGAATGCACATGCGGCACAGAGAGCAAGTGACTTCAAACAGGTTGGCTTGCCAGATTTCCATGCATCATCATTTTCTTCTTCATGATCAAAGGTTCTGTAACCATCGTAAACACGCACTCTCGGTTCATACTCACGAAACAAGTCGTCTTCGTTTACCAAAACAAACTTTACTGTTTCTGTCACTGATTCAGAAAAGTCGCTGCCCCGTTCTTTGTCGTTGATTTCGCTACTTTGCGATCTTAGAAGTTGTGACTCTTGGTAGGCAGTTCTTTCCCTTATGTCTGTTGCTACCATATCAGTAGATGAACGAAGCTCTGATTGAAGTAGTGGCCTTTGTCGATCCATCTCAAACAAGACGTTGCTTTGGAGGGAATTAGAATGGTCTGTTCTTGCTTATCTCCTCGCTTATGACAAGACCTAAATACTTGGCAGCTGTTACCTTAGCGATCACACTGTGCTTTTGTCTGAACGAAAATAGAGTTCTAGGAAACTGCGGATCCTTTGTACCCTAAAAAGCGGAAGTGAAACACTAATTTCAGCTGCTATGCAATTTGATCAATTGGGGATGAAATGAAACAGATAAACTTGTTTGCTGCAACCATGCTGCAACGTTGCTCATATAACCAGTTTCTTTTCTACTATTTCTCTTTCACTTTTTTGTCTACTTTTCAACAATAATAAACTTACCCTTTAAAAGCTAAAAGGTCCCAATCAGCGACACCACCCAGCTGTCTCTCCTAGCGTTGGTCTAAACTGATTTCCTGAATCCCTTGTTTCCCTGTGCTCTTTGGCTGGATGATGTCGCTTCGGTCAACCGTAACCAGTAGCGGACACTGGAGGGGGCGAGGGGGTGCGGTCGCCCCCATGTTGAGTGGGACAAAGACCTTTTGTTCGAAAACAATAGAGATAAACAATGCTTTTCAACTGAAACAATAGCTTCGCCCCCCAATATTTGGCAAAGTTTCCGCCACTGACCATAACTATGGTTCAACAGAAACTGTTGAGCAAGGTTTACCACAGGGATACAAGGGACTTAAGTAATCAGTTTAGGGTTGGCTTTCCTCGCCCTACCTCGCCCAGTTAATGAAAAATCTTTGCCACACTTTGTAATCAACCGTGGGCGCTTAGAGATGGATTGAGATTGGGTATAAAGCAGTATAAATCTTTCAACGCACAACTCCTGCCTAATTCCTTCCTCCCATTTTCAGACCTTGTGACACCCATGTCGTAAGCTAGAGACAATGACGGAGTAAGCTTGTGGAGTGGTAGGTTGTACAATCTGGCATTGAGGATTTGGGTTTTGGCATTAAAAATTAAAAGTATTTCGTTCTCTTGCTACATCGTCACACACTAACTTCTTGGAGAATACACATCTTGGGGTGTTTTTTAAACTACCTGTAATAAGCATTTCTTGATTGTTTATTTATGTGTCTGTTCTTCCCTGCTGTTATTATAGATTATATTTGTTTCTGTCCTAGCATTCTCATTTTTTCAGCTGGTAAGGAATGGTGATGAATGTTTTGCATTGGTAAGTCTTTGAAACTTTTTCATAGACATAAAGACAACCTCTAAGATCGCAAGACGAATGGATCTTTCAGATATTCTTTATAAGGGTCTGGATCGAGCAAAATTTGTGTACGTTTTTGGCTAGTATGCACTTTAGCGGACCAGCTTTTAATATGGGCAAGTTATGTGTCATGGAGTAAGGGTTTAAGTCAGGGTTAGGTTTTGGAAAAGGGGTTTTTAGGGTTAGTTTGGGTAAGTTAGGGTTAGTTAGGGTAAGGTAGGGTTTTTCCCGAGAGATATGACATAAAGCTGGTCTGCTAAAATGCAGTCGTCTTCGAAAGGCTCGATTGATGAGAGGTAGAGCTATGTAGAGCTATCACCATTATCTACATTCAAAATTCAATGTCGGTCATAGTAATAGTATCCCCTCAAAACTACATTTTAAATATCTCTTCGCTTTGGACTGGAAATAAGATGAATACATGTCAATTCCATTTGATGGATATTGATTCAACAAGAATGTGTAGAACTATAGAAAAATGATGGTAGCTCTGTGTGCAAGTTTTCCTTACTTTACTGCTATTTTTATTTTTTTCCAATGAGGCTATTTATTGTATATTCTAGTACCTGCGTTACTAGAAATGTTTTTCTTTTAGAAACGAGTGTTGATACAACTCCCAGAACACGAAGAGGTAAACGATATTTTGTTTCAATCATTGGAAATTCAGTCTGTTTTAAGTATTTAGAGAGACAAGAAACAGTTTGCAAAAAACCTCTTTCGTCTGACTAACGCTGAAACGTAAAGTTGAGAATTTAGCTGAATTATTGGTATCTACATTCTTGGACTAAAGGTTCGGAGACGCTCGAAGTTTTATTGGTTTTTGAGGCCAGCGCCTAAAGTGACATTTTATTCGGGCCCTCCCCCCCCATTTCAATTGTTCTGCAAAGTTAGCTAATGAGCCTGAGCAGTTAAACAACTTGCTCTTAAGAATAAGTAACATGTGTTGTAAAATTTTTAACGAAGACATGAAGTCTGATGAAGACATAAAATCAGAAAGGCCTCAGTCAACAACAAGAACTATCTTGTCTTTTTGCATCCGAATTTCTCTTATATATTTTTATTCGATATCTTACTAATTTAGCTTTTACTTTTCATATCCATAGATGGTAGACAGAGAAGTAAAGGCACACCGACTAGTGGATCACCCAAATGTGATGCCTCTTATTGATTACGAGATTGTTAAAAAGGGTGAAAACACGGAAGCAAGGATGTTATTTCCTTTTTATCAGGTATGTTGTTCCTAAATGCTATATCTTTTATATGATGCTGTTGTCCGCATTCGGTTTGCCAAAAAAGTCATCTACGTCTGGCAGACCATGATAAATTGCGCACTACCAAGGGAGTCAAATAAACTGCATCTTTTGAAAAATCATCAAATTTGGTTATACTACCGAGACCGACCATGAAATTGTCTTTATGTACATTTTTGTCAAGGACCAAACAAATTTTAGACATATTGCAAAGTCTTGAAATAGCTTTATTATCTTTGTCGAAATTTTTGCTTTTAGAAGCTTCCTGGTTTTGAAGCATACTCTGAGATTACAGCGGATTATCAAATTGAATTTACTGTCACACTACCACATAAATTGGTTTCTTATGTCCTTAATAAAGCTGATGTATCGTGAAGGACTCAAACTTTCATATGAAACCGCAATTTATAGATTTCTAGCTAAAAATACTATTTTTCTGAAAATGATGTTGCTCAAAATATGGTTTTTATACCGTAATGTCATTGTCTCTCTCCTGGAAGAACAGACAGAATAAAAATTGCCTCTAAAAAGAATAAAAACAACCTTTCCTTACATTTAGCTGTTGTTTGATTCCTAGAGTGGCTCTGTTCAAGAACTGATCGAAAACTCACACGCACGTGGACAAAGAATTCCTGAAGAGAAAATCATTGAAATGTTTCGATGTCTCTGTGATGCTGTCTTTACATTTCATTCACATGATCCTCCATATGCCCATCGAGATATTAAGGTATGGTACATTAATGGTTTGACGGAAGGGTCATTTATTGCCATCAAAACTGTTTTGAAACCAAGGGAAATGAACATTTGTTCGAGATTTCGAGATAGTATTTTGATTCGGATGCTAATCAGAGCTTTGCAGGTTTTTTATTTTAAGAAAAGTTTGGAGTGGAAGGAAAAACAGAGGTTTCAAATCTAAAAAGATCATGTGCATGGCCATTACATCTTGGATGGCTTGAAAGGGACCTTAGGTAATTTTTCTGTAATTTTTCCGTGAAAATTTTTGTTATCTTGATGTTTCAGAATTCCAGCATTTTTCTTTTTATGAAAAGAATTTAAGCTATGTTTTGAAACAAAGTTAGAACTATCGTGACTACTAAATTAATTGAGAAAATTGCGTAGAATTTTCAAGAAAACCATAGTTTATGAAGGTCTACAAAATGGTGGAAAACACAAGACTGTCACCGCACCGGTCTGGTTTGTGATTTAGAGATTTGATGATGTCATAACCTCAAATGAGTTGATATATAAAACAGCTGTAAGTTTGAAACAAGCAAGTTATCAAAAAAATTCAAGTTTGAATTATATACCTAAAGTTCCTTTCAAGTAATTGAGTCAAAGGGAACATGTAATAACCTTTTACACTATCGCTTTTAATGATTTGAAGTCTATGTTAATGTTGTTGTTGTTGCTAGTGCTGTTGTTGTTATGTGTTGTTGCTGTTAATTGTGGTTGTTGTTGTGTGTTGGTATATAATGGTCTGGAGAAGCCAGGTGTGGAACTTGATTAGTGGAGTTGGCCTAAGTAAATAGGGGGATCCTACAATGAATTTTACAGTCTATGTATAAGGGAAAAGGATCTGATAATCACGCTATTCAGTTTCATAGTGAGGTGAGACTTCCATAATTCTTTGCATCGGGCCATCGTCGTCGTAATTTTTTATGAGCATATAGAAAAATCGGCAAAAATATATTGATGCTACTGTAACTGTGATCTGGATATTCTATTGCCATCTGTAAACAAAGTGTTGGTAATTGTCCCGCTTTGTTTCGTTTTAGCCACATAACCTGCTACTGCGAGGAAATGGGCTTGTATGTTTGATGGATATGGGTAGTGTCGCAGAAGCAAGGGTTGCCATTAATTCGAGGTAATTTGCTGCTTATCTATTATCAATGGCTTTTATTAACTTAAAATTCGTGTTCAACAATATCACAGGGACCTAACTAACAGATTGGCCAACTATCACTTTCTCTCCGATCGATTTCGATCTTTGTTGTTAACAATTTCCTCTTCGTATACCTTTTTAAATTTTGTGTTTCGTGTACTTTTATTTATAACTTTTAGCGTTGTGTTGATTGTAATGTATTTCCATAGTCCTTTTGGTATTGGCTTGTAATTTATGCCGTTATTGAGCATTTTAGAGGAATAAATTAGTGATTTTTTCACAGTATTTAAGAGTTGGATAAAGATAGGGAAAGCAAAATTAGTTACGCACAAAGAAATATGAAACAACAAATATGTGCGTTAGAAATGACTNCACAGGGACCTAACTAACAGATTGGCCAACTATCACTTTCTCTCCGATCGATTTCGATCTTTGTTGTTAACAATTTCCTCTTCGTATACCTTTTTAAATTTTGTGTTTCGTGTACTTTTATTTATAACTTTTAGCGTTGTGTTGATTGTAATGTATTTCCATAGTCCTTTTGGTATTGGCTTGTAATTTATGCCGTTATTGAGCATTTTAGAGGAATAAATTAGTGATTTTTTCACAGTATTTAAGAGTTGGATAAAGATAGGGAAAGCAAAATTAGTTACGCACAAAGAAATATGAAACAACAAATATGTGCGTTAGAAATGACTGAGTTTCGCATTCGGTCTGTGAACAAAGTGATGAACAGCCTTTTTCCGATTCTTAGCCAGAAAGATCAAATTTCAAGTCGCTAAGAAATTAGATGTTTGAAAGATTTTTGAAAGAGTTACGCAAACATTATATGCAAATGACATCAATGCCTTATTTTGTAGGTCGGAAGCTATGTTTTTGGAAGATAGATGTGCTCAAGAATGTACAGCTGCTTTCCGGTAAGAGAATTATTTCACTTCTTGAAATTTTAGAACTTCATTTAGGAAGTTTGTTGATGGAGAAATTATTCATCCCTTGATATTCATCTGTTGTTCCCATTTGTTTCTCTCTTTCTTACTCTTCTATCTTCCATTAGCATTTTTAAATACACTCCCTTTCCCACAAAGAAATAATTCACTAAAATCAAGAAAAAGAATTATGTTCCATCCATAAAGTAATCGTTTGCCCAGTTAGCGATTTTAAAGTTCACACTAGAAGCTCAAGATTGTTATTTATTTTACAGTAAAATTTAATCGGACAATTTAACCTCTCTAGGACAATCGGTTCTGCTTTGATATGGGTACTAGCTTATTGTGAACACATTAGAACACCGTTGGCGCATGCAATATCTTGACTTGAAGCTGTGACGCAAAGGGGAGAACTGTGCTGCTGAAATATTAGATATCTTGTTTTTGTACTTGTTTTCCATTTAGTTGCTTTTTCAAACACTGCTTTACAGGCACAACGTCATATTCGATCTTTTTCAAGAAAGAAATATTTACGAAATACCAGCTGCCTAGCCTTACTGCATAAGGCCCTCAACTTACGCTTATCTCATTGAATTGAATTGCTGTTGTTGTTGTCGCTGCAGTTGCTGTTGTCGCTGTAGTTGTAGCGTTATCAGTCTAGTCAAAGAGCGAAACTACGACATGTATTGAGTCTACCAGCTGCCCATCAAACTTTGATCTTGGACAGAGATGACGTTTTTGAGCTAATTTTCCTTCTACCCAAAACATTTTATGAATATTCACAGACTCAACAAGATAGCAAGTCAGGTTGCTAGACCCCCAGAAAATATCAGCAATTTTCTCAAAGCCCCCCAAAAATAACAGAAAATTTATTAAAACCCAAAAAGTAGCGTCAAATTTTAGGGACCGAGAGAGATAACACAAGCATTTTACTCCAAAGTATTACTAGTGCCCCCCCCCCCTTGAACTGTGGTATTTGGTATTTATACACTCTTGGTGCACCTGGTATTGTTGCAGTTTTGCCTTTCCAATGTTTTTCTTCATCGTCATTCATCATCATTATTATTATTTATAGACGAATCCCCTTCAGCTAATATAAAAATTCTCCATAAAGGCCTAATGCAATCTGTTCTAATATGTAATAACTGAAAATAATCTCTAAGATAAAAAATGTGCTGTGAAAATGGGCTCTTTGCGTTGTGTTCTATTTTTGCTCTATTTTACTCATTATCGTGTTCTTTCTAGCGCTCCTGAGTTATTCAGTGTTCCATCAGAATGTCGAATAGATGAAAGGACAGACGTCTGGTCTCTAGGTTGTACATTATACGCAATGGCTTATGGGAACAGTCCATGTGATGGCTCTGCTCTCTCTGCTATGAGTGGTAGGATTCGTTTGCCTGAAGAAAGGTAACACATGAACTTCAAATTGCTCCTTTTGAATTACATCATTTTGAAGCATAGCTTCCAAATCTTTGTTATCTTTAAAAACATTGCACGGATGGTTAATGCATCTTCTCTTTGATTTAATGGCTTGAAAGGAACGTCAAGTACTTTGCTATAATCCTATATGTAACAGTTCGGATATCTTGATTATTTTCAGAATTACAGCGTCTTGTTTGCTTGGGCCAGTTTTGAGAATGTGACGTCATCAAATTGCTAAATCGTAAACTAGAAAAGATGCAGATTTCTGCTTACTGCCATATTATAGACCTTCATAAACTATGGTTTTCTTGAAGATTGTACCGTTTTTCATATTTTAATTTAGGATCTACCATTATTTTAATTTTTTTCAAAACTTTCCACGACTTCTTTCAATAGAAAGAAAACCGCTGTAATTCTGAAAATAATCAAGATATTAGAAGTGCTACATATGTAGGATTATAGCAACGTACCTGAAGTTCCTTTCGAGCCATAAAATAAAACGAAAGATGGATTAACCATCCGTGCAATGTTTTTTAAAGATTTGGAGGCTATGCTTCATTTTGAAATCTTTAAATATGTTGCACACTCAATATATGAATAACAAGATGGAGAACAGTTTACTGCATTTCCTCGATAAAGGATCCCCTCCCCGATTAAGCTCCCCTTAAAGTAAATCAACGGGGTTAAAAGGCAACTTAGCTAGGGGGACTGGGTCCATGTAAATAGAACCTATTGTATTTGATGTTTTTGATCGATGAAAACAATAGGAACATAAGTGGCGCGTGCCGTTCTTTTGTGCTATGTTTAGACAAGATCGCTATATCTCCGTTCATTTACTTTAAAGAGGTTCATCTTGCTGAGTGCACTTTAGTGTTGTTCAGAAGGTTACATGAATCGCAAAGCTTGCAACTAGTTTTGCAAAGACCGTACGTTTCGGACGGAAATCAGTCAGTCAGTCAGTTATTTGTTTTAAGTGGGCTGTCAGGATTTTCTAGCTACTTAAAGCTAATTTATATATTCAAAGGAATACGGTTTATCACCTAGAGTTGCAACCATGTCTGTGTGCATAGCTGCTGGATTTAAATCTTTTTTTTTTTTTTATACACAATAAAATCAAACCTACACTTAACAGATAAACTAAACATAGATACACTGTGCTATTCATAGCGGGAATGGACACATGGTCATCGAGCTCCTACTATAAATAGCACTTACAATAAATATTTAATACATTATATAGTTTATCAACAAAACAATACTATAAAACACTACATTACGAAGGACAGAACAAAGCATTACTAAAAAACACTACATAACGAGGGACGGACAAGGAACGAGCGCTACGATATTAATCAAACTTTAAGATAACTCCGCTCTCCGCCCAGACGAGCAGGGAAAGCCCGCCCCCAGAGACCACCTCCGAAAACAGACTCCCACGCCCACCGGAGCGGGAAGCAGAGCTACCCTAACTAAATCTCTTTGTTGCTTTGATATATGTCGTCGTCGCTTCTAAGATGATACGATTTGCAACAACCGTTAAGTTGGTGCTTCCAAATAGCAACAGTTGGCATAAGGATTTTGAATCTAATGATGTAATATCGATCCCGGGAATGTCGGAAAGTTGACCAAGGAGATCTCTGCGCATCGGTTCAAAAAGAGGGCAGTGCAGGAGAAAGTGTTCATTATCCTCTATCGCTTCGCCGCAGGCGCAAGAAGGGTTTAAACATTCAAATCTATGCCTGNTTTATCGCTTCGCCGCAGGCGCAAGAAGGGTTTAAACAGTCAAATCTATGCCTGAATTTGTGATCATTAATAGCACTAAACATCAAGCGAATTTTAGTCAAGTACCTAACACCTTCTATATCAGAAATGTTATAAATGGAATTTTTCGCTGGTTTTATAATTTCAAGCAGTTTTCGCTTAAATTCAGAAATTGACATGGAATTTTTTATCTCGTCGTCAAGTAAATTCCACTCATGGAGTGTGTTATTGAAATAGGTGTTTGAAAAGCGAACATTTAAATCTTTCACGTGAAGGTGCTTGATAACAACGCAGCTTCAGAATTTGTTCATGTTTGCAAACTCTTGTTATTAAGTGGCTTCAAGATTTAGGATTCAGTCGCTTCAAACATATCCTTTGAGAGTGAAAGAGCTTCGATTGATTTGATTGGTCGATTTGTCATGGAGCGCAAAGGATCATGGTAAAAATTCCCTGACCCTATCTTTAACGCACTCGTCTATTGTATATAGCTTATCCTTCCCAGTCAGGCTAACAACTTTTGAGCCACCGTACGTAAAATATTCGACTTAGAAAAGCTACGCTGTGCATGGCCAGCTGGTCGCAGTCTTTCGTTGAAATAAATTACAGTAATTTATCAACTAATTTGGATGCACAGCATTCAAGAACCATGAAAATTCAGCATTAAACGCAATGATTTTCCTCCTTGTAAACCAAGAACAAGAGGGATTTATGCTACGCACGTTCAGCTGCAGGAAGAGGGTCAAGGGCACTGAGGGAAAAGGGAATGGCATTAATCGCGTTGATCGAACAGTAGAGACTTAAAGAGAGTTAAAGGGAATAAGTCGGGATGAGCTGGAGTTTGCTGCTTTGCTCCAAAAAATAAGCCAACATTGAATGGGGGAAGGGGCCCGATAGTGGGGCATCTTTTCTAAGTGCTGTCACAATTATCTGCACCCAGTGACAACGTCAATATTGTAACTCCTTCACGCTAGCTTTTGTTTAAAGGTTCCACATTCTAGTGAAGCGCATAAATGCTTTTTATCTTGAGCATGCATAAAAACTTATCTTAACTCCTTTACACCAGCTTTTTGTTTAAAAGTATAATTTTGCACCATTTTGTTGGGAATTGGTTGTTTGAAATGTTTACAAGCTATTTAGTGCAAATTAATTACAATAATTTAATTTAAATGAATACTTTGACCAGCTTGCGATTTTTAAGTGCAGCTCTGCGTTTTGAAGTCCATCATTTAATAGTTGAGTTGAAAACTAAACGCATTTGTCTGCTTAGGGTCTGCACCTGCATGGGTAAAATGGCTAGGCTGGGGGTAGAATGGGGTAGTGTTGGTGACCAGAAAATGGTAGATCATGGACTGCTCAAACAACATTCGCAACATCAAGGAGGCTTGTCCAAATAGTTGTAAAGAGACAAAATCTGTCTATCAAGATTTGTATGAAATTTTTTGACATTATTTGCCGCAGCCATTTTACCCCGAGCTTACCCATTTCACCCCTGTAGACCATATCCTTTGGCGACAAATCACACAATTGAGTTTCTTGAAACTTTATTTGCAGAAAACAGATTTGTTTGGTAATGAACATTTGTTTAGCTGAGATCGCCCTTGCCTCTCTATATATATGGCTGATATTTCCCTAAAGCGATTTGATCGGAAAAGTTAGCATCTTCAAGCTTGGTTCACACTAGAGTAAAAACACGTTGGAATTGGGATATCGCATTTTGTAAATTTCGCAGAATACAACAGCCTAATACAATGTAAGATAAAAAAATGTGTATTCTACACGACCCAAGAGAAGCAGAGCTTATCTAGCCTGGGCCGTAAATTGAATTGTTAAAAGGATATGTGAATACAGAAAAAATATTACGTCATAGTACAAAGCTAAAAAATTCACCAGTAAGATATATTTGTGTTAGTTTTCTTTAAGTTTTTTACCGAAATTTTTATGTTTTAAACGTAGTTTTAGCGAGTTTTCGATTCCAAATCGAATCAAAACTTTTTGGTTCCATCGCAATGCGTCAAGACATCTTCAAAGGCGCCGAAAAGAATCCCAAATTGAGACAAAAATGATTGCCAAGCTTCTTTCCGTCGCATTTCTAATGCATTTCTGACGCATTTTATTCCAGTGTGGACCAAGCTTAAGTGAATTTTCTGCATCAGAAATGAGGCAAGTAAGTGAGCCGTCTCCAATGGATGAAAGACAAATAACATCATTGTCATCGTATATTCAAAACCCACCTTTCTAAATGCATTATTTAAATTTCATGAAGAGTTATTGTCTTTCTCCAACTTATTCCCGTTGAACTGGGTCTCTACCTGGCACTTAACGCGATAACCCTCATTCTCTCGTCCCTCGATGTCCCTTCTCCCTTCTCCGTCAATGTCCAGGAGCCTATTCCTACATCTGAAGGTACGCAGCACAAACCCTTTGATTTCTCGATTCACAATAAGGAATATTGTCGCATTTAATGTTGAATTAAAACACATAAATAACCTTGATAAGAAGGAACATACAATTATTGCGTCATTGTGTATGTTTCTTTTCTCGTAAATGAACAGAACAGGCGAGAAAACAACCATGGGAGTGACACAGAGAACCATTGATGCTAAAATGAGGATCATAACTTTTTGAAATTCTTTCGTTGGGTTACGTCTTTCCACAGCAACAGATGCATTTGTTCTTGCAAGATTTAATTTCTTCGTTCGCTTTTCCATCGATTTGAAGGTGTGACAGTAAATGCTGCTTATTGTTATCGCAACAAATATTGCAGTGAAATGAAAAGCGAGAGAGAAAATCCGATAGAACCCTTCAAAGAAGCCAATAATTTGCGCAGTCAGAAAAGAGAAACAGATCGCAGCATTGAATAACATCAGGATAACAGCTCGTGTTTTAGTCATAACCTCGGCATACGTTGTCAAGAGCCGCATATGAAGATAGCGGTCGATTGCTACTAGCACTACAGTATTGATCNAGTGTTATCCCAAGGTATTCGTATCTATCTGTTTCGACGATCTTTTGACCTCCTGTCATATTAATCTCTATTGCGTCCGTTCTTGCTAACTTCTGATGGCTTCCGAAGAGCACAAATTCTGTTTTCGACTTTTTAAGGTTAACCACGAGGTTATTTTCAACAAAGAAGCTCCCAAGGCTTTTGAGATCATCATTCAGCTTCTCGCCAATTTCCTTACAATTTCCTTCCTTACTAATGCATTTCTGACGCATTTTATTCCAGTGTGGACCAAGCTTAAGTGAATTTTCTGCATCAGAAATGAGGCAAGTAAATGAGCCGTCTCCAATGGATGAAAGACAAATAACATCATTGTCATCGTATATTCAAAACCCACCTTTCTAAATGCATTATTTAAATTTCATGAAGAGTTATTGTCTTTCTCCAACTTATTCCCGTTGAACTGGGTCTCTACCTGGCACTTAACGCGATAACCCTCATTCTCTTGTCCCTCAATGTCTCTTCTCCCTTCTCCGTCAATGTCCAGGAGCCTATTCCTACATCTGAAGGTACGCAGCACAAAACCTTTGATTTCTCGATTCACAACAAGGAATATTGTCGCATTTAATGTTGAATTAAAACACATAAATAACCTTGATAAGAAGGAACATACAATTATTGCGTCATTGTGTATGTTTCTTTTCTCGTAAATGAACAGAACAGGCGAGAAAACAACCATGGGAGTGACACATAGAGCCATTGATGCTAAAATGAGGATCATAACTTTTTGAAATTCTTTCGTTGGGTTACGTCTTTCCACAGCAACAGATGCATTTGTTCTTGCAAGATTTAAATGTTTCGTTCTCTTTTCCATCGATTTGAATGTGTGGCAGTAAATGCTGCTTATTGTTACCGCAACAAATATTGCAGTGAAATGAAAAGCGAGAGAGAAAATCCGATAGAACCCTTCAAAGTAGCCAATAATTTGCGCAGTCAGATAAGAGAAACAGATCGCAGCATTGATTAACATCAGGATGACGGCTCGTGTTTTAGTCATTACCTCAGCATACCTTGTCAAGAGCCGCATATGTAGATGGCGGTCGATTGCTACTAGCACTACAGTATTGATCGAAAATTGGCAAAGGGTATCACAAACGATGTCTGAATATGTCTTGATTTTGTTAAAATCTACACTGTTTATTGAAAAAAAAACTGTTCTGGATGAAACCAAAGTTAATCCAACGATGACATCACTCACACTTTGTATGAATATGAAACGGAATGATATCGTGTTTAGTTTCTTGAATTTCCAGAGAAGAAAGGACAGTAATGAATTCAAGAAAATGCCAGGTATTGCAATGATTATGTTGGTAATTGAGAAATACCAATAATAGTTATATTCTTTGTTAATTTTTGTAGCCTCTTGGTACATAGAAGTCATTATGTTGTAGTGAAACGTTGTTCCAGGTTAAAAGCACTGGCTTCAGTGAAATTCTTCAATAACACTATCCAATAACTAACCTGACCACTCTCAAAAAGCCTCGAAAATTAAACTGAACATGCAAATTTGTGCTGCGCAGATTATCGAGGTAATATCCTTCGTTGAACAGAGCGATCGATTGATTTTTGTGCATAAACGTACAATGAAGCATACCAACTGCAAATGTTTCAATTCAAGTTCTCATTAACGGCTGATTTGTTTTGCTTCTTGGTCGACATGAACCAATATAATATTGTTTGAAATATGATTTTGTCTTTTTATCAAACTCTCGATGCACTAAAAACGGCGATTTTATCAACTTTTACAGCACCACGAAATACATATTTCCAAATAGATGTTTTACACATTAAGATCAGCGTTAATATAGCGTTAACTGCTAAACTGACTTAAAAACCCTTTAGCTATCTGCATCAATTTTTAAAGGCACAATGTCGTGGAGTTGATTGGCTAGTTGTGATGTTGAAATGATGATGTACAGCGAAATTACTGAAGCTTGCCCAATCCTGTTCATTTTGATTGTCTTATTTACCCAATCAACGCCACGACAGTGTACCTTTAAAGTCCTCATTTTCCTGAAGCTAATAATGCTTTCAATTAAGAAGTGTTTAATTTTTGAATCAATATTAGTTATCTTTCCATCTTATAGCCAGATGTTTGTTTAAAGACTTAATTTCACTCAATTTTGCAGCAAATATGTCTTGTTTTTCTCAATGCAATGCAAACTAATTATAGTTGACAAATTGCCATAATTTATTTCANACGTACAATGAAGCATACCAACTGCAAATGTTTCAATTTAAGTTCTCATTAAACGGCTGATTTGTTTTGCTTCTTGGTCAACATGAACCAATATAATATTGTTTGAAATATGATTTTGTCTTTTTATCAAACTCTCGATGCACTAAAAACGGCGATTTTATCGACTTTTACAGCACCACGAAATACATATTTCCAAATAGATGTTTTACACATTAAGATCAGCGTTAATATAGCGTTAGCTGCTAAACTGACTTAAAAACCCTTTAGCTATCTGCATCAATTTTTAAAGGCACAATGTCGTGGAGTTGATTGGCTAGTTGTGATGTTGAAATGATGATGTACAGCGAAATTACTGAAGCTTGCCCTATCCTGTTCATTTTGATTGTCTTATTTACCCAATCAACGCCACGACAGTGTACCTTTAAAGTCCTCATTTCCCTGAAGCTAATAATGCTTTCAATTAAGAAGTGTTTAATTTTTGAATCAATATTAGTTATCTTTCCATCTTATAGCCAGATGTTTGTTTAAAGACTTAATTTCACTCAATTTTGCAGCAAATATGTCTTGTTTTTCTCAATGCAATGCAAACTAATTATAGTTGACAAATTGCCATAATTTATTTCAGACCAAGACTGCTACCACCTGGTCATGTTTTGCATGCAGCGTTTTTCCAAGACCGACCGTTATATTAATTTTATGAAGGTTATTTATGAAGGTTTATTGTCTTTCCCGCGCTCTTTCCCGTTCTATTTAGCATTAGTCACTCGGTTTAGTCCGTTAGTAGTGGGAGTGTTAAACAATTAATGCATTGTTTGAAAAATGATGCCGTGAAAACTACGAAAGCGATTCGAAAAATACCAACTCCCATTGCCTGACTGAGGCTTTAAGTTAATTTTAGAATTTTTTTATGATTTACAATGCATGATTTCAAATAAAGAACTTCCCGAAAATTGGTTTCATTGGGCTGTGGCGGAAAAATAGAATGGCTCTATTTAATTCTCTTTCCAACTATTAGAATGGTAACAGAATCTTTCTTTTCAGCATGGGGTATTTTTTCATATTCCATATTTAATTATTTTAATTATTTAGGGTATTGCTTTGGATACTGTATCCATCTGATCAATACTAGGAAGAAGATGGAGTGTTTTGTGTCAAAATCTATATCGGATTGAACAGCACATTTTGACTGATTTTGAGCAATTCGGGGAAAGTGATTTTTGGCTAATAACTTACTTTGAGAGAAATAAAGCACCTAAAACTGTGAGAAATATATCAAAAATTAAGTTGAAGCCCCATCAAAGTAACGGACTAAAAATTTTGTGAATAGACAATAACGCTAAAGATGGCGGCTCCAAAGACTCTGTTGTGTTTTGCTAGTAAAAAGCTCCCTGACGACCACCTAACGACATAGAAATGTGAGTCTGCCGTTTCTACTCGCTAGCTTGTATTCAAATCGACTTTGAATTCGAATGCAACATGGTTCAAAAGGAAACCTTTCCAATGCAGAAAAAGTAAAGTTTTGATTCGAATTGAAAGATTCACGTTCGAATAACAAAATGTTCTTATTTGTTTACTTGTTCCGAACTTTACCACAGCTAGCTAGTCGAAACTGCAGACCAATGTTTTTATGTTGTTAGGTGGTCGTCAGGGAGCTTTTGACCAGCATGCTTTGCACGGCCGCCATCTTTAGCGTTATTGTCTATTGCTTGGGTAGGTTGTGTAACATGAGTGTTCAAAAAGTGGATGCATTTTTTTTCACCCGGTGGAAGGAATCCTTATATTTCATACTCTCTCGATGTTTCAACATTTTTCATTCCTCTTATTTAAATAGACCATTCTGCAGTCGAATGCCAAGGCGCTCGACGCTATGCATCACGGGATCGTATGGGGGCTTGTATGCGCGCCAAACACTAGCTTTGACAACTTCGGATTCGAATTTCGAAATTAAATTTGGAATTTGAAACTCCCCTGCCTCGTCCCAGAACTAAACGACTTGTTATATACTAGTAAATAAGTGACCCCCGTAGACTTGATTAAGTTTCAGTTGATTTTTCTTTTCAGTCCATATTCGCAACAACTCAACAATCTGATTTTATACATTCTGGAAGTTGAACCTCAAAATCGACCATTTGTGAAAGAAATCATTCAAGACATTGATGCGCGTTTCAACGTAAATAACACATACAGGATTTGATCGGTAGCTATTCATGTAATTTGAATGTTTCAAATTTGATACTAAAATAAGATGTAAATAACTTAATACAGTAAAGTCCCGCCTTTAAAAAACCACTTACAAGAAACTCAGACCCTTAATTTTTTATAGAACAATGGGAGAACAATATGCTAATTAAGGGAGAACAATAGGCTGATTAAAGGCGGGACTTTACTATACCGGGTGAGTCGAAAAAGATTCGGCGGTTGAAAAATCACAGAAAGTTAAAAATTCTAGTAATATTCATATTTCTATTTGAGGTGTTACCTAAAAGAATAAATTGAAAATGTTAAAAGACGTGTTTTGATTTCTCAACGATCATCATGAAATGATCAAATTCTGATGATTTTACAAAACGCTGAATATTTTTGGTCACCACGTATATAGCTTTCTTATATTGATAGAAATGGGGTCATATTTACTTAGTTAGGCTTTTAATAACCGAGTATATAATAAAAGGGTATCAAAGCATTAAGAAACTGTACTAGAATCGATCACATGCCAAGTCAAGAAACTTTTCAATTTTGGTTATAAGTTGCAAAGTGTTTTTAAATATAAAATGAATTATCAACCTAAATATTACTAATATTATAGTTCTTGTTAGGATTTGGTTCTTTCTGGTAATTCTTGATGAATTTCGATAAATTTTAGTATTCATTATTTTATGAAAAATTAAGAACTCTATAAAAAACTACAAGAATTGGGTCCAACATTAAGAAACCCTTGTACAAAACCCAGAACCAAGTTTTTGTTATAAAAAATAAGTGTAATTGATAAAAACTAATAATTTGTTAGTGGATATATGATTTGGACTAATTTACCTCAACATATGCCCTGAAATCTTGCCGATGTGCTCTGAGATTTTTTTATGGGAATTCTTGTATGGACTGCTCTTGAATTATGAATTTAAACTTCGATGCAAATTTATTGCATTTTTCATCTTTTTTGTCTTTGTGTTGCCTTTTGTCACTAATATAGGACTTTAAAACATTATGCAAAACATAATGGTAAACGAGGTTAAACTGATGCTTGAGTCATTGGTAGGTGAATCGTTTAGCTCAAGAATTTTTAGCGATTTCTATCGATATTTCAACTAAGGTCAACATTATTCGACCGGAACATTATTCGACCGGAACATTATTCGACCAGAAAATGCATGCAGTTCCGGCCCCAAATAAGATATGTGCCTACACATGTAAACAATTCTGCACAAACATCCCTACAACTGCTTTGTCAAAAAGATTTTGAATAACTGCAGTAATTTAGCATCCCTTTCACTTTTTGTGAGTGTACTAGAAACTTCACTTCGAACAACCGATTCTGTATCAAGCGGTTAGAAAGCGGCGATGTCATTGGCTAAAGGACGGTATTTAGGATGATACAGTACGTAGTCCGATGAAGTGGATGATTTATGTTTTCCCTTCCAGGACACAACTCAACTGAAAACATAAGGTAGGTTGGGGGGCACTGTCTCTAAGGCTGAAATAGCCGCAANTTGCCATTTCATATGAAAATTTGAGTTCCACACGACATAAGAGCTTCATCAAGGATGCAAGAAACCTGGGCGGGGCCGTTTGTCGGGTTTTTGAATAGCAAGGTTATGAGTCGCGGTGAGCGAATATGTAGATTCAATTCAATAAAGTGTGGAGCGACAACAACTAATCCTGGTCATAAGTTTAATGTAGCGATTTGCTTCGCTTTTGATTGGCGTAACAAGCGGATAAATAAGTGGTTCTTGTAAAACTGTGTTGATCCTACCAAGCGAAACAGAACTGAAACAAAGAAAATCTAAAATATGAGGAAAACGGCTTCCCAAACAAACTAAAAGGTGCTATGCCTTTCTTCATTATACTTCTAATTATTTTTACAGGACAGCGTGGTGAACAAGCTGAATACCAATGTGAAGGAGCTTTCAGCAACATGGATACCACCTAGAGATTACCGTGGAACCATTGCATTTTACCTCACCGTTATTCCACATGGTACCCAAGGATACTATCTCAGAGTCAAGTCCCCCCGTTTACATTCGGTAAGCAAAATCTATCATCGCCTTTTCTTACAGAAAAGCTGCAGTTTTTTAGTATAAGTCCGATCTGCTCGAAGAACCAAGTGCCTTATTTCATTCCGGAGCCGAGCAGGCCACCCCTACTGGCACCTCATTCCAACTACTTTAGGTTTTCTCGGAGGAGAGAAGCGTTCAGAACTTCTTAGGGGATTGTTGCCCCCTTTCCCCCCAAGGTGAGAACGTTAAACCCAAGGCAATCTACCACCTGAATACAAAATATAGCCATACCACTGGGAAAACAGAAGCCACAGAAAAATAATTGAACTTTTGCATGCAAGTTCTTTTTTATATCATTCCTTACTCCTTGTATAAATCATAAGATTGGCACGACGTTTCAAGCATAGCCCGTTATCAAGTCAATAATAATAATAATAATAATAATAATAATAATAATAATAATAATAATCGCTTTATTTAAAGTTGGATAAAGGTATAGTTTATGCTACGAAGCACAAACTAATAAATACCAACTAAACTAATTACAGCAATACTATTTACAAATCTTACAATTGCAACCCTCTCCAGCCCAACATTTTATATTTTTGCCTAAAACAGAGACTGTGTTCCTGCAAACGTTTGTGGCACAAGATTGGGCTTTCTCTTCCCAAAAGCCAAACTATTCGCGGAATCTAGTTAAATTATGCATCATTCGATTCGTAAGAATGTAGGGATTCTAACCATATCAAAATTTCTTTCCTTGTGAATAATTCCCATAAGAAAGCAAGATTTTCATGATTGAGTGATTTACCGTATAACACCGTATAACACCGTAAAACACCCTATGTTATACGTTATCAACTTGAATCTCTCATCTTATGATGTTTTTATTTATAGGGCAATGGTACATCTGTCGCTCTCGAACAGAAGTGTTACTCCAGCAAAGCAAATAACATGGCTGCATCTGGAGCTCTTCTTGTGTTCATCGCTTCAGTTCTTCAGTTAACTTTGTTATCTTAATATATTTTTAAGATTGTAATAGTTGGGTTTTCATAGCTTCTTCATAGCTATGTTACTTTTACGTCATCCGTTATTGCTCGATTTAACGTATTTTAGCTTATACCACTTTATACGTACTACTTCAAAGCTTTTATTTTTGTACATCATTGAGATATACCATCACAGCTATCAGCATAGCATACAGACAATGCATTTTAAAGACTTCTTTAGAGCGTCGAGGGCTACATGGCAAGACAAATAATATGGTCTTCATTCAGTACGAATTGAAAAGGTTGATATCACTAGTGTTGTTTTTCATATAGTGTGTTTTGTGTGGTTTTATCCTCCATGCTTGCTTTTCTCATACTTCAGCAACTGTCCAACAAACTCAGATGTTCAACAAAAATTGCTCTTTGTCAACCTCGTTCCCAAGGGTATCTGTTGTAAGTCTAAGGCTAGCCCTCAACGGAAACCCTCAGGTGTAACGGGGTGTCCAAGTCAGACCCAAAGCTCGTAGACCCAAAAGAAAATCGTGTAGACCCAGACGAAAATTCTTGAGTTTGACGCAGACCCAGAATATTGAAAGCAGTTTTGAGATAGACCCGACATCTTACATAATATTCTTAGACCCAAAATGTCAAAATAGACTCGAGCAGTATTTTCTCAGTCAGATATTTGTTTTAAATAAAAGCAGCGCCTGTTACAGTGACCTTCAGTGGGCATGATTGATTTTGTGCTAATCCAAGTTCCCCTTTCTTGCCCCCCCCCCCCTCGAAATCCCTAATTTCATGCTCTTCTTATGCAATATTGACACANGGGGTGTCCAAGTCAGACCCAAAGCTCGTAGACCCAAAAGAAAATCGTGTAGACCCAGACGAAAATTCTTGAGTTTGACGCAGACCCAGAATATTGAAAGCAGTTTTGAGATAGACCCGACATTTACATAATATTCTTAGACCCAAAATGTCAAAATAGACTCGAGCAGTATTTTCTCAGTCAGATATTTGTTTTAAATAAAAGCAGCGCCTGTTACAGTGACCTTCAGTGGGCATGATTGATTTTGTGCTAATCCAAGTTCCCCTTTCTTGCCCCCCCCCTCGAAATCCCTAATTTCATGCTCTTCTTATGCAATATTGACACAAGCATATTTTTACTTTTGCTCTGAGAATATTTGGCCCACTAGAAGATTTCTCCTCGGTACGGCCTTGACGTTGCTTTTCCTATAGCTCTTCAAATCTGATGAGATTTCCTTATTTTAAATTTTGCATCTCCCAGTCGAACTTCCTAATTTGTGCATGCGCTGATTATATTTGCTCTAATTTGCTAATTTTAGTGAACATGCGTGAACAGTGAACTTTTGTGAACATTCGTGGTAAGAAATGACATTTTGTACTTTTTTCTTTGCCTTTAATAACTATTGTCCATCATCTTGCTGAGCCACAACATTGAAATTTTCCATTTTGGGGTAAATCAATAATTTCTTTTCTATCAAAAAATGCCCAGAAGCCTGATCAAGTCTGTGTATGGGTACTGCACAGGCCCGTCGGAAGCGGAGGGCTGGGGGGCTCCCAATAATTTGCTAAAGTTTGTTCCCTTTCTTTGCTGAAAAGGCTGTAAAAGCAAATATTATAGAAAGGAAGATTTGAACTTACTTATATTCAAGATTAAAGGAGGTTATAAACTGAAGTTACTAAGTTATTACTGTTCATATAATTGAATTAAAAAGCAATCTATTTCTAAGTGATTTTGGAGTCCTATTTTGCAAAATTTCCGGGGAAATCCTTTTGTCAGTTGCAATCCTTTGCTCATTTAAATGGCAAAATCTTCACGACAGGGCCATTTTCCGACGATCTAAAGGGCGTGGTCACAAAAATTTTCCCGGGGGCAAGCCCCCGGACCCCCATTTTTCCTCGCTCCGCTTGCATTTACTTCCAGCCTCCCCAATATGAATTTCGTTCCGACGGGCCTGCTGCAGTTTATTGGAATATACCTAATTTATTCAAATGAAATAGTCCACTTTATCTAGATTCGCACTGGCTTAAACGTGTTCCTAACTTCAGGCATTTTCAGTTAATCAAGAACAACATGCTGTTTTTTTTATCGGTTGGTAATCTTGGATCCGCTAAAACACAATCAAACTCCTATCTATTTTTCAAGCAGACCCAAACGTGGTCTATCTGTAGACCCAAAATCAAAGAACCTAAATAGTAACAGACCCGAGAAAATTTACCCCAGACCCAAAAATTATGGGTAGACCCAACTCAAAAAGTGCCTTGGGTCTGACTTGGACACCCCGTAGTGTAGGCGTTGCAGTTTACGGAAAACCTTCATTGTTATTACCATATCTCTTTACACCATTAAACCCTTCGGCTCTTATATACAAACAAAATATGAAAAGAAAAACAATGTAATTATATACAATAAATAATATATTAAACAAATCTGCCTAACTTGCTGCTCTTTCAGGGAGTCGTGTTTGGTCAAGCGATAGTTATCTGCTTTTCAAATGCACTTTTAATCGTTTTTTAAAGCGATTGAGACTGGGGGTCTCTCTGATATCAACAGGGATATCATTCCAATCTTTCACAGCCTCGTATTGGAAGCTCTTTCTCATAAACTCAGTTTTCAGTTTTGGGATTTGCAGATCTTTGCAGTTTCTTGACACTGGTTACGAGGCTGGCTCTTTGTAAGTCAAGTTAATCAGCAATCGTACTAACTTTGCGGCTATTTTATGGGCGTTCTCTNATACCTAATTTATTCAAATGAAATAGTCCACTTTATCTAGATTCGCACTGGCTTAAACGTGTTCCTAACTTCAGGCATTTTCAGTTAATCAAGAACAACATGCTGTTTTTTTATCGGTTGGTAATCTTGGATCCGCTAAAACACAATCAAACTCCTATCTATTTTTCAAGCAGACCCAAACGTGGTCTATCTGTAGACCCAAAATCAAAGAACCTAAATAGTAACAGACCCGAGAAAATTTACCCCAGACCCAAAAATTATGGGTAGACCCAACTCAAAAAGTGCCTTGGGTCTGACTTGGACACCCCGTAGTGTAGGCGTTGCAGTTTACGGAAAACCTTCATTGTTATTACCATATCTCTTTACACCATTAAACCCTTCGGCTCTTATATACAAACAAAATATGAAAAGAAAAACAATGTAATTATATACAATAAATAATATATTAAACAAATCTGCCTAACTTGCTGCTCTTTCAGGGAGTCGTGTTTGGTCAAGCGATAGTTATCTGCTTTTCAAATGCACTTTTAATCGTTTTTTAAAGCGATTGAGACTGGGGGTCTCTCTGATATCAACAGGGATATCATTCCAATCTTTCACAGCCTCGTATTGGAAGCTCTTTCTCATAAACTCAGTTTTCAGTTTTGGGATTTGCAGATCTTTGCAGTTTCTTGACACTGGTTACGAGGCTGGCTCTTTGTAAGTCAAGTTAATCAGCAATCGTACTAACTTTGCGGCTATTTTATGGGCGTTCTCTAACAAACGAATATCTTTAGCGAGACTTGAGTTCCATAACGCATTGGCTTGTTCTAATAAGGACAGAAGGGCAGAAGTAAAGCTTTGTAAGGTGTTTAAAGTCTCGATACTTAGATCCTTCATCGTTCTTTATGTTGGAACTAGGACACCGTGACCGTCGAATGGCCTCTTGATCTTTCTTCTGAATCTGATGACCCAGCTCGGCATCTAACTGTTTGTAACATAAATTCTCTCAGTTCTTTGTTGACGGTGAGAAAGATAGACGCGTTTAATGTCGAGTTAAGACATACAAATAATCTTGATGCGAAAAAACATACAGTTATCGCCTCGTTGTGTATTTTTCTTTTCTCAAATATGAACTTAACGAGCGAGAAAATCACAAATGGCGCAAAACAAAGAACCAGGGCTGTCAGAATAAGAATTACCACTTTTTGGAATTCTTTGGTTGGATTTCGTGTGTTTGGAGAAACGTTATTCCTCGCTAGATTGAATTCCTGCGTTCTCCTTTCAATCGTTTTAAACGTGTGGCAGTAAATGCCACTTGTTGTCACGATCAAAAATATTGCAATGAAGTTAGAAACGAGCAGGAAAATAAGATAAAACCCTTCGAAGTAGCCAATAATTTCCACGATCAGTATTGCCAAGCAAAAAGCAGCGTTAATGAGTATTAGGACAACTGCTCGTTTTTTAGTCATGATCTCAGAATACCTGTTTAACAGTTTCATGTGCAAAAAACGGTCGATTGCTACTAATAATACCGTAGTACCTGAAAACGTGCAAAGTGTGTCACAGACGATATCCGAATATGATTTGATTTTGTTAAAGTATGCGTCGTTTATTGAAAAGAAAGCTGTTCTGGATGAAACCAAAGTTAATCCAACGATGACATCACTCACACTTTGTATGAATATGAAACGGAATGATATCGTGTTTAGTTTCTTGAATTTCCAGAGAAGGAAGGACAGTAATGAATTCAAGAAAATGCCAGGTATTGCGATGATTATGTTGGCAATTGAGAAATACCAGAAATAGTTATATTCTGTAGTTAAGATTGTTGCTCCTTGGTTTCTTGAAGCCATTACAATTTGATGTGAATTTGATCAAAGGCCTTTAGCATGCACCAGTTTCATACGTGAATCAGCAGCAAATCCTAAAATTCAAAGAGGGTATGAATTAAGTCATTTTCTATATAAATTATAATGTTTTTACTATAGGGAGTCCCAAAGTAAGTTCCCCCGTTAAAAAATCACAAAAACTGGACTATCAAGCCTATGTTTACAGTAAAATTTGTTTTGAGCCATACTCTTGCGAAATTGTAAATCTTACATAAGGGCCAAGATTTTGATATTTTCCCTTATCGTTAAAGTTTGCAACGATAGTGTGCGTTTTTTCTGACATTTACAACCAAGTTAGAATGTCAATAGAATCACACAGAAAGTTAGAACTAGGTGTTGCTCTGAAGATGCCCCAGTGGGCGAAACTAGTCAGCACTGGAATAAAAATAAATGCGCAAAAGATCAATTCGACGCCTGCTTTCTTATGTTGCTACATCTACATCAATCGTACACTATGTACAAGTTAGAATGTCGGTATCAGTTGTTTGCACGTGCGGCTATAATTATTCAAATGTATACTAAGATATTCATAATTAATAGATAAAATATAAGCCTTGAATATTACGATTAGACGTTTCGGGTATAACCCTTCATCTGTAATGAGGGGTTACTGATGAAGGGTTATACCCGAAACGTCTAATCGTAATGTCCAAGGCTTATATTTTATCTATTATCAATATCTTCGTATACATTTGTAATTAAATGCTGATGTTTTTTCAAACATGGGGATATTTGGGACACCCGGTATAAATCAAATACTGTTCTTGTCTTTGAATGAGGTATTTAGCTTTTCATTATTTGAGAATCAGTAGGGAAGAGGGTTGTAGGGTCTGAAAATACAAGGAGGCAAAGATCAATCCCAGAGATATACACTACAATAACTACATTGTAGTTGCTAAAATTGTTGGCAATCGTGCGTGATATTAGTTCGTTACAAACCGGTTACAAACCAGTTTCGTATAAGAAACGTGTAATTCATCAAACAATAGCCATTTCCATTTCAGTCAAGTCACATGTTTAAAACATTTATATGATGTACATCATTCCGAAGTTCATTAAAGCCTCGTTACGACAAAGTCTCCTTATGGTGGAAGAATGGCGCGAAAGCAAAAACAGAAAGTTTTTAGGCCAGCCAAGAAAAGGAAGTGACGAGACAATGCCACAAGATAATGGAGAAAGAAGCACTGTTAAAACCAACGAGCAGGTAGTTGCACGATAGTTTCATTAGGCTGCTTCATGTAAATGAAATGTTAGAGCGTTTTAGACTTATTCCAAACTGTTTCGTCCTCTCTCGCATTAATGATTCGGCCTTATTACTATTAATTATGCTTCAAGGGCCTATCCATAGAATAAGTTATTATGCAAGCACATATAAAATCTATTTTTTTAGTTTTTATGTTTATGTAACCACCTCCAAGGGGACCATTATGGAAATAAGGTCAACTCGACCTTTTAATGCTATCCCTGCCACTCTTCTAGGCGACTGTCTCAAAAATGTTTGGTAATAGTTTAGTGTCATTTTGATTGCAAAATATCGGTCGGTCGGTCGGTCGGCAATCAATATGATCAAATTTCAATTTTTCCCAAATTTTTAAGTTCGGACAATGTATTGAATACAAAAACTGAAAATC
>REGM01000036.1:745841-823722 GCA_004194415.1 Aurelia aurita
CAATCCATGTGTACCAACGGGATAGTGCCCTCACATCTCCTCTCACCATTCCTTTTACGTATGTTCTTAAGTTGCTTGTTCGTTTTAATTAGAGTTATTGTATCTTGTAAGTATTTAGTCTATAGTTGTATGTAACTACGGTGCTTACAGTGATTATTATTATTATTATTATTATTATTATTTATAAAAAACTTGGATCAGCTAAGTATGAGTCGTAGAAACTTGATAAGAACAAAATTAGATCACTCTCTCTCTAGGATTGCTCCAAACCTTGACTACGAAAATTGCGCCATATTATACAATTCTTTTATTCTGCCCAATTTCAATTATTGATCTGGATGCAAGTCCGAAGCCAGTGGGGGGGGGCCGGGGGGCGGGGCGCCCCCCAGCAGGCCGTTTGTCGGAAATTTCACTCTACCTGTCGGATTTTTTTGTGATTTACAGGTCCACCTTTAAAAGATTTTGTCGGAGAAGTGATGCATTGAACATGAATTTATTAACGTGTGAGGATAAATGACGACATGAATTTTGAATCTGCAGCATCTTTTTGCTTCATATTCACTACATTTGAAGGGTTCAAGGTTGGATTGCAAAATAATTCCAAATTTTGGTTATTGAAGGAGTGCATCGGTCATTTCATGCATGATTTGAACGTATGTTCCTACAATTTGTGTTGTTGATGTTGTTGTTGTTGTTGCTTTTGTCTTCGGAATATTTTGGTTCTTTGCCCCCCTATGAATTCATGGCTGGTATCGGCCCTGTCTGAATGTTGTAGGAAAACGTCAAACGATGATATCAATAAGCTTTATAAACGTGCCCTGAGAGGGCTGCCAGACGGCCATGAGTCTACGTTTGAAGAGTTCCTTCGAAAAAGGAGTGAGCATACGATCCATATAAGAAATTTGCAAAAACTAGTGCTTAGGGCCTAACCTCTAGCATTCGCTCCTTCTTATGGGACCTGTTCAAACGTAGCCCCGTAAATTACAATTTTAGATTCAAGGATGCCTTGCAACTTTCAACTGCGAGGATTTTGAAATACATAAATCATTCATTGACATTTAGAGGAAGCATACTCTGGAACACACTCCCTAATGCAATAAAATCTACTAAGACAGTCAATTTAAAGACAACATGAAAGATTGGACTGGATCCAGTTTAAATTGTGTAATATGTAGATGCAAGAGAAAATCGTATTTCTTCATGCATATATTTCAGGTTGGTGTGGAAGATGACAAGTTTTGGGAAGATTTGGATCATTTAGAATTTGGTGACATTCCAAAACTAGAACAAGATGTTGTTGTTGTCGGCTTTCCCACTGGTGGTGATAACATTAGCGTCACAAGAGGTGTTGTGTCAAGAGTTGATATAAGAAGATATTCCCATTCTGGCCAAGATTTATTAGTGATACAAGTAAGTCCTGATGTTGTATGTCACTGAATCACAAAATATCATCCTTTAAAGCTACATTTAAAACCCATTGCTAACCATGATTCTTTGCGCGCCGAACGGAAAAGCAAAGCAAACAGAACTAAAGCCATAACAAAACTTTCATATCATACGAAAGTCGACTTTGGGGCCGCAAAGGATCATGGCTAGCAAGTGGTCTTTAACTGCAAAGAAATTTAAAACTGGTCACCGTTACTGAAAATCGTCCAGAGTTTTGGCCAATGAAGATTTTAAGTACGGGCAATTTTCAATGGTGTTGAAAAGTAACTATGAAACAAATACTACGTTTTCAAATATAGAAACCATCTTTAGAATTATGATGCAACAATTATGGTGCTGTTACGGAGACAGTTTGCGAAATAACAAGAATTTCAAGGCTTTCTTTATAATTTACGGAGCCATGGCTGTAAAATGTAAAAAGATTTACGTTTTCTCAGGTAAAATGACACGTCCCAATGCGATGAAGGGTCAAGGTACCCACAAGCTTAGAGAGAAAAGGTTAGAGATGGGCAGTTTGAGCAAATACTGCGACTGGAGAACTAAACATTTCTGCTTTTATTCAGATTGATGCAGCAATTAATGCTGGTAATAGTGGAGGTCCTGCGTTGCAAGATGGCAAAGTTGTTGGCATTGCATTTCAGGCATTGGGTGTTGCTGAAAATATTGGATACATAATACCTGTAAGTATCTATCATATCAAATATTGAGTGATTCTACCGCGTGCGCTAAAAAAAGGTAAACGTTTGCAATCCTTTTGTTTGCTAGCTACCCACCAGATTCCTTTAAAATGATTATCATTGTATCTGCAACATGTTAACTTGGATAATAAAATTTAGTTTGTTGTAATCGGTCATATTTTTCTCGATTTACAAGTGATTTTATTTAAATTATTTCAGCTCAGAATCTTTCAAAACAGGATTAAACTTCTGGATCAAATTTTCCAACATTTAAGCTCCACAGCGATGAAAAAGAAACTTAATCGGGCTGCCTTGTTGCCTAGGGAATTAATTGTGTAGATACAAGCCAGCCCTACTGTTCTTTTCACTTTGGGATTTCTTTTGGCCGGTTCTCAAATAGTTTTAGTATCGTCATTTTGAATCGCTAGCAGATTTCNTTTCCAACATTTAAGCTCCACAGCGATGAAAAAGAAACTTAATCGGGCTGCCTTGTTGCCTAGGGAATTAATTGTGTAGATACAAGCCAGCCCTACTGTTCTTTTCACTTTGGGATTTCTTTTGGCCGGTTCTCAAATAGTTTTAGTATCGTCATTTTGAATCGCTAGCAGATTTCTCATGGTTTTTTGGCCTGTTTTGAAGGATTCTGAGATTGAGCAATTTTATAAAATCGCTTATAACTGCGGAACAATACAACCGATTTAATGCAACTAAATTTTGGTATCTAAGTTGATATGTTGCCTACACGATTGTAGCCAGTTTTAAGGGAATCTGATGAATTGGTATAAACTACAGGCTTACAAACACGTTTTCTTTTTATTCACCCGGTAGTTTCTTAAAAGTTTCAACCTACCTTTGGCTGTACTGTGGTGTAAATATTAAGGTGACTACAAACTACCAAGTTGTTTCCTGCACAGAAATCAGAAGAAGTAATTTATCGACCTCGTCTTTATAGCTGGCCAGCAAAATTCTAGATAAACCAAACAGCGAGAATTTTGAATAGAGCACCGGTTACCATTTAGTTTAATTTGTATATTATCACGGATTACTCTATTGTGAACTTGTGTATACTCACCTGTATATCTGAGTTATCTTAAGCCTTGGTCAAACGCATCCAACATTTCATCCAACATTTATTTCCAATAAAATTGAAACTTCGTCGATATTTGCGATGGGATGGTCAAACGCAGCCAACATTACATCTAACATTTCAAGTCAAATCTATGATCGTTATTCGCCTGCGCAGCGACATGTATACAAATGATAAAAAGGACGCGTAACGCAAAATATGAAAAAGAATGGGTGACTTTGAAAGCAAAATGTTGAAACTGATTGAAAATGGCGGTCAAATAACAAAATATCAACTTTTTAGAACGTTCTGCGCAAACCCACAAATGAAATGTTGGACAAAATGTTGGATGGAGCGGTCAAACGCATCCAACATTCCATCCAACATCTAAAAACAATATTTGTTTTTGATCTCGATCAAACTTCATCCAAGATCAATTTGCAAATGTTGGGTGACACAACATAGGTAGTCAAACGCATCCAACATTTCATGCAACATTCATTTTCAGCATGTTGGATGAAATGTTGGATGCGTTTGACCGGGGCTTTACGTATAAGATAAAAGAATATGCACTCGACGGGCACTGGGGGGGGGGGGTTCTTCCATAGTAAAGGTACCTAGGGATGTGCCAACCCCAAGGGTATACTTTTTCGGACTTCTATCTGGCCAAGAAGGGTATATTCTTGGCAGTTTTGGTCTAGCGAAGGCCAACTTATGTCTAGAAAAAACACCAAATTCTGGCGATTTTTTTCCAGAAAACGTCCAATTCTGGCACATCTAGTCAGGAAATTAGTATAACCAAGGGTATCATTTTCACATAAATTTGCCTAGTCAACGGTACCATTTTGAGAATGCTGGCGAAACACCCCTACCCGACATTTGGCCTGTGTCGACGGGTAACTTTTCAAATGTTTAACTTTTCAAATCAATAGCTGATTTACTATTAGAATGTTCAATATGATAAAATCAAAACCCACTCATATTAAAAAACATTTTGCATCAGCGCTTAATCAAAGCGCATAGCTACCTTTGCAGTTGAGGTAATGTTTGGTCAGCTTGGGCTATGTCAGCTTTCTTCAAATATATGCCGAATCCTTCATTTCTCAATCAAACCTTACAAATCTAGAATAGCAGTCAATTATTGCAGCGCAGCGCCCAGCGAAGCTGCCATATAGATCTGACATTCTCGTTTCATGGGTTGGTTGGTTGGTTGGTTGGATGTCTTTGTAAACCTAGCCTGCGAGGGTGTAGACTTTCGCGGAGGAGCTGTTTGTGATTGGATTAAATAACAAACAGAGCAACGTGCATTTCTCATTCAAATGCAATCGGCCGATTCTAATTGCTTTCCATCTAAACAATATTCAAATCTTAAACGACACTCTGATGATTGTTTCGTTTTGATTGAACTCGAAGATAGCTTCTGCTTGCATCACTGCATGCCTGTGACGAGATTCGATTTTGTAATGGGAAGCTGGCTACCTGGCTGCTGGGCAAGAGTTTCGGGGCGAGAAGAATGATGGGATTCCACACACTCTGATTGTGGCATCACATCTGTCTTTATATCCTATTTCATTGCAAATATGAAAGGATTTCTTTTTGTTGTATCTGTTTAAAGAATTGGTTCTGCAGCTGATCTGTTTCAGAGCTTTTCAGAGACAGGAAAGTGTCATGTGGGCCTAGCAGCATCCTAGGCCAGTATCCATTACTCCTTGCACAAATCATGAATAGGCATACGCAGTACGCCAGGTGTCACAGGCAGCGGATGGATAGAGGAGCAGTGTTTAAAACATGAGACGGAGAATTACAAGGAATTCCGGTATTATGCCAAATAACATATACATTGTGTTTCAAGTTTGCATTTTGTTGTTTTACTCTTGGCAGGAGTGCAGTGAACCCTGGACCAACACCTGCTCTGAGCAACAGCCCTTTTGAAACTTTAGCCCNGCTGATCTGTTTCAGAGCTTTTCAGAGACAGGAAAGTGTCATGTGGGCCTAGCAGCATCCTAGGCCAGTATCCATTACTCCTTGCACAAATCATGAATAGGCATACGCAGTACGCCAGGTGTCACAGGCAGCGGATGGATAGAGGAGCAGTGTTTAAAACATGAGACGGAGAATTACAAGGAATTCCGGTATTATGCCAAATAACATATACATTGTGTTTCAAGTTTGCATTTTGTTGTTTTACTCTTGGCAGGAGTGCAGTGAACCCTGGACCAACACCTGCTATGAGCAACAGCCCTTTTGAAACTTTAGCCCTAGAGCTGCCAAATTCATTACACGGGGAAACTTACACCAAGAGGATGCAAACTTCAGTGAAGAGTCACACGGAGACAGTGTGCATTTATGGCTTTAATGTCACTGGCTTATAACCAACAGTAATGGCTGCTCCAGGGTGGCAGCCTGAAACTGTTGATGATATTTTTGACGTTGGTGATTCACAGCTCTTGCATGCTTTACAAAGGATTGATCCCTGAAGCTCAAAATTTGTCAATTGAGCAGCTGCCAAACATTGTGCGTTGTCCATCAAAACTATATTCTGGCTCTTTTACACTATTGAATGAAACATCGAACTGTTTGTTATGACGATACAGCTGTTTAAATATTGTTGCTGATGCTGATCAATGGAGTTGGAAGCAAACAGTGAACCACAGTAACTTAGAGCTAATTACAAAAGAAACATCTGAGCCATTACTGCAAATATCACTATTTCTCCTGCAAAAATATATGTCAATGTTTATCTGTTGCCAAAGAAAAAGAATCCAAGGCAATAGAAAGCTGTAAAGTCCACAGAACAAAGGAACTCTTAACATTAATTGCGCCTGATTGCAATTTGATTCTGGAATTGAGACCAATATTATATTCAGTTGTAATATATTGTAGTCATGCTAAGCTGTCTTAAAATTTGCAAACAATTGTCATTTTTTGTAATTGTTTTCAAACTCAGAGCAGCTTCTCCAGGATTTGCAGACATTTACGTAATGCTCTAAGCTGCACTCACTTAACTTTATTAACAGCTAGTTTATTCTTTAAATTGTTTCACCNTTATCTGTTGCCAAAGAAAAAGAATCCAAGGCAATAGAAAGCTGTAAAGTCCACAGAACAAAGGAACTCTTAACATTAATTGCGCCTGATTGCAATTTGATTCTGGAATTGAGACCAATATTATATTCAGTTGTAATATATTGTAGTCATGCTAAGCTGTCTTAAAATTTGCAAACAATTGTCATTTTTTGTAATTGTTTTCAAACTCAGAGCAGCTTCTCCAGGATTTGCAGACATTTACGTAATGCTCTAAGCTGCACTCACTTAACTTTATTAACAGCTAGTTTATTCTTTAAATTGTTTCACCCTTTTAGGTCTCCGTCATTGATCATTTCCTTGATGATATCCAAGAGCACAAGCTATTCTCTGGTTTCTGCGTGCTTGGAGTAAAATGGCAACCAATTGAAGCAGAACAGATGCGGAGTTATTTCAAACTTGCGTCAGATGATACTGGAGTGTTAGTAGCAAATGTAATGAAACTTTCGTGTGGTTATGATATTGTGAAGAAGGGTGATATTTTGATGTCAATTGATGGCTGTGATATAGCAGACAATGGAACGGTATTTTCATATTTATGCTTATTACTCTCGTCTCTATCTTTTCGCGTGACTTTAAAGAGAATCAACGGATATAAAAGCCCCGCGCGGAAGGGGTCGGGTCTGGGTATTCTATTATTAGTCTACTGTACTTGATGATTTCGACACACACCTGGATATTGTTTAGCCAGAGGAACAATAGCGTGTGTAGGAGTTTTTTGTCCTATTTATAGATGACCTCCACTTGGCTCCGTTGATTCACTTTAAGCTCTGGCAATACGACCTGACATTAAAGGCACACTGTCGTCGTCGTGCATAAATGTTCAAACAAAATCAATAACAAAGGATTTATTAGTTGAGTATTCACCAAGACTCTTTATTTCTTTATATGATACTTTCTTCTCCGAAGGGTCAGATCGTTATCATAGAGTGAATATTTATGGCCACTGAAATTACTGAAGCCTGTCTAACTATATTCGTTGGATTGCTTTATTTATCCAATCAGTGCCACGACAGTATGCCTTTAATGCAACATTTCACAGTTATTCAGTCATGTTTAATGAGGTCGAGTTGGGGTGTGCCAAAAAGAACTTCAGATTTTTTGACAACAGGATCTGTTACCTTTGATGGATACTCTAAAGCAGACCGCAAAATATTCCCTGCAACCTAGGTAACTAGCTCATTTGTTGTGCACACTAAAAATGGTTGTTAAAGGGGCTCCGTCGCCAAAGTGTAAATAAATCTGTAAGTACCATTGTTTTAGGCACGTGTCCATTGTCTTTTGCAGTTTGTTTGGTGGCTTCACCCAAGCCACCAAGAAGAGACCATTAAAAATCCACTTATATCTGTGCAATTGTCAAAGATATAAATGTTTGGTTTTTTCCTCTGTGAAGTACAAGAATTTATTTTCAAAATAACGCCTTCATTTTTGAAAAAAAGAACGAAGTCTGTGTGGTATTGCCTATCAAAAACTGCAAATTCATCGTTTCGACGAAATTTGGAGACGGAGCCCCTTTAAGGGCAGACATGAGCATATTTCAAAACAAAAGAGAATTCAAAAACATACTGCAGCAGTTTTTATCGTTGCGATAGAGAAACGTTTGAAAATGCCTCAGAATATTTTTGAATTCTCGTTTTATTTCATGTACTACGAAAAGTTATCTCTTGAATTATCGAAAGAGAAGAATATATGGAAATATCTACCGCCCAGATTGATCTATGTAGTCATCTAACTAGGTTTCTGGTCTAAACCTCAGAGCCAATGAATTTTAATGTGAATTAAGCACCTTCGTGAGTTAATGGAGCGCTAATTTCACTTTTTCTTTCAGAAATTAATGTCTAGGCCAGTTTCATGTCAAGGGGCCTTTGGGCCTCATATAACTCAAAGAATAAGGCTCAAATTCAAGCTGAGCTTTCTTATATAAAACTTGTAGTGCAGAAATTGAGTGCGTTCTTGTTTTATTTGCAGGTTCTGTTTCGTGGCGATGAGCGCATCTACNGGAAAAGCTGTCCTCCAGTTTTTGCCTCCATTACTGTTCATATCTGTCACCCCTTTATGTCTATGCTGATTTTCATTGCTCATTTTCATCAAATTTTTATCATTTGCGGCGTTCTAAGCCAATCTGAAGGGCGTGGCCACAAAAATTTTTCCGGGGGAGTACCCCCGGACCCCCCTATTTTTTCGGCTCGCTTCGCTCGCCGATTAACAACTAATTTTTGCTTCCAGCCGCCACTGTACGAAATTTTATCTCTTGAATTATCGAAAGAGAAGAATATATGGAAATATCTGCCGCCTAGATTGATCTATTTAGTCATCTAACTAGGTTTCTGGTCTAAACCTCAGAGCCAATGAATTTTAATGTGAATTAAGCACCTTTGTGAGCTAATGGAGCGCTAATTTCACTTTTTCTTTCAGAAATTAATGTCTAGGCCAGTTTCATGTCAAGGGGCCTTTGGGCCTCATATAACTCAAAGAATAAGGCTCAAATTCAAGCTGAGCTTTCTTATATAAAACTTGTAGTGCAGAAATTGAGTGCGTTCTTGTTTTATTTGCAGGTTCTGTTTCGTGGCGATGAGCGCATCTACTGGACTTATCTCCTGTACTCAAAATTTCCAGGAGAAACAATGAAAGCTTTGATTTTACGTGCAGGAGAGAAAATGGAGATCGAAATTAAACTAGATACATATGGACATCTTGTGCCGAGACAACTTTATGAAAAGACACCAAGGTATATTTCTTAAATGGTAGTGATCTTAATTTGCTTTTAAAGTAACAAGGAATCAACCAAGTCAATAAAATTCAAAACTTGAATCAAATGTTCAAAATATCTACTCAGTATAGTATGGAAGTTGGAAATAACTATAGTAGTAAGTTGATCTAAGATTCAGCTATTTTGGAATGCCTTTTCCAGACATAAATCATATTTTCAGAAGGGAGTGAACTCCTCAATATAGTAAGTTTCACTACAAGATTAAAAAAGCTAGATGTTGCAACTTGATTTCAAGATTATTCTTTTTCTTTTACATTATTACAGTAAAACCCCGCAAACAAGTAACATATCTTTCTAAAAAAAAACAGGCTGACTATGTTCTTATGGATGTGGTGCTCTTGCTGTCTTCGGGGTAAGGTTCTTATCCCAAGAACCTTTATAAATACAAGAAGCACAAAAGCTATATGCAGTATGCATTTAATATACTTGGGAGGCGTGATTGCATTCTAAATGTTGCAGGAAATAGTAATCTGTTGTGCTGTAAACAAAAATAAATTATATCATGCAAAATTTCCCAAACAATTTGCTTACCCTTTAAAATTGTTTGAGGTGTTTGGACTTAAAAAAAGCTGTGAGTTTTTACACAGTAATGTGATCAGCAGATGTTTAAAAAATTGCCAGATTTCAAATTCACAAAATTGGTTATTTTTCAGGCAATGAATTATAAGTGTATCATCTGATAAGAAAATGGAAAGAAATCAGACTGTGTTTGGTTCTTATCTTTGGGTGTCTTTAAAAAAAATCAGTCTGTAGGTTCTTATTTTCCTATGTTCTTGTTTGCGGTGTTTTACTGTATTGCAATGACCAGCTTTATTTTTAAGGCTAATTCCTACTTTCTTCTGAAATATTGTTCTGGCTGCGGAGGCTGCGGAAAGAAACAATCGACTCAGCTGACGCTTCTGAAAATTGGGACCAAGTAGACTACTGGATGGATCGAAAGGAATCGAACTTAGGGTCATGGTCGAAGGATGAATTATTTCATGTAATTTCCTTATGTTTTGCTGAGCACTGAAAGTATGGGCCAACATGTGAAAAAGAAATAAACCCCTCGATCGTGTCATACAAAATCTCCTCTTCCAGAACAATCTGTAGATAATTCTGTAAAAAAAGGATGTTTGTAATTTCTCCAACCGATTTCATTTCTTTTTACAGTTACGTCGTTTACTGTGGCCTTGTTTTCGTGGTTCTGTCACAGCCGTACATGCAACATCAGTTTGGAAAAGACTGGATGACGAAATCTCCCGTCAGGCTTTGCGAGCGTGTGCATACCCCTGGTGAACGAATGGAGCAAGAAATCGTGCTGTTGAGCCAGGTAGGGTACTTTCAACAAATAGACCATGAATATTAAATTTGCAACAAGCTTTATGAAAATTATTTTGAAACTTTACGTCGAAATCATAATTTCAAGCCCATTGTCTGTCAGAAATTAACACTTTGGGATATGTCCATACAAACGAATGGCCGAGTGGCTTATACCGTTTCCGTTAGGTAACTGAAGTTAAGCTTGGTCGCGTGAGGTCAAAATCCGGATGGATGACCTTCCATATGCCTGACCAAGCAACTCATTTCGCTGTCCTTCGGAAGGGACGTTAAACTAGGGGTCCCATGCCTGGATGCGGCATGCATAGTAGGCCTAAATTAGCTGTAATATAGCTAGAAATCTTTCCAGCTTACTTAAAATAAAGCAATGAAGAGAAAAGCGATCAAACGATCCTTTTTAGATCTCTGCAAATTGAAAACGCAATTTTTCATCTGAAAGCAATTATTCCGTGCTGCTTCTTGCTGTTTTCGAACAATTCATGCATTAGAATGATGAAACATTATATGTTAAGATAAAGTTTGTTATTTAAGTCTAGAATATTTCGTTTTGAGACAAATGTTTGAAAGTTGCCTGAAAGTTGCCTGAAAGTTGCAGGCAAACCTTCGATTTACATGCCTTATTAGGCCTGATATTGCAAATTCATGAGTTAAAGGGATATATCGACATCTCACTTTTAAGAACCATCATTTTGGTTTGTTTTATGTGTGTTGTTACAATTTGCCTAAATGTCTGTTACAACTTGCCCCATACCCGGGGCAAGTTGTAAAACTCCGATCTGAATTCTTATTTCTGATTAAAAAAAACAGATTAGCTCCACCAATAATCAGAAAGGTGTACTATGCATGTTTCCCGTCTAAGATTTCTTTGTATAGAAGTTTTTAAAACGTTAAAAAATTTGAACCCCTCTTTCATGCACGATATTTTCAAAATAAATTCTTCTAAGTACCCATTACGCAACTCCAATGACTTACAGCATTATAGACCAAATCAAGTCACTTTTGGTTCAAATAGTCTTCGATCATTGGGACCTCAAATCTGGAATGGACTTCCAAAGAAAATGAAATCGGCTCAAAATCTAAACAGTTTTAAAATGTAGTGTCTGTCAATATGTATCTGGAACTTAGTTTTTTTTATTTAGTTAGATTATTAAAANGGTTCAAATAGTCTTCGATCATTGGGACCTCAAATCTGGAATGGACTTCCAAAGAAAATGAAATCGGCTCAAAATCTAAACAGTTTTAAAATGTAGTGTCTGTCAATATGTATCTGGAACTTAGTTTTTTTTATTTAGTTAGATTATTAAAAGACTGCAAAAAATATTTATTTATGTATTATTCATCGATTTAGATTAGTTTACTTTTGTACATTTGTATATAGTAAGCTAGAAAATGTAAATAATCGATGTAAAATAAGATGACAAAAAAAATGGAAAATAACTTACGTTCGGTAGCTAATGGCCAAACATAGCCAATGGTGGTATTATAAAGAATCTGCTTGTTGCTTGTAAGGAGAAAATTACCTTTTCCAAAGAGTGTAAAAACTAGCCCTGGTTGCCCCTACAGGTTTTTGGGGCATCTCTTGCGGCTTTGTTTGATTTCTAAGATTTTCTTAAGATTATTGAGATTTTCATAGATTTTGCGAAATTTTTGCAATTTTTGAGGATTTAAAATATTTTTCAAAAATTGTTCAAAGCTTTTTGTGAATTCTTATTATATCTCGGAAGAGATTTATGGGATTTTTTAGATTTTTGAAGAATTTTCGAATTTTTTATACTTTTTTGGAGATTTTCAAGATTTTTCAGAAGTTTTGGGATTTTTGAAGAGTTTTTCGGATTTCTTACTAGAGCGTTGGAGATTTTTGGAGTGATCTGCCCCTCGACAAAATCTGCCCTGTTGGAAATAAATGCTCTTTCGCACAAGAAATCTCTTTCTCAAGGTGCAATATTCAGTTTCTGACATCTTCCATTTTCGATTCACAGGTTCTAGCTTCAGAACTAACTGCTGGATATGAAGCATTTTCAAATCTTCAATTATACAGAGTCAACGGGATACCGGTTTTAAACCTACATCATCTTTGCTATCTTCTGGATCTGTTCACCAGACCTCATTTAAATACCCAGGATACTTCTACTGGAAATATCCCAAAAGTGGCTGATCTTGATTCAAACCCTGGTAACATTTCCGAAAATCAGAACGATGCTTTACAAGACGACGAAGAACCAAACCATGAAGATGCTCCAAGGGCGGCGCAGGAGACAGCTGAGAACGAGGCTGGTAGTGCAATGGCCTCATTATCAGACNATTTTCGATTCACAGGTTCTAGCTTCAGAACTAACTGCTGGATATGAAGCATTTTCAAATCTTCAATTATACAGAGTCAACGGGATACCGGTTTTAAACCTACATCATCTTTGCTATCTTCTGGATCTGTTCACCAGACCTCATTTAAATACCCAGGATACTTCTACTGGAAATATCCCAAAAGTGGCTGATCTTGATTCAAACCCTGGTAACATTTCCGAAAATCAGAACGATGCTTTACAAGACGACGAAGAACCAAACCATGAAGATGCTCCAAGGGCGGCGCAGGAGACAGCTGAGAATGAGGCTGGTAGTGCAATGGCCTCATTATCAGACAACACCCAGAAACAAACTGTGACTGTTCCATCAGAGCCTGCTGTAAAAAAGTCCCGCATTGATTCGAAGAATGAAAACCAGTCTTTTGTGAGTCAGCCGATATCAGAACACCAAGCGAACAGTGATGCAATGACCAGCTTTGGAGACATCGAGAATTATTATCCAAGTGAAACTGTTACTGAGAAGATGGCGTCTCCTATTAATGACGTCACAAGCGAGAAAGTCTGTTTAGGATATAGTGATGTTGATATTGAGCTTTACAAAGAATTCACAACTGACAGTCCAAATCTATACACGAAACTTTTGGATGAATCGCTACTCCTTGATTGTGATAATTTTGTAAATTTCGAACTGGATAAAGATAGAATAATAGTTCTTAATATCAGAGACGCAAAAGAGAAATCAAACAGTATTTTAGAGCAGCATGCCATAACTAATCCTAGGTCGAAGGATTTACCTACATGTCTGTTTTAGGTAGTTCTCTAGTTTTTCATCTTGTACGCTTTTGTCAAGGCCGGTTTACACGAGCCAATTCCCTAAAATTTGCATCATGGTTTTCTTGGCTTGGATTGGGGACTTTTATCATGTCCTAAAATTAACTTCAAAGTTGATAAAATTGTGTCATGCTGATTGGGTTTTTGGGAAGAACGTTTTTGATCAGCGGTCTAAAACTTTTTATCCCTTCGCAGAACTTCAAAACTTCCAAGTAGAAATCAAAGTTACTTGCTAGCAAAAATATGTGATTTTTATGGGAACTGGAGCATGGGAACTGGAGCGTGTAAACGGGCCTTAAAACACTGTTGGCAGAATCAAAATAAAAGCTCTTTCTTACGACTCGAGCAATACCGGCTGAGTCAGAAAAATGTTTCGATGTTTGAAACCCTGTAGCTTTCAAACTACTTATTGCATTTCAAAAAAATGATAATATTTGTGTAGCTAAAATGTCAACTTTTAGATACAAAAATTTAGTTTGTCAAAATCGATGGTATCATTCTCAATTTATAAGCGATTTTATGAAAATGTTTCATTTCAAAATCCTTGAAAAGTAGGCATAAAATCCTTGATTAAATAATTTGCTAACAGTTTAGTCCCACAGCAATCGTAATCAAACCTTCTCTGTCTATCTTATTGCTCCGGCTCAGGCATCTTACTGGGTACTTAAAGACCCTCTGCTAACCATGTGGATTTGCACGCCGTTGCTGTCCCAGAATGCACTGCAAATGGACTTTCAGATTATCTGAAAGTCTCTGATGCTAGGCAAGTGTTGTGCTGTTTTCTCATGCGCAGCACGCAAAGCCTCATGGTTTGCAGAGGGTACTTAAAGAGACTGCTACATAATTACACACATGTGGAACTGTCATTCAGCTTCTTTGTCTATTTTCTATTATAATGAGGCTCTAATAAAATTGAAACTGATAAACGGATCAAACTTTATAACTATTGAGAAACTAATGATAAAAAGAACACAACAACAAAAACCTGAACTTCGAGATCCTCAAAAGATGTTTCAAAGACAATGTACGAGTGTATTGCAACAGGTTTTCTAAATTTCAGTGCCTTGTTTTATTATCTACTTAAGAATTATTTTTACAATAATCTGCTATGTTACTTCGATCTTTTGGTAATTTTTATTTTACAGAATACTTGTTTATTGAATTGTTGTGTTTCGAATTTAGAACATAAGATCTGTAGTATTTCGTAACATGTATGTAGTAGTTTTGTTGATGTCTTAGGAATCTTTCCATAATTGTGTTACTATTTTATGAAGTAAAATGAAACTTTTCACTTCAAAGCTTATTTCATAAGAGTAAGCAGGCCATAAAGCCGTGAAGAAACGAGAAAGAATTGTATATCAAACGTTTTAGATATTTTTTTTGAAGCATTATTGTTCGACAAAGTCTGTCTCATTCCAGATTTGAAATGACCCAATCAGAAACTACCTCCGCAGAATTGGTATTTCGTTTTTAATCAATCATAACCATGCCGTGCAAGATCGGCAATAGCCAACAGTGGCAGAAATGAAAGCTTTATCGTCACGGAATGGACCGTCTGGTAAGATTCGGGTAGTTATCAGANAATTGTGTTACTATTTTATGAAGTAAAATGAAACTTTTCACTTCAAAGCTTATTTCATAAGAGTAAGCAGGCCATAAAGCCGTGAAGAAACGAGAAAGAATTGTATATCAAACGTTTTAGATATTTTTTTTGAAGCATTATTGTTCGACAAAGTCTGTCTCATTCCAGATTTGAAATGACCCAATCAGAAACTACCTCCGCAGAATTGGTATTTCGTTTTTAATCAATCATAACCATGCCGTGCAAGATCGGCAATAGCCAACAGTGGCAGAAATGAAAGCTTTATCGTCACGGAATGGACCGTCTGGTAAGATTCGGGTAGTTATCAGACGTTTCATATGATGATGAGTGTCTGACGAAAGGTTTTAATATCCGCCACTTTTGGCAAGACTATCACACATTTTGAACGGCTCAGATTGGATAAAACCCATGGACCATAAATGGTTTCTGATTGGCACTTTTGCAAAACAGAATTGTGTATAAATTCGCTTTGTTGTCTACTAATTTGGTCAGGGACCAAAAAGTCCCGGCACTTCTGATTTTCGTAATCTTCAACAGCGTCTCAGTAACATTCTGTTGTACACATTCAACGCAGCGGTTTCTGCGGATATGCAAAACATCCTGCAAGTGTTTGCAATGTGAAAATTTTGATCGTGAAGGAAAGTCACCCAACAAACTTTAACAAGAAGCTAGACTTGCTCCAAGTCTATTCTGTGGTCCATCAGCGCTCAATAAAACATTATAACTTCTCGTTTCTCCTTCGCAGCGTCCTCGTCACGATTTACGCCCCCGCAGAAGTTATAATGTTTTATTGAGCGCTGATGGACCACAGAATAGACTTGGAGCAAGTCTACAAGAAGCCGACCTTGTGTACAGGAGAGATCTGAGAAAAAACACAAGCACTTACAACTATTTCTTTTTTCACCAAAAACTTCGAAGTCCTAAGCTTACATGAAATTTATCAAACTCTAGAAAACTCACAATGTCGCCTAAGATAAAAATCAGGTAGAAACATTTAAAACTTTACATCAACAAATTCAGCTTCAGTCTACAAAAGAGGGATCTCAACATAATACTTACAAACCGCACGCGTTTACGATATACAGAGGGCTGGAGGATGATCTGTGTTTGTATTGCCTAGGTCTATCAGTTTCACCTGGGCCACTATTTTATTAATAAAACGTTACATTTCACTTAGCGTTTTCTTCCAATCATTCTAACCCTAATCACTGCGAATCGAATCATTTCTATCACTCTATAGCTCGATAATCAGTCATTCAAAATGGTCATAGCAGCGGAGGTTGTGTCAAAGTTAGAAAGCTTATAGTTCTTGGATTGAGTGACAGAGATCTTCGATTCGCAGTGACTGTGGTTNGATCTGTGTTTGTATTGCCTAGGTCTATCAGTTTCACCTGGGCCACTATTTTATTAATAAAACGTTACATTTCACTTAGCGTTTTCTTCCAATCATTCTAACCCTAATCACTGCGAATCGAATCATTTCTATCACTCTATAGCTCAATAATCAGTCATTCAAAATGGTCATAGCAGCGGAGGTTGTGTCAAAGTTAGAAAGCTTATAGTTCTTGGATTGAGTGACTGAGATCTTTCGATTCGCGGTGATTGTGGTTGAAAGTGACACGAAGAAAACACAGCAATAAGTTTGTTTTTATTACCATTGCTAAACTTCTGGCCCAGACGAAACCGATGGGGTTTAGGCAATACAAACAAAGATCGTTCTACAGCCCTTAGTTATACGCCGTAAAACCTTCGCTCTGTAGCAGTAAAGACATGACAGAATATGCCCAAACTGCGCTAACAGCAGTGGATCTTAAGCTCTAAGTCTACACTCAAAGTGTTCTCTCTTTATGCTGTTGAAGTAAAGATTGCGTTTTACGATGCATGAGCCTTGCTTGGGCAGACGCGAGCCTTATTTGGAATAGCGGCAACGAAACGCTTCCTATATGCATTCTGCTTTGACTTCAAAACCTTTCTAAAATGGGCAATTGTCCTGAGAATGTCTCTGACAGTGGATACAGTTTTGTTCCTTCAGTAAAACGCCATAAAGGGGGCAATTTTCGAAGAAAATACCTTTTTATATCGTTATTTAGGAAAATCTAAGTTGTTTGCAGTGGGGACAATTGGACCTAAGGGACATAAGCTTTGCAGAACAAACAATCCTATGTTCTCCTCCAACGATAACACCTTGATAAAAACCTATTCTGTAATTAGTTATATGGTAAAAATCTTCGTGTGGTACAGAGCTTGAAAATCGCGTCGAGCAGCGGAACCATTTGCCACAGGATCCCGTTATTCGACGCAATTTTTAATATGGCAGACTCTGAAGTATATCTCTGGGAAACAAGCAATGCCCAGTGGAAGTGACAGCAGTCCTGTGGAAACCACGCTGTATATGAGCAATCTTCAACAGCACTCAGGGGGTTTATCAAACAGTTCTTAGAAACAGTTGCAAAGCAGTAACACTGGTACACACAGACATAATTGCATTTTTAAACGGCAATCGTACAAGTACAATCGGGCGGTCAAAGGGATCTTTTATGTGCACGTAGACAAAAATCCTCTAGATAGACAAAGGACCTAGTAACTAGCCATGAAGTCCCTTTAAGCAGCTAACGGGTCCGTTCCCAGAATGGAAAGGGATTTTATTTCACTCATACATAACACTGGGTCATTTCCCTAAATCATTAAAACGAACATAACTAAAACTTCTTTTTCTATTTGTCCACCCCTCTCAATATTATCTAACTATATACAGGTTTGTTTTGTATGACTAAATCAAGTCAATGCAGCGATTATCACATCGTGAAATAAAACAGAAAAAGCTCTCATGGTCATTACAAAGTTGACGTAAGCTAACAGACTATCTGAGTTTTACGATGGATTTTCACAAACAAGACTGTCCTTTAACAACAAACTGGTTTCTTAAGGGGGGAGGGGGGTAATTCCTAACATACATGATACTTCCATTCGCCATTACCTCCAAAGAAATGTTACCGTGATCATAAAGACATTTCGCAGAAATTCTGTTCATTTGATTGGTTGATCTATCATAGAACGAAAAAGACCTTGGAAAAAGTTCCTTCCGTCATTTTTATGCAATCGTCGATATGCTTAAAAGCCATTTTCAGGTGGCATGTAGAGGGAAAACAGAACAGGGAATGTTTCTCAACTGGAAAGAAGTTATCATGGCCTGATCTCCTCGTGTGGACCCGTAAAGTTACGTTATAATCAAAACGGAAAAGCATGGAAAGATTCGATAGCTATCACATCGATCAGCTTGACTTGTATGAGAGCTTTTTCTTTAAACATTGCATAGAAACAGATAAAATTGAAAAACAATAAACCCACGAGGTTGAAAAACCTAGAATCAAAACAGACGTTCGGAACAAGTAACCACATTTCCTCCACTAAGCGTCCAGCTAGCTTATCAAAATCACTAATATTTGGACAGGGTATATTGAGAAGTTTTCAACCTCGAAAGGTCCTACAAAAATCTCGAAAATCCGAAAATCTGACCTAATTACAACTCACAAAAGTTTTACTATTTAATAAGCAATTCACCTCTCCCTTAGGGAGACTCCCTTACATTCGTAACAGCAGTGAGACGAGGGGCGCATTTTTGAGGGGGGAGGCTTAATAGAGGAAAAACGGTAATATAATAAAGGCGTAATCAATTTAAATATCAAACGTTAAATACTAAAACTAAAAATCATCGCTGCAATTGTATCTCAATGAAAGAATGATAAAAATCAGCGAAATTTATTGTCAACATCATGACAGGAAAAACGAAGCCAACAACTGAGAAATTAATGAAGGCTTCTCATGATCAAAGTTAGTCAAGGCGGAGCCTGTTCAATCAAATACACAGAAACGTAAGGTAAACTAAAACTCGAGGATTTATGTCAAGGAGGATTTGTGATTTGTTTTTGAGGTTGTTTAAAACAGGCACGTAAAAAATATTTTCTCAAGATTGCGAACAAACAATATTGATGCGCGCACTAAAGAAACATGTTCTCAAGATTCCTATACCTTATGAAACTTACGACCACCGAAGAAAGCTAAAAACATACAAAAATACCATGGAAAAAGCAAATGACAAGCCCCTTGACATAAAAACCACTATAAATGTATGAATTCGATCTAGAAACCTCAAATGATATTGGCGTGTTTCGGATTCTATCCATCTTCTAATAATCGTACATATATGAAGCTGCATAATCTTGTGTCACATCGGAAACTCCTCTTTCAATAATAAAATAAATATTCTTGCGTGTAAACTGATATTTGTCCCAATCAAAGCGTACCATGACTGTTTGTATTAGCAGTCTGGCAACGTCGGTCGGTGTAAAGTTCTCTCAAGTTCGTAGATTCAAATCTACCACAAAGCGACTCTGCTACTGTTTACAGCAATCAATGCCAAACTTGTAGGAGCATCCAATTCGGCGTCTATCGCATTATTCTCTTTTATCTAAACTCTGAAATTCGTTCTACCAGCAAAGAATGAAAGCCAAGTAACTTTTAAACCAAAAACCAAGCACTAGTCATATTTACGACTATGCATCAGCTTCCGTTCTGTTTCTGATATCCTTAATCAGTATTTTAATATCTCGTTCTAGTTTCCTTGTTTCATCGGGGTCTAACGGGTCTTTCTCGTTGAAATCATTATCATCATCAGAGTTATATGACGTCTCGGTCAGCGCATCAGCATCAAGACAACTGATTTCACTAGGCAGCATTCTCCTTGGTCGTGGATATCCCATATCATCTATATCAGAAAATGCCATACTCATTGATGGCCTAGTGCAAGATTCGATATCTGAAGGGCAAGTTTCCGATGGCGGTGCGGGATATTCGCCCCCTAGCATATCCTGCAAGTATAGTGATGAGTTATCGTCAAGCGTGAGTGAATACCTGTTATTAAAGTCATTGGCTGAGAGATGAGTGCTTATGCCTTCATATGGTGCAAGTAATGAATTTTCAGATCCCCTGGAAGCAGCAGCTCGCTGTATGGTTGGCGACCGTTCAGCTTTCGCTGCAGTAGCTGCAGAAGGCAATTCGAGCTTCTTGTTAGCACGTGTCGCTTGAGGTGACGTGTCCGTTTCAGTCTTTGCCAAAGATGACCATGACAATCGGAAGTTTTTCGTTGGTTTTGATGGCACTTTAGGGGTGGCTTTGTCTTCTGGATTTTGGGTAACAGAGTCACGGCGGTCTCTAGGATCTGAAATAATAAGAATAAACCAGGTAAGAGTACGTCGTTTACAGTGACCACAATATCAAACGCGGTCTTCTGAGCTCACGACTGGAAAGAGAACATGTAACAAATGATTTAAAGAGATCTAGGATTTCAAAACTGTCGTCAAATACGGGGTGAGTATTAGGTAGGGATGCGCTGAGTTGCAGCATTGCAAATTTCTTGCCTTTTTGCACGATTTAAACATTGTCTTTTACCACGGATAAGCTGGCTTAGGTATGAGATTCATTTGGGTGACATGGACGTCAAATCAGTAAAACGATGGAGAAGTGGTCATTACATCTTTATTTGGATTGAATGGCTTGAAACGTAATTTATGTAATTTGAGAAGTTTAGGTACTTTACTGTAATTCTAACAGGAATTGTTAATATCTTGATAATTCTTTGTAATTACCGAAGGATAAAGAGATGGAAAGAGAGAAAACCAGAGACAGAATGGGAGGAAAACAGGCACAAAGTAACTTTTGATAATTCTCTGGGGTTCGGATAGCTAGTGCTTAAACAACAGAACAACGGAAATTCAGGGCAGAACAAAGAACCAAACAACAAACAGAACAAAAAAGAACAGAAAACCAAAAAGGGGGAATTTCGCAATTGATGCGTCGGAGGCCTGAATCGAATATTTTGGGAAATTTGCCCTTGTTGAAAATCGTTGAAAAAAGCAATCTGCTGTTGAATGGCAGCAAAAGCTTTTTCCTTGCAGAAAGCTAAAACAATCGAGTGAGCAAGAAGAAGTAATGAAACCTACCTTGTGGTTTATCTCCTAATTTTGGAGTATCTTCATAACCATAATTGTAGGACAAACCCATGCGACTACCTTCTTTAGATCTCGTTCTTGTTGGTTTCGATCTATTCACAACATCTTCAGGGACATCACAATAATCCCAGTGATACGGCCCATTTAGTCGATCCCCATTTTCACTTACATCTGATGCGCTGCCCTTCATATCTAGGCCGTTTGAGCTGCCCCTTGGTGAACTTTGCTGCGATCCAGCTTTGAAAGTGTTAAGATGTGTTTGTACTGGTATATCACTTTCATGAAGCATTGGCTTGGTGCAGGAATCACCGGACAAAGTTGACCCAGGCGAAAGAGCGGCTTGTGATGGATCGTAGAGTGCAGTAGCTGCAAAATCAGCTGAGCCATCGGTGTAATAATCCGGCGGTCCTTCTACAAAACGAAGTGGTGCTTGTGGTGGAAATTGGTTCAGTTCCAAGCAGTCAACAGGGTACTTAACGTCGGGTCCTCCAAGTACATGTGGTTGCTCATAGTTAGCATGAGTCCTTCGTCGACGGTAGCACAGCACAGCAATCAGGATAATTAGAATCAATAGCACTGGTGGTACGACATAATAAATGATTATCGTAATGTTAAATTTCTGGGCTGTCAATGGCTCATTTGCGGCAAGCTGACAGTCTGATGTCTTTCTTCCATCAGTGCAGTTGCAGAAATAACCTCCAATCGTGTTGACACAAGTTCCTCGCCCTTTGCAAGGATTTGGTTTTTGTAAGCATTCATTGACGTCTAGTTGGCATGTACTGCCTTTATAAGCAGAGCTGCATTTACAAACAGGCCCATTCAGATGCTCCTTGCAAGTGCCTGCTCTTCCACATGTATGCTGCTTGCAATATTCACCAAATCCACAACGCTTCCCCTGTGTTCCAGGCGGACAATGGCACTGAAAGTCGTATTGGACTTTGGTACATTTTGCATCGTGATAACACGGTGATGATGCGCATGGATTGTTGTCCAGCTCGCAATTTGGTCCACTGAACCTTGACGGGCATTTACAACGGTATTCTGTCCCTTCGTTCATATTCACACATTCTCCGCCATTTTTACAAGGTGTACTTGCACACATACCAAGGTTCTTTTGACACTGTGCTCCTCCATATGGTGCTCTGCATGTGCAGCGGTATTCTATGCGGCCATTTGCTTTGAAGTACGTACACGTACCCCCGTTCCTACATGGGTTATCAGCGCAAGTGACAGTTGCTTTGCAAAGAATTCCCGTATGTCCCGGCATGCATTGGCATCGATAGGATGATAAAGTGTTGATGCAGTCGCTAAAAAGAGGGCATTTCGTTGTCTTACACGCCGCAGAATCTTTGCAAGATCTCTTTACACCATATGATCTGCTGCTTAAAACCAAACTGTTATTGCCACTCCACGGTAACAATTTGTCATTGAGTTTAGCATGGCGTAGGCAACCCTTGAATCCATTTTCTAGGAGATAAACAGAGTCTATGATCAACCTGGAAAAATTACTTGCTAATAAGGTGCAATTTTACAAAAGCAATACTTCAGATGATTTGTTTCTGGAAAACCTCTCAAAGACATGTGTTGTATAAATTCAAGAAATATTTTTCCAGATGGAAGGCTAACAAACTCTCACAGATTTACTTCTAAAAAATAAAACAGAATCAACATAAATGCTTAAAATTGATCATCAAAGCCCAACGCTTGCAAAGCGACCATTAATTCGAAAATAATTCCTTTTGGACGTAATTTGTTAAGAAACTGAAGAAAAGTGTTCTGACTTCAAGGTAAGGCTACAGGTTTGCCTTTTGTTATTAAGAAATATTTCTAGGACAACAATAAAAGTTTTACAGCAAAAGGACTTATGAAACCAATGAAAGATACTCAGTACCATACAAGGAAGAAAAAAGCTTGGCAGCTATTTAGATGATATGGACATATTTTTGTGACATAACGGTTATCCCTTCTCATCCCTCAGAAGAAGGCCTCGACAAATCCCAGGAACACGTAAACCAAGTTTCAAGGCACATTAACACAAAACATAAACAAACAACTTTGCCGTAAAAAGCAAACTGTTTTATTTCAACCAGGCACGTTTCAGATTTCTTTTGCTAATTTGGCTTTCGTTCCCAGGCATAAAATAGTTTTATTGAAGTAACTGAGAATTTTCTGCATGAACTTACCAACTTTGCTTTTACCGATAACTCCAGCTCCAAAATAGACATCATTTCCATCAAGGTTGATTTTAACATTTTCACCCTTTGCACTTCCCTCTGCATTGAATTTCCCACCATCCAGGCTCAGCCGGGCATGATTTGCATCCCGGACAACTTTTACATAGTGCCATCTTCCATCGTTTACTTGTATATCATCAATTCCTACGGTTCCGGCTCCAGAACCAAAGTCAAACTTGAACCGAATTTTCCCTTCGACAATCTGAAAAAATCGAAAGTCTTAATCAATCGCGATTTATCTAGAGACATCAAGATTGAATTCTTTCAGAAGAAGTGTATCCGATCTTTCACAAAAAGCTCTAATTTGCTTTATGGATCGCGTTTTATAATGGGGAACGTTTCAGACATCTTTTATGCTACAAACGGAAAACAGTGAGAGAAAAATTAGAGTAAGGTTGCGATGTTTTTTAGAAACATTCCGGGGTGTACATTCTTACCGCAACCCACCTAATGTTGGGGGGGGGGCGGCAGCCAAATAACTAAACCATTGATATAAGGTCAAATTTTGCTGACAAAAAGCAAAACTTTGCTCGAAAACAGGGCAGAATTTTAAGGAAAACTCTTTTGGAAGGGGCAGCCCATAGGCCAACTGATAAGAACATACACCACTGGTGACATCCAAGCCAAGCCAGAAGACATAAAAAGACTGAAACTGAAGGGAAAATGGGAAGGAAATCATGGAAACATACCAAAAAGACAAACAACCTTCATCTGAAGCGATAACAAGCCAAACACATTTTATCCGTATATTTTCTTACTTTCTCACAAACCCAGTTTTGGAATTCAAGCATTGCCCTGTTCTCTCTGAATTTGGGAAAAACTTTCGTGGGAACAATTTCTGATTTCTAATGTTTCTCCTGATAAATGCAAACCAGATGAGATAAAAATGATGAGAATTAAGGAGGGCCTACTGACCTGCAGGAAACAATAGTCGTGTCCTTTTGCATAAAACAGATACCCATTGCTAGACTCAGTTCTGAATGAAATTGCAATGGATTCGAATACTTTATCGAATGATTCACGTAAAACATAACTGACGTAGTCTCTACCATCCAATTGTATCGCACCATCGTCTACGAAAAACAATATCCACATTTATAAAAAACAATATAGTAGAGTCGTGCTTTTAAAGGCGCAAAGTCGTGATTGGGAAAATAAACAATTCAAAGAATAGCATTAGGCAAGCTTCAGTAATATAGCTGAGGGGTACTTCAAAATTCATAAAGATGATGCCGATCTGAATCCCCTTATCAGCGGAAGAAAGAATGACCCTAAAGGCCAGTTTCCAGTCAGTGGAATTTTCCGAGCGGGCGGAAATTCTTTTGTTTACGACAGAAAATGTCGCTTTGCAATTGAATAGAAATTTAAGGTTGAATGACTTTTGATTGTGTAAATTCCGCCCGCTCGGAAAATTCCAATGACTGGAAATCAGCCTTAAGGCATACAATCTGTTCATTAAACACATCGACCAAATTAGAAAATTGGTTCATCAACCATAGTGCCAATTTGTTCTCGTGTTTCACGCCGGAGGGTTCCCCGTTAAGCCGTCCTTTAGATCACAAAATAGAATTGTGCATTGCAGAACTTTCATAAACTTCTTTTATATATGTTTGAATAAAAAAGGCCATACATTAGCACCTCTTTGCACGCTAAATGGTGGCTTGTCAGACCATGAACTGCGAATACACGATTATGCTTCAAATGGCGGTGAGGGAATTTTTACCAAGATGCACTGCATTCTTTTTCGACTTCCCATAGAGTCGTTTAAGATTCATAATTGGAACGCAAAGCATCTTGGCAAAAGATCCTCGCCGCCATATTTAGAGTAATCGTCTGTTGTCGATGAAGTGTGAGTGAACAAACTGCTCTGCTTCCATGAAACGAATGATTGAAGATCAAAATAACAAAGACAAAAACATACTAATATCCTTCTCGCATTTATACGAAGATCCAGTTGGTGTGCATTTCTCTCCATGTTTGCAAGGGTTACTTGTACAAGCAGTTATTCCGGTGCAGTCAGCTCCTATAAAACAGAAATATTCAAATTCATTCTTTCCCCAAAATATGCAAATGGTCCTACTAATTAGATCACAACTCCCCTTATCAGCATTTCTGCATTCCAACCGGTTTTATCAAGGACTCTCTTTGCATCGCCAGTGTTTGTCAAGTACAATGTTGCCGGATTTACCAAGGACTCTCTTTAGATTGCCAGTGTTTGTCAAGTACAGTGTTACTGTCATTCGACTGGTAAATTATCACTGAAATTAACCACTTGTCAATTTGATCACAGAAATATTAATGTGGAGATGAGCGACCTCTGGATATTAATGCTTGTTTTGCCCTAATAGATTTACCTAGGGTAAAAAGGACCTGAGCCAGTTGTGAGGTCTTTGCATGGAGAAAATGCATGTTATGACCGAATCCTTTCCGTAGGGAGGCTAACTTCAGTATGAACACATTTGAAGTTTAATTAACGAATTAAGCCTTTAAGACCAAGCCTTCCAATGAAGATTTTCAATCCCTAGGAATAAACAAGGCTTACAGCAAGTACTTTCTATTACAATGGATTTCCACTAGGTGCAAAATAACGTATATGCGCTACATTTTCAACTGATTGAAGTACCTGCCTCAAAAGCACCGTCAATCATGCTGCGAGATCTTTTGTTCCTAAACAATTGAAATGTAGCTCAAGCAACATTTTTCAGAAAGGGGATCCAGCTTCATCAGTTTGCAAGCTGTTTGGAAATCAACCTTCGCACTGATTCTAAGGAAATTTAAGCATATAAAAGTGGCTCAAGCCATTTCCGGTCAAATTCTAGTCTATCAGATATCAGTACTTCCTGTTGACGTAGATCAGTTACCCAAATGTGGTTCGGCACGTCTCACGGCATATGGCTCGAAAGCTCTATCAGAGTTCTTTCCATATGTCCTCTTTGGCATTATTGGTTTAGATGCATTACGATTATTAGATTTCACACGTTATTCATTTTCCGTAATATCTTTAGTATCATATTATATTAGTTTATCACGTAGCTTTAGCTGAGAATACTCATGAAATTGAAATTGAAGTGAATTGACGGCCTATTGTCTTTGCATGGCTATTTTTACCNTCTTGTATACTAAACATATCAGCACTACTCGATTCAAGCGTATAAGAGATCTTACGATTTGGTCCTTTGTCAAGGTCATGTGCCTGTACCCTTATTAGCATAGCTGAAACACTGGCATTTTCCCGTACCGGGATGACGTAATTTGATTGTGAAAACACCGGTTTGTTGTCGTTCTTGTCCAGAATTTTCACATAAACGTCCGAATAACACGTGTGTCCGGCATTGTCTTTCACTAGTACTTTGAATTGGCACGTGGATTGCTTTTCGCGGTCAATGCTTGAACGGGGCATCAGTTCACCTGAGGATCAATGCACAAAGTTACTATACCATCAAATACATCAGAATCACATAAAGCCTAGTCTTTTAATAATCATAAATAGCTAACCTTGTTCATTGCCAATCATTATCATTATCATTTCTATTAACAATTCGTCCAGAGCGGCGCGGTCGAATCTGCAATAAGCTAATTTTAAGACAACACTTAGATGAAGACGTGATACACATTCTGGAAATAAATAAATGGACGCATAGAAATGGAGAACAGTTTGATTTGATAAAGGGTAATTTCACGCAATCGTTAATTTCAATTCTCGAAAAGTTCTGTCTAGCAAAATGTTAGGATTGCCACAGATGGTGACCTCTAACATGCATACTTTCAGTCGGCAAAGCAATCATATCTTTTAGTAAACTTGGAAAATACTCTGGGAATGCTGAAAAAGCCCTTCCAAACTATTTATCTAGGTTAATATCAGTGGTGTTTCTTAAAACGAAATTTTGCCTCAAAGAAACAATAATGCTTCAAACTTACCAGTTCTTTCATTGACTAGAAATTTGCCAAATCCATCTCCTTGAAGACTATAAACCAGTTGATCATCAGTGTCAGGGTCTGTAGCCTCAATCTTGGCAACAATTGGACGTGTTTGAGTACTTTCCATCACATTGATGTTATAAAATGCCTTCATACATGAAGGACTATTGTCATTAGTATCTGTTACGACGATTGCCAAATCAACAGTCGCTGTAAACACTCCATCATACGCCATCACAGTAAGACTATAACTTGAAATCGTTTCTCTGTCTAATTTAGCAATGAGCTTCATTTCACCCGTCAGTTCATCAATCTCAAATCGGCCTAATTCGTTTCCTTTCACTATGTAATAACGAATTCTCGAATTTTTGTCCCTATCTTGGGCGAGCACAGCAGCTACTTTTTCGCCAATAACATGATCTTCTCTTACGCTAAAACGACGACGGCCACTCACGAAAACTGGTGGCGAATTATTCGTGTCTAGAACCGTGATTCGAACTTTCGCTGTATCGTTAAATCGTTTTTTGTCTGTTCTTCTACCATCTTGAACAATAACCTCAATCTCATACGACGATTTCGTTTTCGTGTCTAGTTTGCCAATAGTCTTTATGATACCAGTTCTGTGCTCGATAGCAAACAAGGTCTTTCCTATTGTAGACTTCGCAAAACGATACTTTAGCTGAGTGCCCCCCGGATCATCAGCATCAAACGCAGAAACCTGTACGATCTTCGTATTAACAGGAATATTTTCGGCTATAGTTACGTCGTATATTTTCGAATCAAAGACAGGGGGATTGTCACTTACATTTTCAATTATGACTGTGACATGCATGAAAGCATCTGCTGCAGTGTTCCCAACTTCACTGGCTTTTACCAGCAGATTATATGACGGTACAGTTTCAAAATCGAGCTTTCCAGCAAGATGTATCGCTCCTGAGCTACTTCCAATCGCAAAAACACTAGTTGCATTTGAAGACAGTAGATTTCCATCCATGAATTGATACTTTACTTTTCTCCCAGTGCCTGCGTGCACATCAGTTACTCTGTGACCAGCTAGCGTCGATTCTGCGATTCTCACGAAATAAGATGAACGATCGAATTTCAAGATTTGTTCTTCAGGAGACACGACATTGATTCTGACAGTAGCAGAGTCTTCTCTTCCTGGATAACCATTGTCCAATGCTTTGATGCCAAACTGGTATGCTTTGCCTTCAGGACGACCAATCAGTTTCAAAGCGCCTGTTTCTTTGTTTATTTTCAATGGTGCATTCTCGCTGTTGACAAAAAGAGTATTCAAACTTGGTTCATAATAGAGAAAACGCTTTAGAATTGATACAGACGGCATGACGTCACAGCAGCGTTCAAAACACGACGCCATCTTGTTTTGGGGTAAATGTTCAGAAAATTTCTATAGGAATCTATAGGAAATTTGCAAAAAGTTGCATAAAATTGCTTCTCTATTCTACCTCGCGATAGTGAGTAGGGAAAGGATAGGTAGCAATTGTCAGTCAGACCTAACCCTTTGAAATAAACACACGAACGCGCTGTTTTTAAAAGCACAACAAAAATTTAGGCCAAGAAAGCTGTGAAAAACTTGCTTTTCCGTCGATAATTCCGTAGTTAGCAGCACAAACTCTGTCGGCTGTGAGTTGCTCGTCGCTTCTTCAAAGTCAACCTTCCTTTAGACATTCGCCTATCTATCTGCTAAAGTTTTTGAATAATTTTAACAGCTTCCAACCCTTTTGAATTTATTTATTGCGATAAATAAAAGAGACAGTCTCAAAATCCCAGTGCGACGCTATACTTTGTAATGGCTTCATTTACCCAAAGTCTGATTTTCGAGCGCGAATTGATCAAGTCACGTGACATGTCGTCTGTATGAATTGGGCTAACTCATTGTAAATTCATTTTTAGTGAGTTTTCGCTTCCAAATGAGATCAAAATAGCTAGGACATGAAATGAAACAAATCTAAAACTTGCTGATTTTCTATATGATCAAAGAAATCCGCAAAAGTACTTCAATTGCTTGCTAAATGATTAAAGTTTCAAACCATACGATATTTTTAAGATCTAACTGCTGAAAGTATGGTTAAAGCAACTAAATATTGTCTGTGGTCTTTATGATAGATTTCTACTGGTTTTAGCTCTTTTGGCTCCTATCAAAGTTTTTACAGAATGAACAAAAAATAATATAGAAAATTTGGTTGTTAGGCGCTTTGTTTCATTTTTTTTCGAAAATTTCTAGCAGAGTCATCGATTCCTGGGAGAAGAATTTGTATCTAAATTGCTAAAGACTTGTTTCAAGCGAGAAGTGGACACGTATCCTGCTATACAAAAGTTCTTGGGACAAAGTTTTATCAACTTTCAACAAAAGAAGAAAAACATAAAGGACGACTGCACTTTAGCGGACCAGCTTTATGTCATATCTCTCGGAAACGTGTTGAACAAATACCCTACCCTAACTAACCCTAACTAACCCTAACATACCCTAACTTACCCTAAAAACCCTTTTCCAAACCAAACCTTGACCCAAACCCTTACCCCATGACACATAACCTGCCCATGTTGAAAGCTGGTCCGCTAAAGTGCAGACTAGCCAAACATAACAACTTACTCAAGTCCAGAAATAGAGTACATTATCTCGCCATTTTTGCCAATATCCAAATCGACAGCTTTCACGGTCAAGACCACACTAGACATTGGAGTAGCAGTACTAACAGTAGCTTCATAAGATGGAAATTCAAACACAGGGTCGTTGTCGTTTGCGTCAATTATAGTAACCGTGACTTTGCAAACATCAAAGCGACCACCTCCATCGGAAGCTCTCACTGGCAACACAATACGACCATCTTTTTCTGTTTCCCTGTCTAGTGAGACCTTGCTGAATATGTCACCAGTAGTCGGATTAACAGTGAACTTCTTGCCTAGGATATTGCCGTCTATGGAATAAGTCACAGTGCCAAAACTGCCTTGGTCCATGTCAGTTGCAGTGACTACTGTCAGGAATGTGGGTGAGATGTTTTCTTGCACACTGATTGAGAATTCTCGATTGGGGAATGTGGGTCGATACTCGTTTGCTTCTTTCGGCGTCAAAATTACGTTAACAGTTGAAAAATGCTTCCCGTCAGTGCAGTGGATTTCAAACTGTGCATTACTGCCACGCATTGGTCTTCTGTTTAGGGTAACTAACCCAGTGTATGTGCCCACATTTGCTAACTTTGAATCTGTTATCCCATAACGTAGTCTTGATGATTTATCATTATCTGGATCCACGCAAGAAACCTTTCCGATAAACTGACCCGGTTTGATGAAATCACCAACTATGAAGTGGTAAGATGGCTTGTCAAAAACCGGTACATTGTCATTGACGTTCAAAATGTTGATTTGCAAGAATGTGCTGCTTGAGAGTGGTGGCTGTCCACGGTCTTCAGCAAGTACTCTGAACAATAAGCTCTTTTGTGTTTCGTAATCTAGCTCCCCCGAGACCGATACTGCACCTGGAAAGTAAAGCAATGATATATGATGCAATAAGTGTAGCCATGTCTATCTAAACTCATGTTTGACAAATTTAGCAAAATAAAGCTACGAGGGAATTTTCAGGGATTTGTCAACAAAGTAGAAGGTCTTTTACAAGTGCGACAAAGCAAGAAAAAAGGTCACCTCACTATAGCGTAAAGAAATTCTAATGTGATATCTTCTATACGTGACATCCAAATTTTCTAAATATCATCTTTGTACCTAAAACCCATAAAATTTTCAATTAAGACTATATCTGGCGACCACTTTCAGACGCAGATAAAACACACCTCTCCAGAATCAGCTACCCTCTCCAGTTTTAAAAGGGGAATCAAAATCGGGAAAGGAGAAGAATACAATTGTAGATTATGTAGACCTTTCGTGGCTCAGGTTGGGTTCTTGACTTGATAGAACTATCATCGCAGAGAAAAAGTTTACATAACCTGTACATCTGATTTCCTATTGTATCTCTGTAACTATTTATCTTAAATTGTATTATCAAATATATTTTCATTCTCTTTTTGTAGATAGTAGGCTTGAATTAGCTCTTATTTTATAGCTATTTTGTATACTCATGCCTACTGTAAATAAATTGATAATAATAATAATAATAATAATAATAATAATAATAATAATAATAATAATAATAATAATAATAATAATAATAATAATAATAATAATAAAACACAAATGTTACGATTTCTCTGTCAACTTTTCAAATTTAGTCTCGTTGGTTTGTTCTTAAGTCGCTTTACGAAACATTTCTCAAGCTTTGCCCTACCTGAAGACTTTTCGCAATTGAAATTAGCATTCTTACCTGAATGTTCGTCGATCTTAAACAATGGCTTCTTATCATCAGAAGATAATTTGTATGAAATCAACGCATTCGAACCACGATCTTCATCAGTAGCTTGCAGTGTCTGTACCACAAATCCTTTAGCTGCATTCTCGTTAACATTGGCAATGTACATAGGCTGTCCAAACATCGGTCGATGATCATTAACATCCACTATTTCGATTGAGCACCCTGTGCTAGACCATGACCCTGTTCGGCTATCAGTTGCCTGCACCGTCAAATTGTATGTCGCTTGAACGGTGCGATCTAAAGTGTCCAGTGTAGACAGCTCTCCTAGAATGAAAAGATAGGCGTGGTTAGTTAACAGTGACACTGATCAAATGACTGTTTGGCTATTGATCAAATGTACACCAAAGACAAATTGAATGTCTGGTCACTAGGGGGATTTTGAGACGAGTGAAAATATCTTTTCTGTTAAAGAAAGAAAGTCTTTGGAATTAGTTTTTGCTGTTATATGTACAAAGAAAAGTAAGTAGACACTGTCAGAAAACCATTCATATACCACTCATATATTATAGAAGTTTTGTGATTTTACGGTAAATCTTGCAAGAAAGTTCTACAAGAGGGTTAGCGGGACACCCAATCCCCGGCATTTCATGTCATGACATGAAATGGTTTCTACGCTATGGTGTGCTATCCTAAGGCAAAGTATCGACAAGAGAAGTAGGCATGGTATGGTACAGTCAGGTTAAGAGAAAGAAAAGGTTGTACCAAAATATTGTATCGTAAATTTCTGCGACTTACCTGTATTGAAATCCAACGTGAACTGATTGAATGTATCGCCAGCTTGGATACTGTAGAACACGTGCCTTCCTTTTGGTCCTTTTGCAGATATCTGTCCAACTTTTGTGCCAACAATTGCATTCTCCAGAATAACGAGATCATAATTCTTATCAAAAACGGGCATATCTTCATTTACAACTGGTACTTCGACTTTTACAACTGCTTTCAATCGTGGTATTCCCATGTCATGTGCTGTAATCTCAAGATTGAATTTTACAGGGGTCTTGCCTTTGATGAAATTCTCTTTGACAGAAATGACACCGGTTTTTTCGTTGATCGTAAATTTGCCAAGAGATCCAGATGTTATTTCATATCTGTAGAAATAAAAGCAAGACTTAATAAGACTTAAAATTCATAAACCTCAAATTTTGATATAAAAATGGTGCCTTCAAATATTTTACCAAAATTTGAATTCTTATTTTTGGCTGCAGAACGTATTTAAGAAAATTTCAAAAAGTCTTCGCGAGGTCGTCTGGCATTGGTATACTCATTTTCTATCAGATAACTTTCTTCTATGAACTTCCAGGCTAATATTACGCATAACGTTAAGAACATAACAAGAACATCCCTAGGGCTCAAACTCAAAAATGAAAATTCAAGTTTGATGAATTCACATGTAAAAAAATTGTGCCAAGTGACAGCAAGGCTCGCCATTTTTAAGAAATGGCCCAGGTGTAAAATACAATGTAGAACTTTTGTCGGCTAAAGTCTCCAAATAATTCACGAACGCCCGGGGCTCAACTCGAAAAATCTGCGTTCTTATAATATATATTCTTATTGGCCACTGAATTTCTCAGTTTTATACTTCAAAGGCAGCTTGTCGAGGGGATACGATGATGCAGTAAACTACACCCTCATTTCCAAGTTTCCAAGCAGACGCTTCTGGCTGTACCTTGAAGGACAGTGCAAGTACAGCGAAAGAGCCTACAGCTATACTGCAATGGGGATTTTAAAGGATTTCTGAAGATTTTTCAACGATTTCACCTAAATCTAGAAAGCCTGTGCTAAACCGTGGTTCTTAAATTTGATAGCAATGCGGTCCATGTTAGGCCATTGGGGTGGTGCAACTACACCAACTTCTCAGGTTATATTACAGCCTGTTACAACTTTCTGATTCGTGTGTCTGGAATATATACATAACAGCAGATGCGGTTGCTCGCACCTGAACAGCACAAGATATTTGTTTCCTCCAATAAGACTTCATGAGAGAAGAAGTAATGACTACCAAAATTAAGTTGTATGAAAAACATCGACATCTCATACGGAATACATAGGCATGAATGACTTGTAAATCGACTGGCGAACTCATTTTCATATCCATATGCGTAGTTTGGGACAAAATTAGGAGCGAAATTTGTGGCCGTTTTTGATGCGGTTTTTTCCGGAAAGCAGTCAAGATTCAGACATCTTACAAGAAGATTTCAATTCGAGTTATGAGAAATACCTGAGACTAAAATCCGACGGCGAGGAACCTGGTTTTACGTTTCAAGTGGACGTTTCTTAAATCTTGATATTTTTGTCATTCCACAATCAATTCCTTCTAGATATCACCTTACAACTTATACTCATCTTTTTGGTTATGCAACGCACAAATACGAAGATTTATTCGCAAACGATACTGTGAAAATGGTGTGATAATATTTTGTGAATTCGGAATGCACGAAAAAACTGCTTTTAGCTAAATTGGAAGTAATAAAAACTCAGGTCACAGCAGCTTAACATAACCACAGTGCGCGTGACATGACAAAGAAAGANACATAGGCACGAATGACTTGTAAATCGACTGGCGAACTCATTTTCATATCCATATGCGTAGTTTGGGACAAAATTAGGAGCGAAATTTGAGGCCGTTTTTGATGCGGTTTTTTCCGGAAAGCAGTCAAGATTCAGACATCTTACAAGAAGATTTCAATTCGAGTTATGAGAAATACCTGAGACTAAAATCCGACGGCGAGGAACCTGATTTTACGTTTCAAGTAGACGTTTCTTAAATCTTGATATTTTTGTCATTCCACTATCAATTCCTTCTAGATATCACCTTACAACTTCTACTCATCTTTTTGGTTATGCAACGCACAAATACGAAGATTTATTCGCAAACGATACTGTGAAAATGGTGTGACAATATTTTGTGAATTCGGAATGCACGAAAAAACTGCTTTTAGCTAAATTGGAAGTAATAAAAACTCAGGTCACAGCAGCTTAACATAACCACAGTGCGCGTGACATGACAAAGAAAGACAAGGATTTACAGCTTATGAAAATTGATTCAATTTGGTGATAATCAAAAACATGAGAATTATCAACTAAGACCACTTAGGCCATGTTTGTCTGTAGTAATTTTCTGTGCTCCTATGGACCATGCAACAGTGCCGTATAAACTTTCTTTGGGGTATAAGCTTCTAAACTGAAGTGAAGTATGCCGGGTAGGCAAACAAGGAAGAACAAGTCTGGTCTTCGACGGCCTACAAGGACAATACTACTTCAGTAGAAGTCAGGTAGGACCTGGCAGCTCCCTGGGTACGGCCTTGCTAATCTAATAGCAGGAGAAAGAATAGCGCTTTACACAGTTAGCTTATCAACGAAGTCCAGAAGAGCCCACTATTTCACCTTCACTGTAGTTACTGCTGCTAGGGCCAACACCAAATAAGCCTCATTTTTCTGTGTGAGCATATAACTGTCTCTATAGATCATTTTATGATTATGATGTCATTCGTCCAGATATCTTTTATGAATTCAATGTTATATAGTTTTGAATGTCCACATTTCAGTCTGAAGCTGTTTCTTAGTTTGTTCTCAATTCTCTTTTAAAAAATCTCATCCCAGAGAGTCCCTTGTGGAGTCGTAAGTAAAAACAAGTCCCTTAGTTTGGAAACAACCGCTTTCCTTGAATCTTTAACAATCATCAAGCTTCAGGTTTAGGCGAGGTGTATATTTTTCTAAAACATTAATCGAGAATGAATGAAAAACTGAACTTCTTCCTTTCCCCAACAGCATCGCAAAACTATCAGCGACAATGTTGAGAAACTGGCAGAAAGATTTTCTCTCAGAACAGTCGGGCACTTGCAAAACAACCGCACGAAATGAAATATGAATGAGACGAGACACGTTTTTTCTGCTTCGGCAAATATTGTTCACAGCTTTCCAACATGAGATACTCCGTTTACAAAGACAAAATCTAGTATTGGGTTTTCACTTGAACTTTGGTCTCAGGCTTAAGTGCTTGGGATATATCAGTTTGGAAATGGATCAAGATGTATTATTTAATTTCTTGAGCATTATTTACAGTCGCTATGGATCACCACAAAGCGTTCGACTCGGATACAAGTGCTAAGACAGTTTTAAGGTGTAAGAGGAAACCGCTATTTATCAAAGACCACCTCAGTTGTCGTGCAGACACGAAACATGGTGCCGAGCCTGTAACCGTGCTGAGAGCGACTACTAACTGACAGAAGTGAGGGAGATCTGAAAACCTTCAAAACCCAAGAAAAATGCCGCTTCTTTGTGACAGCTACAACAGTGCACAGCACATGATCGCCATTCATTTTCGTACAACTTCAGGATAGTTTGCAGTGGTTAGAAAACCAACAGCATATAAGCGTATTGCAATATGCAGTTGTTGTTGTTGCTGCTGTTGTTGTTGTTGTTGTTGAGGACCCACAGCACAGGTCACTGCCTTCTTCAGTCTGAGGCAACATGTTTGATTTGGAGTGCAGATATTTACTGACGGGTCTTTACTTGGATTGGCCTACTCCGGGAATAGACGCCCCCCCCCCCCCCCCGCTTATTAGCTTTGATAAAATCCACCAATGATATCCTCATTTCAGATCCCCTCAATATATTAGTCTCGAGCTTCTTGAAATGCGAAACATGTGAAATCTTGCTTCCTGAAATGTGGCTCGAACAATATTTTTCGTTTTTGATCATTCTCAAGCTGTTTTTTTTTATTCTTTACAGAAAATTTTTGACCCACCCCGTTTACTACGAAAATTCCATCCACCCTGTCTATTTCGGAGACTAGAGTATATGTGAGATCTAACAGTAAGGGAAAATGATAAACTCTAAAAAATAGTTCATACCTGACTTCTGAATTAGACCCCTCATCAGCATCTCTGGCTTGTACTGTAATCAATGAAGATCCAGCAGGAGTATCAATATTCACACTTTGATAATACGGCGTGCCAATAAACACGGGCTCATTGTCGTTCAAATCACTAACAGACACGTTCACGATAGACTGAGCAACTTGTGATGGGTCTCTCTTCAACCGTGCTTGCACGATCATTAAATAAAACGGTTGCTTTTCACGATCAAACTCAGAGCCATATCGTGTTTTTATTTCTCCAGTATTTGTGTCGATTATGAACTCTTTCATGGGGTTTGCAATTGAGAATTGGATGCATTCGCCTATCTCATAGCCTACAGTACTGAGAATTGACACCAATCGACTAAAGCCGTTATTCTCAGGTACACTGGTCTCAAATACATTTTTACTGAATTTGAATTTATTCGTTTTAATTGGTAACATGTCTATTAGAACACGGCAAGTGCTTGTGAAGATCCCATCAGACGCTGCAACTTGTAGGGAATATGATCTGTCTTTTATCCTGGCTGCGTTTTTGGTCCAAATCTGTCCGGATTTTGGCGATATCTTGAACAAATCAATGTGACTTAGTAAGCTGTATTGTACGCTACCAAACACGTTGGTGTCACCGTCCGTTGCGTGGACAGTTGCAACTTCTGTATTGTTAAATACAGGCGAGTATAGATTCACACGATATATCTGTTTTGTAAATTCAGGCATTCGGTCGTTTATGTCATTCACTTTTATTTTCATCTTGGTGAAAGCAAAGAGCTTTGGCGATCCATTGTCAGTGGCGAGTACATGGAAGCTGAACTTGTCGCTTTTCTCTCTATCAAGTACCTGAGTAAAGAAGAACGTACTGTGAATACTCTCATACGAAAAGAACATTTTACAAAATTTCATACCCATGATGAACCAGAGATAAAATGTTCACGTCAACACTTTCTAGTAAAAAATTATTCTGAGGAACACATTATGATCTATCGACACCAACAAATTCGCCCTGTTCAATAGTAGCCGTTTCTCTGATCCTGCTGCAAAATGTTTATTTTCTCCCAGTTAACTACAAGTATGACATGCCCTACTTTGGAACTTTATCGATGTTATGCAAAGGGGATTCTGACTGCAGTCGTTTTTTACAAAGATAAATATCCCTTTAAATCTAAAAAGAAACTCATCAACTCTGTTGTATGTGCCTATTTTCCTATGCGCGTCAGATGTAAATATCAAGGGCGTGGCTCCGTTACTCGATGCTAGTATATCAACATTTACAAATGTTAAACAAGTCACTTGTACCACATTCTGTGTGAATTACAGTTCGTAAAGTCAACATCAAGTTCCTGCAGAGCAACTTCCAAATATTACCGTTTAATGGTAAGGTATAATAGTTTTTGAACCAAAAAATATATCAAAACATTTGCTTTTAAGTACCGGTGAAATTCACACAAATCAGCAATCTAGAAAATATGGTTAGTTCTTCTTACACAAATGCGTACCCTTCAAGTTATACCAGTCCTTATTGATTAATTCAGAAAAACTTATTACCTGTCTTGTAGACAATTTTCCAGTGACAAGGTCTATTTCAAAATATCTCTTGGCACTTCTTTCAACAATAGTGTACGTGATTTTGGAATTTTCACCCGAATCTGCATCAATGGCTTTGACAACAAGGGGTTTATTCTGATGATCAAAGATTTCTGACCCTCTTCCTGAGCCTTCATCGATACTTCCAGTGTACGTTTTGTTGAGGAATATCGGGGGGTTATCATTCTGGTCTAACACTGTAACAAGAACATTTGCAGTGCTTGAAAAGTCGACTCCGTTCCAGGCACGAACAGCGAAGGAGCATGACGTCATTTTCTCTGCATCCAATGAGACCTGGAAACGATAAAAGGAATGGCATGTCAGTACTAGATTTAAAAAGGTGTGTATTGTGATTGGAAGCGAATAGCGATCCAGCAAAGAATTCTGGTTTTCTGCATTACTTGCTTGTCTTATTTGAATCTCTTGCGTCAATTACGTTTTTAATTGAATCGGTGAGGCAGCATTTATCAAACTTAATGCCGAAACCGTAACGACATTTCGATGGCCTAGATCCAAAGCTGGAAAAAAATAAGCAGAACAGACCGTTTATCAATGCAAACAGGCGGATTTTTGTCATTTTCTGACGAAAAAGTTTTCAACAAGCTTGCAATTGGCTTGTCCTCTCTATAAGCTTGGCCCTTCAACAGCTATCCGTTAGGCAGCTGAGCATTGCCATAGACGTAAAATCTAGCGCCTTGAGCAAAGAAAAAATAAAAACAAGGGGAGGAGCGAATGACATATAATAACGACATATGCTGCAGCTTTTGGGCATCTGAATTCAATGGCTGCCCATTGCTATGTTTTCTATAGAAATCGGAGACTGAGAGGACCATAAAATCGTTTACTGGCAGAACTCCAGTCTTTCCTTGTACTTGCATACAATACATGACCTTTTTCCAGAAAAGGAATCAATACAGTTGTAGCTCAGCAAGAAATTACTGTTATGGAAAAGGAAGCAAAATTATTGTCTTGGAGAAAATTGACGTAATAATTCTACAAATTTTCAGTGTTTTCACTGTTTGAGTCATAATTAAAATTAAAACCACAGATCTGTGAGCGCTGTTTTTAATCACAAAAAGTTGAAAATTGGCTCAAGAAAAGTCGATTGTGGAAGATAGCCAAGAAGAGATAACAGCTTGAATATTAAATTCATGGCAGCTTTAAAATAAACACAAGGTTGTTTTTAATTGATCTACTCTAACGCAAGAGATAATACAAGAATGAGCAGCAGCGTCCTTGCTTTCTCTTCTAGGGTAAGTGTTCCTCCCCTGCTAATTGAGCAGAACCACCATGCAGGACCTTCTTCACATTATTCCGAATAAGGGGGCATCCATAAAGTACGTACGCCCTGGTGGGGGGAGGGGATAAAGCCAAATGCGTAGAAGGGTGGGAGAAAAGCAGTCAGCGTGGTGAAAGAACTTTTTGGAGAGCAAAAAATGAACCACTGATAGCCCGGAACAACCTCATTATCAAATAACTATTTGCTTGACACCAACACTGACAATCAAGACCGCCTGCAAAATTTTCGATGTATAAATTTGATTGGTCAGTCATAACGAGGCTCTTTTGGGTCACAAGGCATTCATTTTCGCTCGAGCAAATGGCTTTCTTAGTAATAAGAACCAGAAATTGCTGAATTTACAATACGAATACAATTTCCTGCAAACTTCCGAGGTTCGTTCTACTTTGGTTTGCTCGGTATGTGCATCTTTACACGTCTACTCAAAGATGTTAAAAAGTGAAGCAGACCACGTCATCTCCTGGTTGGATGTACCTCGAGGCAAGAAACCAATCTTATCAGTAAATCATGCCCTTCAAACAAAAGATTACGTTTTATATCCAATAAGCAAACGATTACACATTTCCTGTGATTGTGCGCTGGACAAACCTCGTGAAAAGCTCCCATTGAGAAACGCCTTTGGGAGTATTGGGAAAATCTCAATTCTAAGACATCACTGACTAATCCAACAACGAACATTGGAAACATTTCCTACATATAAATCAAATTAATTCGTTTCAGAACTTAAACCATATTGCCACAATCTCCGGTATAACTGACAAGAATAATGTCCAAGAAACCACGAATTACAACCTTTTATATGCGACGAAACCGGAGTAACAATCGGGTCATAACCTCTGCTGTTCAATAAAACCATGGTTAACATAACCAGGTGACGCTGCCGGATAAACCCCCTCTTGTTAAAAAGAACAGGATTGGCGAGGATTTCCGATGTTGCACAAGAACTACTTTGAATATGCACAAGTGTGGCGACGAACGATTCAGAAATTCACGAAAAAACCCATCACTTCAGATGCATATGAGTATCAGCAAACAGACTATTTTAGCTTAACCTTTTCACAAACACGTGGAAGAATAAAGTTCGACTGTCTCCAAACTCATTCAAAAGCGCCGTAGGGTGCACTAAATGAATAATTCTCATGGGAGACAGGAGACCTTTCTGGTTCGTTTCTCCAAGAAGGCTACGCAAGGGAACAACCAATCTCGAGCAGAACCTTGTTTCTTAGAGCAAAGAATTCTCCTCCTTTTTAAAACAGTTGATTAAATCAATTTATAAAAAATTGAGCTAAAATGCTCTTTAGAGATTGGAGATCGAAAGCCGCCTTTTTTCTTCAAGCAACAAACCAATTTTCCAAGAGTACAGGAACGATGATTTCTGCAAATCCTAAACTCCTTACCAAATGAAATTGGGGGCAACAAAATAAATCACTAATCCATGGTTTGATAGGCCAGAAGTTCAGGGAAGCTGAGTAAAGCTCACAAGGCGAGACAAACGAGATATGCATACAATACCCACTAATAACAAGACAACGCTAAGCACACTGGAAGATATACTACTCTTTCACATCATCGTAACAAATTATTTCTCAACAAAACAACATATCCCTTTGATAAGGACGAAAACAAATTTTAATATGACGTATTCTAAACATAGTTGATGACAGCTTTTTCTCTGAATCAAATATGACTAAGTTGAAGTATCAGATTATCCAGCTCTATTGTAGAGGCCTACAATAATTTATATTGCAGACATCGAATCGACTTGTCTACTTAGAGTTCATTGAGAACCAAGCTGATCAACATATGTAATCAATTCAACAGTGACCATTTGAAACAACCAAATGCACTAACACTCGAAATGTTCAAGGAACACCTATGACCCATCCCATGCTATGCCTATATCATGGCCTATATTCATAGAAACAAAAGTAGCGACATTTCACAGCCTGCAGGGCACTGTCAGCTATAAAGAGAAATGTAACGAGACAATATCCTTGAGGGATATCTGACATACAATATCCTCTGCGAGCAACAGTTGCTAAAGATATCTATGTCCATACGGTATGCAGCGTTACCAATCTAAAACTAACGAAATCATTTAGAGGAGTGGCCAGTTAAGGAAAACCCACACGATTACAAAAGAGCGAAACCTTGTGCTAATTGAGTAGGAGTTTGTGGGAGTGAATAGCCTTCAATCAATTTCCGTCACCATAGAAAATCTCAGAAGTATTGACATGAAAAGCTCCGCTAATTCAAAGCACTACGATAGATCCTGTACGAACTTAATATATTACGTGGTAGAATACAATACCAAGTAACATAATACTGTTTCAGTTTACTACCTTTTGTTGCTGAAGTGTAGGATAATCATCCATGAAATGTGCAACTCCGAATGAAGAACAATATCAAATCTCCTGTCGATGTGGAGTATGTTTTCTATCATCAAAAGATTAATTTCTGGAGCATTATTTTGAACGCGTTGATCTATTTGATATTTCTTTTCCCCTTGCTACCATGGGTAAGAGGAAAAGCTGAATGTGTTTGGGTTTATCTAGTGGTATAAAGAATCAAAACTATTAGGCCTACCTTTGTGCATTTTGTCTGTGTCAATCTTCTCCGTTGTCTTGTTGATTTTGCATTTTCAGAAGGCTACAGTCACCTTCCAATCCACCTCTCCAGCGCCATGTTGTTTAAAGCTGTTGTATGTTTGAGCTTTCAGGGGGATACAATAACTTTATATAACATGGCGCTTTGAGAGGAGGATTGGAAAGCGATTGCAGCCTTCTGACAATGCAAAATCAACAAGACAACAACGGAGAGATCTACACAGAAAAAATGCACAAAGGTAGGCCTAATAGTTCTGATTCTTTACACCACTAGATAAACAAATAACACATTCCGCTTTTACTCTTACCCGTGCTCTAAGCCATATCTAAGCCAAGAAACTCAAAGAAAGAAACTTCGCATTTGATAACATTTCACAGACATGCAATATGATAAAATCCCTAAAATTGACATTCGGTGTTTACAAATGATGCAAATTATTTACAACCCTTCCGGGTAAACAATTAATGATCTTCTTGTGTTGGTGTTCTTTCTTAATTGGGCTCCACATCAAACAAAATAACATAATAACAATAATAGAATTGTATCGAGAGGAAATCTATCTTCTATTCCAATTTTAACGACTTCGTGTGTTTAAAAACAACTCACTTTTGTTGACTTGTACAATTGTTATCTTGTTATGATGATGAGAAACAATAAAGAAACTAATAGTGCTCATAAAAACAAACTGGGGATAGTAATACCAAGGTGGCATTATCAAGGCTTGCTGAGGTAGTTAGCCTGCATGACGATGATATGATGATGACCAAGATACTTATGAGCACAAGATCGTAGGCCGTCTGTCTCTGAAAACTACTCATTATGAAGAACACGTGTGATAGGAAGTCCGCATATCGTAAATATAAACATCAACATCAAAGCTAGGTTTTACATAAAAGTAAAGAACCTAATTTAAACAAAAGCAGTCATCACGAAGTCTATCCTTATCTAAGAACAAAGATGTCGTGAATTGACCATCATTGGTTGAGTCATGCTAGGGTGGGCGATTTGGCAAAGTGTAGCGTAAGTTCCCAAAGTACAAAAGAAAATGTACGAAATGAATTATTTGTGTAGAGTGTACTTCTGTCTAAACAGAATACGTCTGTTATGTCCATAGGCGTAGGAGCCAGGGGGGTTGGGGGGCTGCAGCTCCCCCAACGTTGGAAAAATTTACCAAAATCAGCCTTTTTTCGGGCAAAAATCCACCCTAAGTCGGGCAAAAAATTTGATAAACAATGGAAATTTTATCGGGCAGCCCCCCCAGATTTTATCTTCCCCTACGCTTATGGTTATGTCCCATCTTCAAGAAGTGATACCGATTTTTTTACAAACTAAACTGAAGAAACGAAACTAAATACAAGGCTTAATTCCAATTGTCAGTGGACGGAATAGGATAGGAGCTAGAATATACTGAATGCAGAAAATTTAAATCAATGTACTTGAAAAGGATTCCTATGGTACAAAACTGCAAAATTACTATAGAGAACTACAGTGAAAACATCGACAGCTCTTTGTCGGACACTGATCACAGCATCAAACGTCTGACAAAACTAAAGAGTTAAGATATATGAGTTAATACATCAAGCGGATGTCATTACATAATTTTATCTGACGTTTTCATCCATTTCAGCATAACGTTTTCAGTTTGGTGTATGTTGCAGCTTTCCAAAGCACACGAAGTCGTGCAGTAAATAAAGCATTTTGAATTTGAATAGTGCTTGAAGAAGGTTGAAGCAGAAAATGGAAGCGAAGCCTATGATTGGTTGTCATTGAAAGAATAGGTTTTATAATTCGCCAATCAGCTTCTATTGGTTAAAACATCTCTCGAGAAATATACCTCAAACTAAACCAATTAGTAAAAGAAAAAAGAAACATTTTCAATATAAAACGAAACTGTTCAATGAATGAAGCAATAAGATACTGCAGATATAAAGATGGCATATGTATCAAGCTGAGATAAAGTAATGGATTTTACTGGCGAACAAAGAATGAAGGGAAAGATCTATATGGATGCTTATAAACAAAGAATGAAAACAAAACGAAGAGAAATCCTTGAGCATTAACCTTAGAAAATTAAGCCCTAAAACTAAGCATATTTCAAAGCCATGATTTCCTTCTTTTAGTTATCAAAACCTCGAAACCAAATGTAAGGAAGGCCTCGAGCCTATTAAATAAATCCTTTAGAAGTGGGTTGGACATAAATTTGGTTGGAAAATGAATTACAAAATCAAACATTAATCAAATAGAAAACTACTGCAAAAATGATAGAAAGGATGGGCCATGAAGCCACGAAAACAAGGGCTTATCTGATGGTTTGTTTCTGTAAAAACAGGAACGAAATTGTATGGAGATTTTCTTGTTATTTTCTTTGCTAAGAATAATGGATGAAATATTCCCGGAATATTGTTACATGAGGTCAAAACCTGAGCATACAAGGAATATCTCTGGACAAGAGACTGGAGCTACAGAAATGTTAAAGCTATGATTTGATTGAAGACATTACATCGACGATCACATTATGCTAACAAATAAGGTCTAACGTTTCCCTCTGATCAAATGAGTTTGGGATTCGGGGTTGTTTGCGAATCCGTCCGACACGGATGTTGAAAATAGACAAGAAGTGGAGTCTCGTCCGGTGATAACTAACTCAACTGGACTAAGGCCGACTAACTACCCAGCTGATATTTTACCCTTTAATAAAAAAACAATTCAGTGTCTGAGGGACAACTGATCGACCATTTCGCAAACAGCCTCGCTATCACAGTCAGCAGAGAATGAAAGCAGACATGACATGCATTTCATATTGTTTCCAAACAAAAGATTGTTGTTTTCCCCAACATGCGGGTGAAACCCCTCGCCCCCTCCCAATGGGGGATTAATCTTTAAAAAAATGGACAAACTTTTGAAAGACTTTCCTATCTGTAAAAATATCTTTCCTATCATTTATCACAGGGTCAGATGGGTCAGATTGGGGTTAAAGTGTTACGTACTCAAAGGGGTGATACGTAATCAAGGGGGTGAAGTGTAACGTGGGGGTGAAGTGTTACGTACTCAGGGAGGTGAAGTGCTACTTTCGGTAAACAAATTGGAGCCAAGGCACAACACATGTCGTGAGAAACAATTATCATAGCACGTGTCTGAGAAACCATTAAATGTAATATTCCATACAAAAAATGAGTACATAAATAAATTCCAAAAATCCAAAACATTTTTGCCACACTGAAGAAAATCCAATAAAATCTGTGCGGCAATGAATATGAACTATTTCATTAATAACTTATGGCGAAGAACATCGCAATGACGCCAAATAAACAATTTCTCCTCCTCTTTTCTCAGCAAAGAACTGTTTTATAATAAAGCCTGCGTTGCAATAGTTTGAATCGCAGGCCAAAGTGTAATCCTTTACTACTCCCAGGATAGTTTTGAGAACACAGAGGATTTAAATAGATTTTATATAGGCGGCATACTTCTAGTTTCAAGCTTATTTAATATCTCAGCTTCTTAAGTCAGTGGATATTAGATTCCTGAAATATTTTCCAGATTTTCAACGGAATACGTACATTCCCAGACAAAATGCTCAGCGTCCGCACAGCTATACAAAATTGGATATTCACGTAAATCTCAAAAATATGGCCTGCGATATTCAAAGTCTTAGGGAGATCATCCTCTTATGAACAGCCAGCCCTTATGTCCGTCGCTTTGCCCAATCCAATGTAACTCTAATTCAAATAATTGCATTTCCAAGTTATAGTGGCTATATGGCAGTATAGCTGTGTTCTGATATGGAAGGTAAATGCAGCTAAATGAATGGGTTACAATAAAGAAAGTATTTTCTTCCGCTGTGAAGTACGTCTGATCAGACGCAAGCTTCGCCAAATAACAAATACAGGCAATTTATCAAAACGAACGCAAAACTTCACCAAGTAAATAAATACAAACGGAATTACTCAAACACATGAACTACACGAAGGTATCAACTATTTGAATGACTGCACTTTCACTGCAATGCGGCTTAGGCCCATTGATTCACGCATACATTATCAAGCTCACATATAAACTTCCCAAAGTACAATATGGCAATATCGAATGTACCACACGTTCATTTGACATAGCAAGATGACCTCCCTAGCTACAGTATCTCCGCGTTGCAGTGAATCAATACGGGGCAAAAAGATGCATGTTCCTAAAGGAACTCATGCAAACAAGGAATCTGGCATCTACAACATGATATCGCAAAATCTTGACACATTAACCATTTTGTTCCTTTGAGATACGTGGACTTTCATTTCTGCCTGTGCAAACTAAGACTTCATCTTAAGACAACGTGACACCACAAATGAGCATTTCCATTCCGGGATTTAACGGCTGCCTTATCCAATGCTAAATTTCCATGAAATCCAAATCAAATCACCCCCAAAACCAGACAAGAATTGATTCACAAAACGTTGTAGCCACTTAGAATTTGGCATTGGGGTATAGGTAACCACTCTAGCAAATAACTTAACTTTTTTTGGCGAAATTAGTGAAAACAAATCAATTTGTAGTTCTATATACCAAAGGAAATGAAGCGTTACAAGTGCATAAATGGGACTCACCTTGCTTGATATAACACCACTAAGATAGTCAATGTTGAATTCCTCGACACAGCTTCGAAGTTGGGAGCCATTTTGAGGCACGATTTTGTAATACACTTGAATATTTGTGATGGATACATCAAGTACTGGCTGAGGTGGCTGGTTTTCTGGGATGACGATCTTGTATGTTTGATTCGTGAAGTTTGGTTTAGGTTTGGCTGGAAACATCGTGATCTGAAATTTAAACAAAATGACTCAGAAAAATGAGCAACGTTGATTGAAAATGGAGATTGAAAACATAGGAGTATCAAATTTGAAATTAATCACTGAATAGTAGAAAAGAAATATACAAGCATCATCATACTGACAATGTTTCAAGTTTACCGCGATAGTTTATCTGGACGAAAGAGCTATATAGCAAACTGCTCTTGCTTTCAAAGATGGCACCACCAGGGGCCTAACAGGGGCTTAAAGTTACCAAATTGCTGGGATTTTCAATAAGCTTTGTATCAATAATAAATGTTCAGGCAGGGACTAGGTAGACCTTTCCCACAAGAGGCTGTGGTCCCCATTCACCCCTTTAAAAGACGTCAGAGTATTTTCTAAGTGAATGAAAAACGTTTATTGGGTAAGACGGTTCACAATATAGCACATGGAATATTGATGCTTGGTAAGAATTTTAAGTTTTCTGCACTGTAAAGATGACACAAGGATATCAAAAGATTTCCGTTTGCAGTACATCACTTCAAAATTTTCAAAATTACACTTCCGAATACACCAAGTTTAAAAAAGGGTAAATAAAGGGTCAAAGTTGGAAGCGAATGAATGGTTCAACGTTAACTGATTGATTGATTGATTGATTGATTGATTGATTGATTGATTGATTGATTTGACTGATTCATTTATTCGTCCAATCATATGATCGATTGATTCGTTGATTGATCAGTTGATCCATCGAATGATTCATTCATTGATGCATCTATTCAGTTATTCGATTTTCCTACATATAGACTGACTACAAGATTCCCAGTTTTCGCTCCTCCGCAAGACCTGGTATGCCCCGCTCAACTGACCAGTTTGAGAAGTTGTTTACATTTTGGTGATTTAATTGAATTAAGTAGGAACTACTAGCGATAACTAAAACGAATGTAATCAGTCTTTTACACTGATAGACATATATTCCACAGCTTCAGTCATCCACCTGAGATTCATAATTTCATTCATTAATGTATTCATTAAAGTATCCACTTTAAATCCTTCGTTAGTTAGTCCATTCCTTAATTTATGTGATTCATTTGTGTTATTTGTGATTATTTAAGTTCATTCATTCACAATTCTATTTATTGCAATAACAGATAACCCGCATACAGATTTTCTCCTGCATAAGAACATTGCAATATTCAAGCATCAAATCCTAGTGTCCCAAAGGGCTCTGCTACAAAATCTTCCCTTTAGAGGTATAAACCATATGTAATCGAGAATAAACCCGATTCAGCTTCAGGCCGCTCATCTCAAAGTATCCTTTCGTGCAAGGAGCGGTTTCCTGCATGCCTGATCAGATTCGAAAAGCTCGTGCATTCGGCCTTCTGCCTTCGACTCAATCGATTGAATTCTTATTAAGCTCTTGCTTAGGCCGATTGTGCTGTGACCTAGGTGAAACGCTGATCTTATCTTCAATGTAATCGCATTTCAGGCTTTCGCTTCTCTAAATAATGATTTCAAGATTGCTTACTCTTGCAACTGGTTATTTTCAAGTTAAGGCTGTAAAAATAACTATTTCTCATAAGATTTGATTATGGTCTTAACATTATAAGGTGATTACTTAACAAATTCGAACACAAAGTATCAGTAATGAGTTTGTTCAGCAGGTATGTCCCGTGAATGTCCGTATGCTCATCTCGGCTTAAAATAAGGCAAATGAATTGAGTTTTAAATGTATACAGCAGAAGCCTACGTATGAGAAGGCTACTATAACATAGACTTACAGCCGTTGAAGCTTTATTGCTGGTTGTAACTTGTAACATAGTGTTTTTATAGTGTTGTCAAAGCATAAAAACTGTTTTATCGAGTCTGATGGCATTGCCATATTTTTTAAATGAAAGAAGAGCACAAAAACTGAATAATAAAGAAAAACGGTACAAATTGAGAGTGTGACGGAATGTGCCATGTTGGATTTCTGTGAAGGCCTCCTAATAATATTAAAATGCAAAGGACGATTTTGAAAATAGCATGGCCGGTGGCCTTTGATAAAACGAACCCTAAAATGTTCGCCCCTTCTTCGGTCCACTCAGTGATTCCATGTATGTAAAGTTTCATCAACCACAAGCAAGTTATATCGCAGATGTCCAGATACCATTGCTTTAGAGCTGTTCCAAACCTAGAATAATTTGCCGAAGGGACGCAAACTAGCTAACGAGGGCAGCCTCAAAGGCAAAATTTTACCTAGCTGACCAGCTGACCTTCTGAAATTGTGCGTTTCTAACTGCGACCAAAATGAATTAAATTACTTTTAAATGCAGAAATATCTGCTTCGAAAAATCTGCTGTGATCTTCCCTGAATATTGAGCAGAAAAATGTTCAACAAGGTCTAGAATATCACACCATGACTTTAGTGCAAATTCATCTTCTCGATAAATATTCATTTTAAATTTTATTTCTTTCCACGATTCGTTTGCTTGACTCTATTGTTACGATGTTAATCTTTTCTTCCTGACCTGACTTCTTCTAAAGACGATCATCTTTAACGTTAAAAATTGGATTACAAATTCATTCTTGGGAGCGTGCTGTTACAAGACCAAAAGTCGATGTTCTCTTATTAAAAAATTCATTACATGTATGCCGTTATTGCTTTGTTTAATCTTGTATCTTTATTCAGCAGTAGCAGTGCCTTGCAATAAGTAGGCGCCATAGTATTAGCAATCTCTCACGAAACTTCCTCTGTGGTGACGCTAACCAAAGACATATTTCAAGACAACGAACAAATTTTCATGTTCTTTTGAATTGTAGTACAACCAGTTTTGTTCCGATGCGTTTTCCGAAGATTTCTCAGCATGAATCCGTTAAACTCGCTCTTCTAGCAGAGTTGTCCTTCCTAGCCTATCGGTTAGCCAAAACGTTGTCGAGATATTCTTTGCGAAATAGAGATTTCCAGACTGCCAATATGCGTGAGTTATAACTTAAAGGAGTCTGGGCCGAGAAATTTTCGCGCCAAAGTTTTCTAGCCCTTGCTCCGTAAAGATGATACGAAGTACATAGTTCTTGAATACAAACTTCCCCAGCTGAGCGAAAATGACACAATTTCCACCCGGTCCAAATATAACTAAGGAGGGACACCCAACACTGTACGTTTTGCGAAAAAAGTAGTACCATACAGTACTGATAAGTGTTAAAACATCTAATCAACCCCCTGTTTCCCTGCGATATTTTCCTCGATAACATACGCATTCGCATGTTTGTAATCGGTCTTTTGATTATCATAGTTGCTTGATTTCCGGGAGGACAAATCGACTTACAGCTTCGATCGAAATTAAAAGACGGTGGTCATCTCGAGGATTAAAAGGCTCGCGTCATTGGATCAAAGTCATCGTGTCGCAAAGTACATTTTGTAAGAATCGAATTAAATCAACTCTAAAGAAAATTGTTTGCAAGAGTAATGACAATGAGACTTTACAAGGTCAGCAACATTGGCATAACCCAGATTTTTCTAGTGGGAGCGGAGCACTCACGAAGTCCAGCATTTGCATTTGGTTTTCATTCTCATTCCGCAAACAAAGTTCCCCTGCATTCAAGCTTCCTTGTGGTGTTTCAAATATCAATTCTAAAGAGGCACGCATTCAATTACGAGGCAACGGCAGACTCTCTTTCGAATTTACCTGGTCTGAGAACGAGGTTACGTCTGAATATTTCAAGCGTCAGAACGAGGTTATGTCTGAATCTTTCAAACGTTATGGCAATGGCCTAGGCCCTGCCCCATCATAGCTCCGTCAGAGAAAAGAACTTTTCACTATTTTCTAACCTTTCTCTCTCCCTTCAAAGACAACCAGCAAACCATCTCGATATTGAAACAAGTCCTTTATCTGTGCCACGGGTTTGCCAGAGCGAGCATAACGGTCAATGAGCAGCCGCGCGCGGTTTCCCTACGCCTGTAAATGATTATCAGAGATAAGTAACATTCCCGCCGATCAATTAAATGCGGCAAGAAAATCAACCAAAAATTTGCGAAACGAGCTAATCATAGTTCGCGCTTTACCAAGGCTGGGAAAAATCATCATTTCCACGTTTGCACATACAAACACATCATAATCAAACCTGACTACTTTACGGATTTCACACCAGGATTTCGTGGCCTAATTGCTGTCCAGCATTTTAACCTGCGACACTCGCTGCTACTTGGAAATCTATATTTCATTCGATTTAACGACACACCGTTTATCATCAGCAGACTTATCCACATCTCTCACCCTTTTAAGGATCGTGTTCAAAGTGCCGACAGTTAACCACATTCGTCGTTCGGAATTTTGCGGAATTAAGCATCTTCCTCTTTTCAGAATTAGTACTGGTCAATGAAATCCAGGTGCGGTTTTCTGGTTTCAAATGTATTTGCAGATTGCTCATGTTTCTTTCGATCGCTGATGGCTAAATCATCTTTTAAATCCGACAATTACGTATGAAATTTTAAAGGAAAGATTCCCTCATGACTCAGGTGTTAAACCATCCTTTATATCTATCATTGTTCAAACAGGCCCACTCTGAAAAAGGAAAAGGATTACTTTCATTTTCAACGAGAGTAAAATAGGCCCTTTCATTATACCCTGCACGCAGACTTTTTCGTTACTGGAGATTTTGGTTACAGGGGAGGAGGGAAAAGGCAGGAACTACAGGCTATTTCATCACTGCAGGCCGATTCTTGATCGAGCTGTGTTATCTGGGAGCTGGCGACTTAATTCCTTCTTAATGTTGTGGATTATAACTGTTTCGAATCTTTATGTCACAATCTGTTATGTTGGAGCAACCCATTCCTTCACCTATGCAGTGTTAACAGACTGCTAGAAAACCTTCCATTTGAAAAGAAGTTGCATGTTTTCAATGGAAGGGCACACATTTTAAGTTTCACGTTCTCCGAGCCAGCAATCATAGGACCGTAAAAATGTTAACATCCTCCTTCATATGTTGCCGTAATAAACAAATAAGACATTTTGCCACACTCATCTATAACCCGTGAGTGATCAAAAGGTTCCCTTGAAAAAATCATTTTCAAATTGACTGCCATGCATTAAAAAGTTTCAATGCGCAAAATCAAAGTAAATTTAGCTACATGTTCGCAGATGACGTCAACAGCATTACTATAACATCTCGAAATAACATCCTCCAGACGGGCCATGACCGCAACAACTAACAACATTCTGCATTAATGCCACTAGTTTAAATTTAGTTATTTTGTTCACTTTCTGTTTAGCAGTAGCTTAAAAATTTTCTGTTTCAAATCTTTGTTGTTCGTTTTGCTGTAATTAATTATTTTGTATATGTGTTTGTTAGGACGACGCTCCAGTATTGTTTGCAGCAAGTCTAAATTTTAAAATGAAAAAAATGAAAATGTAACGAGTGACCAACATCATACAAAGGACCTTTGACTTGTAATAATATCACCCGTTAGTAATATCTCGCTGGGCTTGGTTTCCGGTTACGCGTTTCCTGGTAGAAAGGTGTTAGAGGCAAATCACAAGATTATGGTACAAGTTTATTGTTACTCCTAAGTTGTCTGAAAACAGCACTTTTCTATGTTAGTGTAAATCTATAAGATAAGACAAGACACAAGACGCTTGATGTACGCTCGTACTTTGTGTTAGAGTCATGAGACCCTTGCCCCCTCCCCCTTCTTCCCCTTTCCACAATTTGCATTCCTTGGCATTTGTTATGAGGAAAAGGTTGATGATATACAATAGAATCTTCTCAAAATCTTCGTACAACTCTTTTACTGGGGATGATTTTTCAAAAAGCTCTTGCAACCAGTTTAAAGTTTACGACCATAGCGACGAGTAGATGTTTTTCATGTACAAGCTTGAAGCAACCCCTCAGCAACCCATTCATCAAAATTTCAATACTTTCTCTGTTCCTCCCTAGACGCTGGTCACTGTATTTCTTTTAAAGCTGGTCACCGAATGGAATGCTCCATGAGATATATTTAAAACGTTTGCATATTTTCAACTGATTCGTTTAAGAGCTTTCAACATTACCATAAGGCCTTACAGGCCGAAATTGGCGAGCAGCCAGTACGTCGCAAACATGCACTTCAGCTAATGTTACTGGCTTTTTAAACCACGCGGCATCTTCAAAGGAATTTTCTCAGCGAACAACAGCTATGAACACTAAAGTTCATGACGTCGCTAAATGCTACAATCTATAGGCGATTTGAAAACCCATTCCTTCCCGAAGAAAGTTCTAAAAATTTAAAACATGTCTAGAACAGCCCCCTTGCATATTATTTTTCAAAGATGAAACGACAATATAATAAATAAATGATTAAAGTACCATAAAATAGCGTAGATGTAAAAAACACGACGTTTCGAGCATGTACTCGTTATCAAGTCAAATCAAGTTATCTCGTTATCGTTATCAAGTCCGCATTTTTCAAAGATGTCTTCAATGAGACGACGTATTGCCTCTGGGGAGTATGGGGCGAGTCATCGTAATATTTGTAACAGAGGAACAAATTTAGCGGCGATTACTATCGATAAGCGATGTTAAACAGTGAAGTTAATAGCAACAATATAAGAATGGTATTTGTCGACGGATTTTATATTCTTTATCCTACTTAGAAAAGGCAAAGCTGCACTGCGAGGCAAGGAGCCTGGGGTGTTCTTTAGTGATTAAACTGTGCGCTATTACGTTAAAAAGATTACACAATGTCAAAGCGCAACAATGGCCACTTAATATATCTCTTTCCATGCTAAAAGCGTTATTTTTGAGATTATCAGTAACATACGTACAAAGACTCTGGCTAACAATGATTCGCGCATGCAAAGATTTCAAAGCCATGGCCTTTACTGTGATACAAGCGAATTAATAATATTTTTAACTTGCTTTATATTGATGTTTTCGGCTTTTCATCAGAAACTAATGGATTCTACTGTGAAATAGGACTTATCACCGTGGCTAGAATTACCGTCAAAGNGATTCTTGATCGAGCTGTGTTATCTGGGAGCTGGCGACTTAATTCCTTCTTAATGTTGTGGATGATAACTGTTTCGAATCTTTATGTCACAATCTGTTATGTTGGAGCAACCCATTCCTTCACCTATGCAGTGTTAACAGACTGCTAGAAAACCTTCCATTTGAAAAGAAGTTGCATGTTTTCAATGGAAGGGCACACATTTTAAGTTTCACGTTCTCCGAGCCAGCAATCGTAGGACCGTAAAAATGTCAACATCCTCCTTCATATGTTGCCGTAATAAACAAATAAGACATTTTCACACACTCATCTATAACCCGTGAGTGATCAAAAGGTTCCCTTGAAAAAATCATTTTCAAATTGACTGCCATGCATTAAAAAGTTAAAATGCGCAAAATCAAAGTAAATTCAGCTACACGTTCGCAGATGACGCCAACAGCATTACTATAACATCTCGAAATAACATCCTTCAGACGGGCCATGACCGCAACAACTAACAACATTCTGCATCAATGCCACTAGCTTAAATTTAGTTATTTTGTTCACTTTCTGTTTAGCAGTAGCTTAAAAATTTTCTGTTTCAAATCTTTGTTGTTCGTTTTGCTGTAATTAATTATTTTGTATATGTGTTTGTTAGGACGACGCTCCAGTATTGTTTGTAGCAAGTCTAAATTTTAAAATGAAAAAAATGAAAATGTAACGAGTGACCAACATCATACAAAGGACCTTTGACTTGTAATAATATCACCCGTTAGTAATATCTCGCTGGGCTTGGTTTCCGGTTACACGTTTCCTGGTAGAAAGGTGTTAGAGGCAAATCACAAGATTATGGTACAAGTTTATTGTTACTCCTGAAAACAGCACTTTTTTATGTTAGTCTAAATCTATAAGATAAGACAAGACACAAGACGCTTGATGTACGCTCGTACTTTGTGTTAGAGTCATGAGACCCTTGCCCCCTCCCCCCTCCTCCCCTTTCCACAATTTGCATTCCTTGGCATTTGTTATGAGGAAAAGGTTGATGATATACAATAGAATCTTCTCAAAATCTTCGTACAACTCTTTTACTGGGGAAGATTTTTCAAAAAGCTCTTGCAACCAGCTTAAAGTTTACGACCATAGCGACGAGTAGATGTTTTTCATGTACAAGCTTGAAGCAACCCCTTAGCAACCCATTCATCAAAATTTCAGTACTTTCTCTGTTCCTCCCTAGACGCTGGTCACTGTATTTCTTTTAAAGCTGGTCACCGAATGGAATGCTCCATGAGATATATTTAAAACGTTTGCACATTTTCAACTGATTCGTTTAAGAGCATTCAAAATTACCATAAGGCCTTGCAGGCCGAAATTGGTGGGCAGCCAGTACGTCGCAAATATGCACTTCAGCTAATGTTACTGGCTTTTTAAACCACGCGGCATCTACAAAGGAATCTTCTCAGCGAACAACAGCTATGAACACTAAAGCTCATGACGTCGCTAAATGCTACAATCTATAGGCGATTTCAAAACCCATTCCTTCCCGAAGAAAGTTCTCTAAAAATTTAAAACATGTCCAGAACAGCCCCCTTAAAGATTGTTTTTCAAAGATAAAACGACAATATAATAAATAAATGATTAAAGTACCATAAAATAGCGTAGATGTAAAAAACACGACGTTTCGAGCATGTACTCGTTATCAAGTCAAATCAAGTTATCTCGTTATCGTTATCAAGTCCGCATTTTTCAAAGATGTCTTCAATGAGACGACGTATTGCCTCTGGGGAGTATGGGACGAGTCATCGTAATATTTGTAACAGAGGAACAAATTTAGCGGCGATTACTATCGATAAGCGATGTTAAACAGTGAAGTTAATAGCAACAATATAAGAATGGTATTTGTCGACGGATTTTATATTCTTTATCCTACTTAGAAAAGGCAAAGCTGCACTGCGAGGCAAGGAGCCTGGGGTGTTCTTTAGTGATTTAACTGTGCGCTATTACGTTAAAAAGATTACACAATGTCAAAGCGCAACAATGGCAACTTAATATATCTCTTTCCATGCTAAAAGCGTTATTTTTGAGATTATCAGTAACATACGTACAAAGACTCTGGCTAACAATGATTCGCGCATGCAAAGATTTCAAAGCCATGGCCTTTACTGTGATACATGCGAATTAATAATATTTTGAACTTGCTTTATATTGATGTTTTCCGCTTTTCATCAGAAACTAATGGATTCTACTGTGAAATAGGACTTATCACCGTGGCTANACTTAATATATCTCTTTCCATGCTAAAAGCGTTATTTTTGAGATTATCAGTAACATACGTACAAAGACTCTGGCTAACAATGATTCGCGCATGCAAAGATTTCAAAGCCATGGCCTTTACTGTGATACATGCGAATTAATAATATTTTGAACTTGCTTTATATTGATGTTTTCCGCTTTTCATCAGAAACTAATGGATTCTACTGTGAAATAGGACTTATCACCGTGGCTAGAATTACCGTCAAAGCATATTGCAAAGACAGTTTGCTAGACCTTCTATTTGAACACAATGGTCTGCCTCTGTGATATGTGGGGTTGTGGGGCATAATCATAAATTTGACTTTAGTTGTAATTTGCTTTAACATTTTAAGGCCAGTACAAAATTTTCCAATCCTACATTCAAAATCCATGTTATGACAATGTTGCTTGTTTTAACAATTTTAACTTTCATCTACTAAACCCTGACATGGTGCAGTTGAACTGCAATCAACCTCCCAACTGTAGCTGAGTTTCTAGTGGCTTCCGATCTCTAAAAACTGAACTACAACATGGAGAAGGGAGGTCATTTGAATTTTTCATTGGAAAAGGAATTAGGAAGAAGTCCTATAGTAAATTAAGCTAGCTTCAGGTGACTGCCTCTAACTGAAAAAGTTTGAATTTGTGGCTCAACTCACATGTGTATGCAGTAAATGATGACTAAGTCACACAAAATGGTACGTTTTGAAATTTTTGAAATGGTCATTTAAATGCACTCACGTTGACAGCTTAACCCGGAATTTGGCAAAATGTTGAAATCATAGCTTCGGGTGACATTTCACGTGGGTTCATTTCTCACATGCGAGTTTAAGGCAAAGGCATCAATATTATCACAATTTCATTGACTGCAAATGTAACAGTCTGTACAACGAAATGAATTGAAACTACAGGTATAATAGAGCATTTCCCCAAACTGTGGTTTTTCATCTCTGTGTAGTTTGAAGCAGAGCCACAGACGCAAAACCATCAAGAGAGTGCCGCATTCATCAAAATCATTCAACAAAACAACAATTTGACTTATTAATCAAATCAAACTGAATTAAATTCAGACCATTTGAAAGCCATGACCACAAAACTATAATAGGACATGGATTAGATTGTCAGCTAAGAAACGGGTATTTGCAAATAAACTCTTTAACTTAATGAAATCATTGAGCTCATTTTTGCGATTTTTACCTAAATTATTCATCAATTTCACACAGTATTTTGACCTCAAATAACTGTTCACTGCAAAACCTGCTAATTACATGCCGAGTTTAACGAATATGTTTGAAAATTTGGGTTGTTGCTTGTTTGTTTACTTTTGNAGTGCCGCATTCATCAAAATCATTCAACAAAACAACAATTTGACTTATTAATCAAATCAAACTGAATTAAATTCAGACCATTTGAAAGCCATGACCACAAAACTATAATAGGACATGGATTAGATTGTCAGCTAAGAAACGGGTATTTGCAAATAAACTCTTTAACGTAATGAAATCATTGAGCTCATTTTTGCGATTTTTACCTAAATTATTCATCAATTTCACACAGTATTTTGACCTCAAATAACTGTTCACTGCAAAACCTGCTAATTACATGTCGAGTTTAACGAATATGTTTGAAAATTTGAGTTGTTGCTTGTTTGTTTACTTTTGCAGATAAACAAAATACATGACTGAAAATAAATTTATGTCCCGGCGAGCAAATAGCGATAGCCGTAGTGCATTATAGACTTTGAGTACGGTAGTAAAATTAGCACAGCGTATCTGTTATTCATTTATTCTTTGGGCCTATCGATCAAACGATTTTATCGTGCTGTTTAGCGGAAACATTTACGGTACAAAAATTCTCCAATGAAAACTTCAGTTCACTCGCCTATGTATTTTAAGATGTTTCTTAGATGCAAGGAACGTCTAACGCTATACAAATTATAGCGCCTAAATAGTGGCTCTTTGCAGACCAGCGGCTGGTCAATGGTAGCAATCCTTACACAATTGACAATGAAATGAAATGACCACAGTTAATTATGAAATGACCCTAAAGTTTGCTTAGGTAGAGAAAGGGACATTTGTATTAGCCTTTATCACTTTAGCAGACGAGCAACTCGTTTTAGACGGACAAGTCGTCCGATTTGTCCGTTTGTCTGTTCGTCTATCCAGACGATTTTTCGAAGATGATTCACTCGTCTACACGGAAAAGTCGTCAAACGCCCGTAACGAAATTCACATTAGACGAAAAACTGTCACACGCTTTGTCCCTCCAGACGATATGTTTGTCTTCTAGTGTGAAATGGGCTATCAACTGAAAGAAACGCCTTTCTGTGGATCTATATATCTTGAAGCACCCTATACTCCGTTTTCTTTTGTTCTTAGTTCCTATATTTAATGACTTCACGAAGCTTTTGTCTGCTGCTGTTTTAGACATTTTCGTCTGATAAGAACCGAAACAGAAAAAAAAACGAATATTCTTGCAATTTTTCAAATTTCAACTTAAAATATTGCGCAACCACCGAAATAGATTTACAAAGGATGGTTTCGAGCAAAAAAACCTCACAACATAGAGTCAATACCAGACAATTAAATATGGTGTATGAACAAGTCACGAAAGTCTGCGATTGAAATTGATTAATACAAAATCAGTGAGTGAAGATTGTTAATACGGAAATTGGTCAAGCCACGCGATGTGTTTGGTCAAAAAGGTTATCGGTACATCCGTTCTCTAAATCAGCAAGAAAAGGGCTCACAACCTGAGGGGGTAACGTGGCAGACATACTCCTTGATTTTGTGTCTCATGGTACAATATGCTGCTTTTGCAAACATAGCGCTAACGGCAACTGTATTTTCATTCCCTAAAATATTGATGTGGATTTGTACGTAGCATAGCCTATTTACCGTAGCATATCATAGAATACGTACGTAGCGTACGTATCAAAGAAATTATTAGGAGAAAATGATTCAGTTTGAGCACTGTACAGGAGCTTGAAAATTCCTGCGAAAGGGCATCTTAAAGCAAGCCGTACGTCAAATTAGAAAACGTCAACGGGTTAATTTCAAATCCTCTATTTTACAAGATTTGTTAGCATCACAATAAAGTTTTGACTGTTTAGACATTGAAACTCCACCCATTGCTAAATCTCCCCAAATCTCGCCCCCTTCACGCTAGAAAATCCTAATGAAGCCTATTGGGCACCTTCCATCGTAAAAAAACATACGGTAGGGAGTAAAACGATTACTGATTCACGACCGAACAATTTATCCTTGATGACAGATACATGGCTCCTGAACCTTCAGGGGTCGCCTGCTCAGGAATACCCAGCTGTACGCTGCTGACAACAACTGTCTTGAGGGTTGGGTTCCATTTCATCGTGCAATTAGCAGGACATAAATTTATCTCGCATTCTCACTCGTTTTTAAAGTAAACTTTCAACAAAGAATCATGCTGTTTGCAATACTTGAAAGAAGCGATTTCTTTAGCTTAGCCAATGTAACCAGTTTGAAATAATGACACAACATTGCTTTAATGTCATAAACTATCGCATCTCTGGTTTGTCAATCATAAAGAATTGTTGACAGCCACTGCTCACAGCCTAAGTTACGATTTAACGCATTTTACGAAAAAATTTCAAAAATATTCAATGCACATTGAACTCCCAAATGGGGTTGATCAACACAAGAAAATTATTAAAACGGCAGAAAATAGTCTGTACATACCTTCACAGACGAATGATCTTTAAATTGTTTCTTTGACCCAGAATCTGACACCTCAACGTCCAACATGAAAACTTTCTCTTCTTTCAATTGCAAACTTTGACTGGATGATATGACGCCTGAAAGAAAGAAATAAAGTGGTATGTGGTAACGTAAAGTGCTAACTTAAGAAGATACGATGTATGAAGAAAAAAATAACGTACTGGGAAAAGAGCCGTGAGAAAGGTATCAAAGGGCATCTTTGATAGTCCAGGTCAAAATTCGTAGCGGTGAATTAAGACTTATAGCAAGCTTCTTCGAACAGAAAACAGTGCGTAAAAGTTGGCTCAACCTTAAGTAAATGGCATGAAGTATCATCAGCCATCCCACAAGGCTCGGTGTTAGGACCAATTCTGTTTCCTAATTTATCGAAAAAGTCCTTCTGTGAATTTTTGCTCAAGAACTGTCTTTCATCAAGTTTTGCATTTCATATATCTATCTTTTCCGCTGATAGCTTCTTGGTACAGCTGCTTATTCAGTTAACAGAAAAACGCTCAAATAGCAAGAAATCTGGCAATAATTGTGAAAGTGCTAAAGATATAATCTGGGAGTTCCTGGCAGCCTGCAACTGATTCACGCTTGAAGCGCTGTTCTTGACGCTGTATGGGTACGGCTCAGGTCTAATGACGCATAGGCCTTACTTGGGCAGTGGTGATTGACGCTTAAAGTGTGAATTCAGCTGCCTTGAGTCTAAACTGGCATCCTCCATTAAAGGAATATAACTGCTTGTAAAGACCCATAGCTAAAATGATCCTTTGCGGCCTCAAAGTCGACTTTCGTATGACATGAAAGTCATTTATGGCCTAGGTTCTGTTTGTTTTGCTTTTCATTCGGCGCACAAAGGATCATGGTTAGCAATGGGTCTTTAATTGTAGGTCTACATGTTCAGTTTTTAGCGAGTCATTAGAAGAATCGTTTCATTCATTGTTGATTAAATCTTGTACTTTAAATAGTTGGATAAGATTCAGGTATTTGTGCGTCTCGTAACAGTTTAGTAGGGTCCATCTTAAAAATCGTGCTTCCTTGAAAAGGAACCTTTTCATCAATAAAACAAAACAAATTAAAGAAGAAGTCAAGTGAAAATCAAAACTTTACCTGTGCCGGAGTCTATGGTGAAAAATGACCCTTTATTTCCACCAGTTATTGCGAATTTCAAAAGTGCGTTTGTGCCGATGTCATCATCAACAGCGAGCAGTCTCAGAAGTGGTTCCCCAACAGCACTTGAAGCTCTTGTTTCGTATAACGACTTTGTGAACCTACAAGGCAAATGATATTCATTACCTTTACAACCGGTCACACGAAACCAAATGAGTGCTTATCGAGAGAAAGAACAATCCACTTTTTGTACGAACGGTCTTTCAATTCCGTAATTCCAAAAGACTTCTAGCAGTTATATTCAGAAGCTAGGTGCAATCATAAGAACATGCAATGAATGCCGGGTACATATCGGAACACAGGCATATTACCTTATGGAACATAGGCACAGAACTCGAACCTAGGCGGCACACGACTTCATTTGTCCCTACTATTAGACTTTGATTAGAGGGTCTACTTACAGATCAGTGGCAAATTTCATCTTTAAAACTAACTTTTTTCTCCACATTGAAATAGCTCATATCAGCATGTAATATACAAAAGTTTACATACATACTGCAGGGCCCTTGCAGAATCTTGTACATTATTAGTTGCCAAATCTTTCACATATAAAAAGCTAAAACTGGCATCCTCGTGGAAATTTTGAAATAAAAGTGAAGTAAATAATGGACATTTTATAGTAAATTTCAATCCCTTGTATTTCTATAGCTTCTTTTAACTTCTGACTTCACGCATTAACTTGATACTACATATGTTTTTAGTACGGTTCCTTGAAACCACCATTATTCTGAAAGGCGACATTGCGTGACAAATTCAACTGAAAAGAAATGAAAGTAAGTTACAGGAATGAAACACACCTTGGTTTACGGTCATTTGCATCTTTGATGTCAACAGCAACACAGAATGCAGTCCTGAGCACGAAATTAGATGTGTGATCTTCTGCAAACAGTGTCAAAATGTATCGATCCCCTGCTTCACGATCAAAGGCAGCTCGTGTTGTTATCTCGCCAGTGATGTCATTCACATTAAATGCGTCTTGCTTGGCTGACGGTGAGTTCACACCGACCACTTTGTAGGCCATTTTCCCTTTTGACATACTGTCGGGATCCAATGCTAAAAGAAAAGTTGAAATCAGACACATAATCGTACGAGCCCCCAACGTTGGGAAAATGTACAAAAATAAACCTTTCTCGGGCAAAAATCCGCCGTAAGTCGGGCAAAAATGTTCGTAAACAATGGACTTTTTATCGGGCAGCCCCCCCCCCAGATGTTTCTTCCCGTACGCTTATGAGACTAAACAAGTTCGAGTTGCTGTTTCCCACCCCAATACATGAAAACAAGTTTCTTAATTTCTGTTGATTTGAGAGTTTGATTTCTCATGAAGAATTTCTCATAAAAAAAATACGTGTATATTGGCAGTTAATATGGTCTTCCTATAACGCTACGGTGACATACAGCAATGTGGAATCAACTGGAATCAACACATTGATTGCTTACCCCTCTAGTTACTCCACACTGCACTTTTCACTGTCCTTTATAACGATTTACGTAAAACATCTAAACACAAAACCATATGAAGCTTGCGGCAATTCAGATAGGCACCAGATTTCCTAGGCGTTGAAAGTCCCGGGCAAAGTGTGGAAACATAGCTGCCAATTTTTGAGATTTGAAACCAAATACACTTGCATACTTTTATAACAGCACAGTATCAATTTAGCATTGTCCTGAGGACTTTTGATAATTTTGGGCGAAGAGCGAAACCCAAAGAATTTGACGATCGCGCGGTTTCTCTTTTATAAAACTAAGCTTTTGATCTGACTAACAAGAAATGCCTTGGATAACCGTAATCTCACTAAATATTATCGTTCCATACGAGTTTGGTTTCAGCAAATGTTTAATTAAGAGGATATGGATTCCGATAAAAGATGGGGCTTGTTCCAAATCTCAATGGACCCTTTTTGAGGGAGAATTTCTCTTACATTGGCAAATCGGCTTTACACTTGTGAAATCGCTTGGAAATCAGTGGGAAAGAGATGACAGTCATAACATGGTTCGCCACAAAAATCAAACATAAAGACAAGTAAATAACGAACCAAACAACAAAGAATTAAATTTGCTATTTACTAAAAACTTTCGCCACAAACTAGACCTAATCTATTCGTTTAAGCCCAGCAATCTCCATTAAATTAAGTCGTCCTTTCCCGAAAATAACCAATAGCGTACGCTTCCAAAGATCTCTAAAAATGACCAAAATTTTAGTCACACAAACTTTCAGTTGCAACTAAGACAGTCAGCTATAGAACATTATATGATATGGGTTGATTAATGGGGTAGTGGCTCGAAGAAATTGACGCATATCTTTGAGAACTCTACGCAAAGAATGAAATTTGATCAGTGTCAGGCCCAAAAATAGCGGGGGCCGTTGTTTTCAGAGAACCCACTCCAAAATGGAGCTGTTTGAACGGTTGTGGGATCTTTATACTTACCAAACTTAAATAAATAAAAAGTGGATTGAACAAAGTTGCTTGAATTTTGCTGGTACGCGTAATTTCTTCCATTGGCCCTAACCCCGAACCTTAAAATTTGCATTGGCGAAATTCAGTTGCTTTAGGAGTAAATTCCAAAACGGCCGGCCCGAGCATTTGGATAACTTTCGTCCAAGATTTCAAACAAGTCCTGCATGGTTAATTTGTTTACCTTTGAGATGTATGTTTGAGTTGAATAAATTCACCATAAACAAGTCTTGTTTTTTACTGGCCCTGAGTTTTCTAATGAAATTCGACAGTTGTAGAAACAAGTGCAAAGAAATGTGATACCTTGATCATAAAAGGGCCTATTGCATGCCTTCGAGAAAGATGACATCATCTGCGGTAAAACTGTTCAAATATACTTCATCACACAAACTCACCCTACTAATTATCTAAAAGAATTGAAGTTTACACTTTTTAACATTTCCTTTTGATGATTAAAACAAAGAGTTTCACTCAAGTGTTCTCAAACAAACCACATGTTTGTAAATTTTTAATTCAAAGTTTCAGCAAAAAACCACTATCAACAACATAGTTTCTTTTGCGGAAGATATGACGTTAGGAAGGAGACCGGCTCCATATCAACATACATTTACTGCCTGAATGCAAGTATTCACTGACAAACTACTTAAATGTTAGCATAAGTATGAATGGGCGATGAAATGCCAACTTTCATAATAATGAAACGAGCTGTCGTTGCTTTCCAAAAACCCTCCCTTTTGATGCAATTTACTGCCCCGATTTTTGACACTTTATTGAGGAGCAATTTAGAGAAAAAGTCCATTCATTTCTCTAGGATTTTAATTGTAAGGCATTTTCAATTCAAAAGAAATTGCAACCTGGGTTAAATTTAGCTGAGCACTTTATCTTTTCGTGCTTCTAGTCTTAGAAATGATACATTTTGGCTTGCTCAAATTCTTGCCCATCAGAAATAGAGAAACAAGAAACCTAGATACTGATTTCCCATGGAAAACAGTGGCAGATTTCTACAGCGCAAAAACATAATTATGAAAAGTACCCTTGTTTCAAAATGAGAGACGAGAAATTTCAGTTGCCAAGAAATCAGAAAGAAGTCTACCTGTACTTGTTAGTGGCAATTTGCAAGGCTTTTCTCTCTAAATTCCTAAAAGGCTTCAGTTTCTACAACCAAGGCAACATTGCAGAAATAATCTCCTTAATTATTATCAAAGGCTTCAAGTCTGGGTGGTCACTGTGCAAAACTGTTTGTTGTTGTATTTTGTGCATTTAAACTGTCTTGAAAATACCATCACACTCTCAACATTGGATTCTTTCAAGGGATAAAGGAAAGGCTACACTGCCAATGGTGTAGATTTTGAAATAAATCCCTCCTAGCAGATGGACTTGCCCAAGTCGTCTTGACAGGAAGGATAGGATTTGTTCCGAACAGCTTACAGCTGGATAGCTGGATTATTTTTTATCCCAGTAGGCAGCTTTTCACCAGTAGCAATGAAGATTTTGAATTGCTTCTTTGCTTCTGGTAAGGACCTATTACGAACATCCAGCTAAGCGATGTCACAAACATCTCATGAATAATTAATGAGAAGCTATTTGGAACAAGTTGTCATTTCCTTTTCTTTCAAGACGACTTGTTTAAGTCCACCTAGCAGAATATTTGGGAAAGGGGGCTCGGCTATTCAATCACTAACATACACAAAGGATAGAATGCGTCAGTCAGACTCAGCAAATGATAATCTAAATATTGAGACAAATGGAAACATTTTTCATTGAAGGTCCACAAGAGACAACCAGCATCATCATCTCAAAAATAATGGAAACGAAACAATGTTGGAAAGTTTTCTTATGCTACAAGAATTGAACATCTGGTTGAGTAACCGAAGCACTACCTAAATATTGTTTTCTGACACTAGCTACAGCAAATTGTAGGACAAGATCAAAAAAGAAAAACACAAGAATAAAAACAGTGCACCAATTCAAAATTGACAATCAAAGAGCCTACTAGACCTTTTCCATCTTAAATTTTAGTGGGCTCTCTGGATGGCTAATTCAAATAAGTGCATACTTTTATTTTCATTTCTTCTCTTTGCCGCAACTTGCTACGACCAGTGTCGGATGTAAATAGCTAGCTACTCAAATTGATTCTGTTACTCAAATTGATTTTCAAAACAATGCTGTCTTCTTTAAAACAACAGGAGAAATCTTGCTTTCTCGAACAACATCTTTACACCCCTGCATTCCATAAAAGTATTCTACATATATGTATATAAGTGAAAAATCAAGAAACACAAACTCACCTTCAACTTGGGCTATAAACTTTCCAGTTCCTTCGTTTTCCATTGCTTCAGCTTGATAACAGCTCTGTGATGTCATTGGAGGGTTGTCATTCACATCTTCAACAATAACTCTGACAGTTACAAAAGAGGACGATAAGCCACTGTTTACTTTGATGCTAAGGGTGTACAGGTTCTTTGTTTCGTGATCAAGTTCAGAAATCAGCTCAAGAACATGTGTTGAACTTATTCTGAATTTATTGTCCTCGTTGCCAGATTCAATGGTAAACAAGAGAAATTCACCAATATCCGCTGATGTTAGCAAAGACAACAAGTTTGTTATAGTTGCAGGCGCCAAAACTCTTGCTGTAGATTCTTTCATCTTGAATGTGAAGATTGACTTTTGGAAGGCAAGGCTGCTTCCTCCGTAAAATGGCTTTGAAATTACAAGGATTTCAAAGTATAAAGGATCAGTTGATCTATGGGGAGTGCCATTATCTCTTACAGTGACTGTCATGAAATGCGACTCACCCTCAACCAACCCTGCTTTTGTTGTAACAATGCCAGATCTTGATCCTATTACAAACTTTCCTTCCCCACCAGATATCTCGTACATAAGTTCTCCATTTGTACCAATGTCCCTATCAAATGCAGTCACTTGTGTCACAAATGTTGCATTTCCACTAGTTATTGCCATTTGTGATAGAAGATTAATGGTACCTTGAACCTGATTTTCAACCATCGTTGGCGCATTGTCATTAGTATCTTCAACCCTAATAGTGACACTTGCGAATGATAAAATTTTTGGCTGAGCCTTATTTGCGACAGAAACATTCAGTTGGTACAAAGCATATTGTTCTCTATCTAGCAACACAGTTGTCCTTAGCATTCCCTTCTTGGTAATCTCAAAGTGGCCAAGATCATTGCCAGTTACTATTCCAAATACAAGGTCAGCCATGCTCGTTTTTGCATTCGGATCAACTGCAACCAACTGCTCCACAATAGTTTGTGCAGGTTTATTTTCTTTCACTGAAACACGGTACACAGATGGATCATAATATGGTGTTTTAACAGATTTCTTTTTCGTATAAAGCAAAATTGGAATGTTGCTATAAACAGATGGGTTATCTTTCAAATGAGCGTTCAACGTGAGCCAATAATGAGGTGCGCTCCCAACTTTTAAATGTCCAATGTCAATAACCCCTGTTTTTGGGTCCACTGAAAAGCTCCCTATTCCAGTACCATCCACCAGACTATATTCAAGTTGCCCAGAGCCTTCTAACACAGCAGAAAGGGATAGCTTTTCTTTCATGCTTTCTCTAGCATCAACAATCACTGGGTTCTGCTCAATTTGGAATTTTGGTCTTTCAAAAGCAATGCTGGGTCTCAAAATGCACAAGAAGTGACAATACGTTGACAACTGTGGAGTACCTAAGTCACTAACTCTAACAGAAACATTGTAGACAAAGTCTTTGACAATCTGGCCCATTGTATGAAGATTTGTTCTCAGAATGCCATATTCCCTGTCAACAGAAAACAATCTTTGAGCTTTCCCTTTTGCTATTTCAAATATGATTTTCCCTCCGCTACCAGTATCAGGGTCATATCCATTCACTCTACCGATGACTGCCCCTGCTGGAAAATCACGTGTTATCTCAAGGGTTTGGTGGGCTGGCAAACATTTTGGGGGGCTATCGTTCAAATCAATGACTTTTATTTCAACAGTTGTTTGACTGATTTTCTGGTTTTGACTTGATGAATCCAACGCTTGGATTAGAATGTAATAATGAGACTGCTTTTCATAGTCTAATGTTTTCTTCAATGACAATATTCCAGTGTATTTATCAAGTGCGAATGCCCCTTTTAGGTCACTAACGACTGAGTAAACTACCTCTCCATTTGGTCCTTGGTCTGGATCCTTTGCTTCAACTTTTGCTATTATCATTCCAGGTTGCGCTGATTCTGGCACAGACACGCTGTACTTTCTTTGAGTGAAAACTGGACCATTATCGTTTACATCAACAATCTCCACCCTAACATTAATATCTGTATAGTGAGGTGGGACATCTGTATCCCATGCCCTAATTTTAAGGTCATAATATTGATTCTGTTCACGGTCAATTTTTCCATTGAGGTATAAAGTACCATTGAGCATGTCTATGTTGAAATTGGCATCAACATTATTGTTCCCAGAAATTATGGAGTAAAGAACTAATCCATAACATTTCAGCTCTTTATCTACTGCAAGGACTTTTGTGACAATGCTACCAACGGGTAGATCTTCTTGTAGAAAAATTGTGGTGTCTGGCTTCTCTAAAAATATAGGCTTGTGCACCAAACTCTGCGGCATTGATACTTGATCTGGCTTCTCAATTTTTAGAGATTTTTCCCATTTTTGTCTTTCCTGGATAACTCGCTTTGCTTGAGTATATTCAAAATTCTCAGAACATGACACATTTATCTTTTTTCCTTGGCTTGCAGACACTGGGAAAACAGTCAAGACAAGATTTCTTGACATTGATTTGCCATCAGACGCCTGAATAATTAAATTTTCTTTCTGGACAACATTTCTGATACTTCTCAGCCTGACATCACCTGTGTTGCTGTCTATTCTAAATATATTCCCTGTGATGGTGTATGAGCGTCCAGCAGTCGATGTTTTGTCCAAATCAATGGCATTCACTTTCATTATAAAAAGACCATTCCTTGCATTATTTGGAACATGGATGCTGCATTTTTGAAATGGCAATGTTGGACGGTTGTCGTTGACTCTTTTGATCTTTATTTTCAAAATCATTCTCCCTTCTCTTCTGACGGGTGTCCCAAAATCTGAGGCTTTTATCAAGAGATACAAGAGAGGGGGCACTGATTTTTGGCTATCACGATCTAATCTCTTCACAACTCGAACATCACCAGAGAAATTATCGATTTCAAAATAAGTGGCATTGATGTTTCCTATTGAGTAAAACATTTTGTTGTTCAGGCCAGTATCCGAGTCACTGGCCTGAGCTTTATAAATCACAGAACCAAGGTGGTTTCCTCAGGAACCTCAATCTCCTCTTGGATCTTTGGGAATGTCGGTGAGTGGTCGTTGCTGTCTAAAACTTTTACAATCACTGTTGTTTTGCCTTTTATCAAACTTCCAGTTCTGTGGTATGCAATGACGGTTAGATTGTAGGACTTTGTTTTTTCAAAGTCCAGTTCTTTGATCGTATAAATCTGTCCAGTTTTGCTGCCAATTTCGAAGCACCCATCCTCATTTCCCTCTTGAAAACCAAACACAACATTCGTTGATAACATTTCTGCTCCCATTTCTAATTCAACTTTGACCAGAGCCGTGTAGGGTGGAGAAATTTCTGCGACTGAATGTTTATAAACTGATTTCCTAAATCGTAATAATCCAGTTCTAAAACGTTCGAACTGTTCTTGTCGTTTTCCTCGTAAATGACCAGATTCGGGATAGTTGAGCATATTTCGTACATTTACTCTAACCGTGAGGGGTTCTGATGTTTGTCTCAGTTTCTCAGATGGACATAAATCCGAGGCAATAATATGAAAACTAAAAGTGTTTTTCCGATCAAAATCCAACGGTTTTACGAGTGACAGTTCTCCAGTGTGAGGATGCAGAGAAAAATGGTCAACGGATAAGACTTCGTTGGGTGGGATGAAATAATAAACTTTTCCATTTTGCCCTCGATCAGCGTCATAGGCTTCTACTTGAAGGACTGTTGTCCCAACTGGGATATTTTCATCGATTGAAACGGACATATTGCGAGTTTTAAACGCTGGTTTGAATTCATTCGTATCAATGACATTCAAATAAATATTTGTAACATCGATCATCTCTCTTGTGCGGCTATTTCGGGCAGTTACTTTGATGATATAGACTGACTGGATATCAGAATTCAAAACACCCTTCGGCATCACCCTCAGGAACACGAAATCTTCGATTTGTTGGGCTTTCACCGCAAATATTTTCGAATTGTCCACTTCATAACTTATCCTTGTGTGCGAATCGTAAACGTAAATCCCCATTTTCTGGTCGGATTTCATTGTAGACCAATAGCTTGTGTGCGATTCCTTGATACTCGCATTATAGAATCCATAAGATCCGCTAGTAAAACGGAGACGGGATTGTGTTCCTCTTTCTTCACGTTTCAAATAACGATCAGGAATTTCAAGGCCCGCCGCCGAACAAACCATAAAAACATGCAGCAAAAGGGCAACAAAAACGCATGTCCAGCCACCAGCCATGATTATAAAAACAACTGTCGATATGATAAGATAAGATGAACCATGAATTATGATAAATTCATACAAACAAACTGCTGCTTCTTATCGAGGAAAGATCAAAACTGATGAAACATCCTGGGATGAAATCATTTGAAATGTACCAGCACGTGCAATATAAATCAGTCACCACCAGCATAGGAAATTCGTCTTTGCTCTGAAATAAACAAATCTCTTTTGAGTAAAAGCCGATAAATAATATGTCTGTGGTTCGATAACATAAAATCCAAATAAATGAATAAATTTGCTAATGATTTACCTGCGTTGCTGACACATTTCCTTTCCCATCCTTTCCATATCGGCGCTAAGATCAACTGAAGTTACATTCAAATAACATCCTTCGCATCGCCCTTTGTTTCTCCTTCCTAGCCACAACTCCTACGCAATCTTTATAAGTTGCAGAACGTTAGCAGAACGTCGAAAACGTTAATACAAAATGCAAATAAGAGCGGTCACCATTTTGTGGATTTCCCAAAGTTCCATGATATCTTTGACTCTAGATTCAGGTTCAGCACCAAAAATTTAGTCGGTGTCAATTTTTCGAATTATTAGCGTCTTACTTTATGAGTATTTCAATTTTTGATTTTGATGAATATATTTTGGAGGAAGATCATATCTGCCAAGCTGTGAATATAAAATTTATTAAAGACAAACCACCACTGCACCAACTATCTTTCTGACCTTTTCGTAAGGAGCATTCTTTTGGAAACAATCATGGTGGGTTTTGAGTATGTGTTCTATTTGGACAAAGGGCTGTCAGTCGGAAACATCGATGATTGAAGATCAGCCAATCACATCAACTGAATCTGATAATCGTGTCAATCGATGTAATTCCCATAGCAACACTGGAGATGAAACATTTCAATTTTGAAATTGAAATATATAAGGCTTTCAAATAAAACTCAATTTCTTACCAAAAAGTTGATTTTTAAGGAATCAATCTTTTATTGCATGTTTGACATTTTCTTCGTGAACTCAATTAGCGTGCTCAGTTTGAAGGCGAAAGACTGGATAAAAGCCAATATTTTTTGCTGTGGGTGCGGCGTTTCGCTCCAACAGTACAGTTCAATTAACAGGATCACGCAAAGGCCAGTCAAAAAGTAATGAAGAAAGAACAAACAAAAGTAAGGAAATAGCATGACCATCAAATTTTCATGCTTAGTTCAAATTCAAAAGATTTCTTTCACGCTCGATTTCTTTCTTGCATTTTGGCAATGGGCCTAAACTTGACTCTCGTTTAGAAGCGCCAATTTTTTACATGTAAAAATCCCAAAGAATTCCAAGGACCCCCAGCAGGGCATTCATTCTTGGACTGGGGGAGAATAGGCATAAAATAGTGAGAACCAGAAAAGCTGTTGAAAACTGGTAAAATAATCAGTTTAGTAACGTACTTCAGTCATAAGTGTAGGGGAAGATAAAATCTGGGGGGCTGCCCGATAAAATTTCTATTGTTCACCAAATTTTTTGCCCGACTTAGGGTGGATTTTTGCCCGAAAAAAGCTGATTTTGGTAAAAAGTTTCCAACGTTAGGGGCAGCCCCCAGTCCCCTGGCTCCTAGACCTCCTATGACTTCAGTTGCTTGTGAATAGGCACAGGAAAGAGAAAAGCAGAAAAGGCATGAAGCCGAAAAGGAAGGCCTGTTTAAAGTTGAATTTCATTCATTTGGCCCTTCTTGAATGTATTGGAGAAAAGTTGACGCCGTTCGACGAAAAAGCCAAAGGGCCAAAGAACCGCTCGGATTATGAAAATTTCATGTTTATACGCAAACCTCTCCGTTTTAATTCACTTGGCTTTCAAGAAAGTCAGAATAAATAAATCAACAACAATCTGTGTTTACATTTCTCTTGAATGTACATTAAGTTATACCGTAACTCAAATAAATTGTGTACATACAAAACTAAAGAACAAATAGGCGTTTCCTGCTCGTCAGACATGATTCAGCTTTTAAACTAATGAAGTAAAAAGCACGGGAAAAGAGAGATTATGGCAATGAAAGTTGTCTGCAGGCAGAGGATGAGCTAACTTTAGGCCTAATTTTCATAGCTTGATTGGAANACAAGAAAAGAAACCTATGAAAAAATATAATATAAAATGCTAATAATCATTATCTACAAATCTTGCAATTGCATTTGTCTCCACTCCAATTTTTGATGTTGGTCTTAAATATAGCAGCTGATGAAGCACTCTTTATTAAATCAGGTATGCAGGATCACGCAAAGGCCAGTCAAAAAGTAATGAAGAATGAACAAACAAAAGTAAGGAAATAGCATAACCATCAAATGTTCATGCTTAGTTCAAATTCAAAAGATTTCTTTCACGCTCGATTTCTTTCTTGCATTTTGGCAATGGGCCTAAACTTGACTCTCGTTTAGAAGCGCCAATTTTTTACATGTAAAAATCCCAAAGAATTCCAAGGACCCCTAGCAGGGCATTCATTCTTGGACTGGGGGAGAATAGGCATAAAATAATGAGAACCAGAAAAGCTGTTGAAAACTGGTAAAATAATCAGTTTAGTAACGTACTTCAGTCATAAGCGTAGGGGAAGCTAAAATTTGGGGGGCTGCCCGATAAAATTTCTATTGTTCACCAAATTGTTTGCCCGACTTAGGGTGGATTTTTGCCCGAAAAAAGCTGATTTTGGTAAAAAAAATTCCAACGTTGGGGGCAGCCCCCAGTCCCCTGGCTCCTAGACCTCCTATGACTTCAGTTGCTTGTGAATAGGCACAGGAAAGAGAAAAGCAGAAAAGGCATGAAGCCGAAAAGGAAGGCCTGTTTAAAGTTGAATTTCATTCATTTGGCCCGCTCGGATTATGAAAATTTCATGTTTATACGCAAACCAAAACCTCTCCGTTTTAATTCACTTTGCTTTCAAGAAAGTCAGGATAAATAAATCAACAACAATCTGTGTTTACATTTCTCTTGAATGTACATTAAGTTATACCGTAACTCAAATAAATTGTGTACATACAAAACTAAAGAACAAATAGGCGTTTCCTGGTCGTCAGACATGATTCAGCTTTTAAACTAATGAAGTAAAAAGCACGGGAAAAGAGAGATTATGGCAATGAAAGTTGTCTGCAGGCAGAGGATGAGCTAACTTTAGGCCGNGCCCGCTCGGATTATGAAAATTTCATGTTTATACGCAAACCAAAACCTCTCCGTTTTAATTCACTTTGCTTTCAAGAAAGTCAGGATAAATAAATCAACAACAATCTGTGTTTACATTTCTCTTGAATGTACATTAAGTTATACCGTAACTCAAATAAATTGTGTACATACAAAACTAAAGAACAAATAGGCGTTTCCTGGTCGTCAGACATGATTCAGCTTTTAAACTAATGAAGTAAAAAGCACGGGAAAAGAGAGATTATGGCAATGAAAGTTGTCTGCAGGCAGAGGATGAGCTAACTTTAGGCCGAATTTTCATAGCTTGATTGGAAATTTTAATTGGCTATCGCTCTTTATAAGAGTAAATTTAGATATCCATTCAGCATTCCTTTTGCAAAAATTAGCTGCTTAATTACGGATGACTTTGTCAGAAATGATTGAATCTAAAGAAAGTCCTCGGAAGCGCTAAGGTATCGCCTTTTAGAGCCTTTTGGCTACCGCCATGCTAGAGCATACTGTGATGTGTCCTATTGCCCATCTTCTCTACTGCCCGTTCTTTCTTGGACTTGTACTTTCTTGGTCTTTGTGAGTCACCTTTTGTCTCTGTAATGTTATCTTCTGTCACGCACGAATGAATCGCATTGAAAGTTGCAGACAGACTATATATCAAAAGAGACAAGTCTGAACAGGTTTTATTTGCGCTGCGCAGCAGCTTCCCGATCGAACAAGAAAAGTGTATAATTTGGTACTTTATTGACGAATTATTCGTTTGAAGCCTTGTTTTTAGTTTGTTTTTAGTTTAGTTGAATCAAATAAGACGTGCAAGGCTCCAACAAGTTTGGTCAAGAATTTGCAAGAAGCTTTTGGTCTACTGTACATCTGACAAAAGGCCCTGGGGACGAGGTTGCTGTACACCATTTGCGCCCAGGACCGTCGAGAGGGGAGGGTAGCGGGGTAAAAGGTCCGGGGCTCGTAAAAAGTTTGTACCATAAAAATTTAGTATTGCTTTAAAATTTATGCGAAGTACGATGACTCAGGACAGGCTGACAGATCTCGCAGTTTTGGGTATCGAGAGTCAAGGGCGTCGCCAGGGGGTGGACTGGGGTGGACATGTCCACCCCAGTTTTCTCAAGGGTGTATTTATTCATAAGCAAAAACAGTGTAAGAATGGCTGGGTATACCTTTTAGAAATCATTTCCATTAAGTCCATCCCACCTTCTTAGGGCTGGCAACGCCCCTGTCGAGTGAAATTACAAGAACCGTTGGGCGTTGACTTGGACATTATACATGACTTTGCAAACATGAAAGCCCGCAAAGCATTGTTTTGAGCGTTACAAACTGTCGTATTGATATTTCTATTTTGCAAACACAAAAACGTGTCTTTGATTCACAACTACCATTTTACAATTTTTGGCATAACCTGAAAAGGGCGTTTCCCTCATTTTCCGAAAGTCTGTAGGGCGTGATCACGGAAGATCTTCTTGGGGGCCTACCCCCCAAACCCCCCCTACGGCCAGTTCCCGTAGATAACTCCAGGGCCTGAGCTGGCTCTTGACGGCCCTGTTTGCGCCAAACCAGTCGCTGCAAAATGGCAAAACAAAACATAGCTTAGTCATTCGTACTACATAAATGTGTTAATCGAAAAAACATGAATCGGTCCCAGGTTTCGACATATTGCTATAAAATGCTCCAGTCCTTCTGAATACTACTGACAACATTTCGTGATCACGGCCAGAACCCCAATCTAAATAAATGCACGGTCTTTCCCAAAGCTGACGCTGTTTTTCACGAGATCTGCCATCACAGAAGGCAGCCAAGGGTGTTGTGNGTGTTAATCGAAAAAACATGAATCGGTCCCAGGTTTCGACATATTGCTATAAAATGCTCCAGTCCTTCTGAATACTACTGACAACATTTCGTGATCACGGCCAGAACCCCAATCTAAATAAATGCACGGTCTTTCCCAAAGCTGACGCTGTTTTTCACGAGATCTGCCATCACAGAAGGCAGCCAAGGGTGTTGTGAAGAACAATGACGAATTCTATGTTGGACTCACTTGGTTTCATCTCCAGGTCTCTGTCTTACGTCGCCAAGGATTTGGTCAACATGGAAAGCAAAAATAGCATGCTCTGATATCAACCATTGTTTGCGAACTTTTGCCCGCATTTTGACTTACATTTTCCCGAATAAGCCAGATCTTTGTAAACATTCCGCCAGCGTTGTGTAGCCTGGGTACAAGAGCCCCGTAGAATATTGCTATAGTTTCTCTTTTCACTATTTTACCATGTAACCTGAGAAAAAACCCAATCTTTTATGTGATGTACTACTTTTTCAGAGTGACTATTCCTTCAAGGAAGACAGTGTTGTTGGCAAACCCTCCATAAACACTAAACAAAATCGCGTGCAAACACTTGGAGCCAGGCAGAAGGCTACACCTTGAACATACCACCTGGCGTTTTGCAGACTGGTCTCAACTGTGCGCGAAAATGTGTTCACACTGTGTTCTGACGTTGATTTCCCAGCCCCTCCAGCTTCTTTTCTTTGGATTTGCCATATGGCTGCCCGCTGCGCTGACATTTTAGAGAAGAAACCAGCCTGTCGCAAGCCTGCTTGGCATCATTCAAACTACGGTAGACTTATGACCTTAATTCCATTGTCCCCCTGTGTTTTATGTGTGTTGATGTCGCTTCGGTCAATATGGACTAGTATAGGGACTCATAACACGGCCTCCAGGAATAAAACGGGCACACCTATTCAAAATGGCCTAAGCTTGCGGGAGTTTTCATACACCAACGTCCTGCCACAAAATCACTTCCAAGTCTGCATATTATATTGTTAATACAAATAATGATGTAAAATAGATACCTTTCAAGATGCGATCCTTCCTGTTTACAAAAAGGAAATCCGTCTCAGCTTTCCTTACACCAACCGTCCCAATGCTTTCACTCCATTCCTTTTTTACAGTACGAAAATATGCCACTGCGGAGGAGAATAAAATCTTGAAATTTCCCTCGCTACCTACCTTCCCTTTGTTCCCTTACGGAATGTTGGCGGATCCGGGAACTATGGGAAAGGGATCGGTCAAAAGGACTTCATGAAATAGACTTGGGGCAAGTCTAAGGCCAAGGCGACTAGAATAACGAGCGGGTGAATAAAACATTTTTGACGTTAGGAAAATCAGCAAAATATGGTTTTGAAATCTTTTACATTTATTTTCCTTCGGTTCTATCAATGATCAAATTAGTTTTAACAATAATAACAATCATGCTTCTTATAAAAGATGACTATGAAATCACATCTTGAAAAACCGTTTTTGGGAAATAATTGTTCGAATTACTTAGGAGTCTTACACGTTTTTTTTATAAGAAACTTGTTTATAATAAACTAGTACTAGGATGGCTGAAATTCAAAGAAACTCTAGTACTAAGTTCGGAAAGAGCTAAGAAACTTTGAAAAGCAAAATCAAAAGACATTATGATAAGTATGTTGTTGAACCCTTATTCTTGAGTAACATGTTTTGAACGTAATAGAACACGTTTTCTTCCCACCTGATGTATTATATGCCAAGACACATATCTGCAGCAGTGTTGGAAACTGCATAATAATTCAGGAATTTAAAAAACAAGAAACAAATTAAGAAACTTTTAGTACTAAAGTGCTGAAATGTTCATGTTAAAGTAAGAAACTTTTCGTACTATGGCCTGATCAAAGTTTCTTATAAAAAACGTGCAGTCTAGGACATCATTAATCCCACCATAGAGGCTTAATTTTACTAGACAAAAAGGAAGAATTGTTAAAATTTCTCTGCATCTTTTAGCCTCTGAGCCTTCTTCAAAGCATGAGATCGCTCACAAAACTTCAGAATCAACGTTTTTCAACTTTTATGTAACACGAATACAGGCTATTCCCTAAAAGAAAATTTTAGCATTTCATAAAATTTCGAGGATTTTTGAAACGCCGAAACCTTTTTTGCCTCGACCGCTGCGAAAGATAATCACAAAATCTAAATTAGCATCCCGATTTTTTCAAAAGTTGCTTTGCAGGCGCACCCCCGATATAATTAGTCGTTACAGTCAAGGAAATCAAGGAATTTAAGAAGATAACCAATAAAAGCAAAATCTTTTCAAACCAGTTTTAAAATTTGAAATGATTTTAAATTGGTTTTAAAAGAAAAGAAATACAGTAGGTGGCTAACTGCCTCCATAGTATCGCATTTCTGTCGCAAAAGCCTGATAAACTATCAAAAGTCTGGAAGGTAACCGCAAAACCAATCAAATCGTGAAACAAAAGTGTTCCGCTATTGCTATTTCGTAATTTTCTGTAGCTGAGACAAATTCGAAAGCTTGCGATAGATAATCTTTTAATTTATGGGGGCTGTTTATCTTACCGAATGCTCACAATTGAATGATAGAAATAACTTGTGGGTGCGGCTGGTAGTAAGTCCAATGGCACATATCCTTGGGACAATTTCGCATTTACTTTGTTTTAATGTCAGTTTCCTAAAATAAACAATATGTCTTCTTTAATTTGATATCACGGAGCCACCATCAATGCGCAACTTCGGGGACAGCGCTTTCACAAAGACAGGGTGAGTAAAAAACGGTTACACCTTTATAAAATTGTAACAAATTAACCTAATAAATCTATCACAAAGAATCTTGCTTCAATCTATCGATAAAAGTGTAACTTAAACTTAAAGACCAAGTTTGGGTAGCTTGGTGCTGTGAAGGAGATCATAATGTGAAATCAGCTTCAAGGCTTTCGCTATGGTTAGCCTATACAAAAAGCTGGTCAGTGTTTTACCTGCAGCAGATTAGCAAGAATAGCTGAAAGCAAGAATCTTTGAGATCGGTTTATTACATTAATTTAAA
>REGM01000036.1:824347-851179 GCA_004194415.1 Aurelia aurita
CGATTTTCCAAAAAGTGTTACAATTGTCCCAGTTCTCCCCTAGTCAAATGCGAAGGCATATAAACAGTTTGATCAATGCCAACAAATGTTTTACTGGAAATTTTACTAAGATCTGATGAGCTCTTTCTTCTTCTTTAGCTGTCATTACACCACAATGACACTCCAAGTAAATCAAGGTGGAAAGCATTCCAAAGTGAAAGAGAAGGTATTTTGACTAGTTTTTGTCTTCTTCAGAAATAAAGTAAATGGTAGAATAGAAAGTTCTTGAAGTGGCTATGATTTTCATTCTGTTTGTCAATGATTTCAAAATTTCATGTGGGGAAAGCTTGGATCAAATAATTAAATGTGAATTTCATGTATCCTATGTTTCATGAGCATGTTTGTTAAATATGTTATAGTCTTGTTATTGATAAAAAACCAGAACTAATCTGGTTGTTCACAAGCTCAACTCATTAAGCTACAAAACTGATTTCGTGCAAGGAACCATTCCATTTAGCAATTTCAGCAGGAGCTGCTTCAAAGTTGTTTTCTTGATTGAAATCTGACAGAAAGTACCAGCAATGAACAATCATGTTCTCATAATCTGAAAAAGGTGTTGAACGAGCACAGATAACTTTTTGTTAGTTCTACAATGGATTTCTAAAAGCTACTGGTGGTCCTATGATTTATTTCTATTGGGTTTTATCTGCATTTGGTATATATTGTGTTCAGTTACCTGTGAGATCTTGATCAAAATATTTTATTTGCATTCAAAAATTAGCTTGATGTCCTTTCAAACTTCCAACACTTGGTGCAGTACACTCGTTTTTCATAAGAAACGTTTATTTGGAGGACTCATGTTCTTGTACAGTGATTAGTTAATTTACCAGGGTGTCAGAAATATTTCCAAGTGTTTGTTGAAATACAAAAACGACAAACAAACGTTTCTATGATATAATAACCTTTGACTCTTTAGACCCTAGATAAGAGTCCATCTATTTCTTCGTTAAATGATGATTGAACCAGGCTAGTCCCAGCTCCTACGCAGTCCTTACGCAAGTGTCCTACGCAGGTCCCTAAATTAATTTTGATTCTAAATTAACTTTGGACACTACCGGGTGAGTAAGAAATGCAAGACTTTGAAAAATTCGGTTCCCTGAATTATGAAAGCAATAATATTGGCAAATGTCTTGTTGATATGTCTTATTGGATATGAAGCTCCTAAAACTTGCTAAAACGTGTTCCAGTCATCGCTGTAATGCTGAAATGTTAAGGAAATTTGATCTTGATTTTAAGCCATTTTCCAAGGTTGTTCTGAGGGAATTTTTGGAGAAAATCCCGTATAAAATCAGACGGAGTGTGGCCGATTTCAGTCAGGAAAAATTCTAAAATTAATTGAACATGTCTGCTGTTGAATAAGATATTAAAATATATTATTGCTTTTATATTTAGGGAAAAGTAGCCTGTCAAACAGTGTGCATTTGTTCTGGCTCACCTGGCATACTTTTGGAAATCTGTTAAAGTATGATTGAAACTTAGCTATACCAGCTGCAGAAAATGATACTTCAGTAGGATTGTCTGAATTCTCAATGACAATTTTGAGAAATTATTGACAGTCTGCTAGTCAACTTCAAAGGGAATAGGCATAGATATATTGATTGTCCGCTATACTAAAGAAAACGCCTGCACATCCATTGTTTCTTTGCCTAGAAAATGAGACGGCACGTGCCAAGAGTATCAAATACAATAGGCTATTTTTATCACCTGGCCTGGACCAGCTTTGACAGTATCGATTCCCTTTAAAATTGAAATCTGAAGAAAATTCTCGAATGGCAAAATAGTGTAAAGGAGAAAACTACCAGTGTCCAGTCGAACTAGAGGAAGGCCATGATAATCTACAAAATTTGAACACTGCAAAATATTAGCAAGAAAAAGATGGAGTGAAAACGTTTATGCAGGATCCTGAATTATTAAAGGAAAGGAAATTTGGCACAATAAGGTTTGAATTACTTGAGACTTGTTGTGCCGTTGTTTTCGAACTTCAATAAAGTCCTTGAAAATAGATGAATGAAAGTGTTATTCTGCTTTCGTTTCCTTGCGAAAATTTCGGTGCTTAAAAGCCAAGTTCAACAACCAAAAGTTTTTGCACTTAGTCTAGCTCGTCGAAACTTAAAAATTCCTCAAAACACAGAAAGGAAATTTGAAGATGATTGATAAAGAGAGATTTTGTTAATTTTGGAAATGTTGCAATTTTTGGATCAGCCGATATACGTTCTTGTGTGATTTTGTCTTGTAGTTGATGATATATGTATCCCCTTTTGCGATGCTACAAAAGAAATATTTGATGGTGTAAACAATCGAGACAAGTTCTTTCGTCCTGCACTTCGGTCCTTATTGGTAAGTCACATTCAGCTATGAAGGTTTCTCATATTCAACTACGGTGTACCTCGACCATTCGCTATTTCGAACGAATTTTGATTTCCCATGCACATTAGCTAGAATATTCGATTTCTGGAACAAATTTCAAGCTAGTGTTCTAAATAACGAATTCCAACTTTATGCATTGCTTTAGGTGCGGGAATAAAGTAAACATAGGGTGCAGAATATCTCATGTGATTGCTAATGATCTGTTACAGTCTGTTATGCTTTTATTGGCTCGTTTATGAAATTCTCCCTTTGTTTTTGGAGATTTTAAAAATGCTTCTATTTTCCATTTATTTCATGATGTCAGTGTTTGAAAATCTCGCGGTCAAAGAGAAACATATATTCTGTTCAGCTCGAAGTCAAAATCGCTTATTTCAAATCATTACTTGAATTCATGTGAGCGGATATTTAAGGTTTCATTTCCATTCACAGGTTCATCAAATTTTGAAAACGATAAAACTCAATGAGACAGAAGGCTTTGAGCAACACAATGTTGAAGGTAAATGCCAAACAAAACGTCAAACTGTACATTTTGGAAAGCTAACCACTTTAGACTCGACTTTTGATGTGACTAAAGAAAAGAGTGGCGTAATTCTTCATCACTTTCTGTGTATTCTGCCAAAGAATAGATTTCGTTGCTTGTCTCTTAGGCCTAGTTTAAGCGTCGCATTTCTGCCGTGTCGAATTGAATTACATTTGATGCGACAAAAATGCGGCAAAACTGCTTGTTGAGTTAAACGTTGCAAATAATATTGTCACTTCAAATTACCTAACGAGAACCCCCTCGTGGAGCAAGCGCATTGGGTATGATTTTCTTGGTATTTTCTTTGTGCGGTAAATTAAGGAACAGCCAATGCGATAATTAAATTCGACACGGCAATAATGCGACTCTCTAAAGCAAGTCGCGCTCTTGGTGAATTAAGTGGCAGAGCTGGTGGACTACTGTCGAATTTAATTATTTAATGCGACGCTGATTTAAACGTCGCATTTAATCGACACTTGGAAAATATTTTAATTCGCCGCGGCAGAAATGCGAATTTTAAACTGGGCCTTACTACGCAAAAATAACCTTTACACCAAGCAGTGGTTTTCTTTTGAGTTGGTATTTACACCGGGTGAATAAAAAAAAAAACAATTCCCGTTTGAAAGGCCACTGCTCCCTGGATATCAAGGCAATAATTGGCAAATATAACATTTGATAATGAAGATGTTCAAATGAATTTTAAGTTTTACGTAACAGAAATCGGCCACTCCATTCTGAAATTATGAGGCATTTTCTCGAGAAAGGCCCTTCACGAAACCTTCAAAAACGGCATAAAATCACGACCAAATTTTCCTCATATTTCTGCGTTACAGCAATGCCTTGTACATGCTTTAGCACGTGTTATCCCGTTAGGAGGATGAAGGTACCATCCCTGGGAGCTAAACAACATTATTCTGGGTGATTTCATCCTCCCATTAGCACGTGTTATTCTCTTACCAAAAGGATAACACGTGCTAAAACATATTGAAGTCATTGTTGTAAGGCAGAAATATTATGNGATATTTTGCTCCCTATGGCATCGTCCTTGTAGTGTTGTAAAGTGGTTTGTACGTAGTGTCTTAAGTAGCTCGTTTTTGTAAATTTTTATATTGAATATAAAAAAAAAAAAAATGTCTTGTTGATATGTCTTATTGGATATGAAGCTCCTAAAACTTGCTAAAACGTGTTCCAGTCATCGCTGTAATGCTGAAATGTTAAGGAAATTTGATCTTGATTTTAAGCCATTTTCCAAGGTTGTTCTGAGGGAATTTTTGGAGAAAATCCCGTATAAAATCAGACGGAGTGTGACCGATTTCAGTCAGGAAAAATTCTAAAATTAATTAAACATGTCTGCTGTTGAATAAGATATTAAAATATATTATTGCTTTTATATTTAGGGAAAAGTAGCCTGTCAAACGGTGTGCATTTTTTCTGGCTCACCTGGCATACTTTTGGAAATCTGTCGAAGTATGATTGAAACTTAGCTATACCAGCTGCAGAAAATGATACTGCAGTGGGATTGTCTGAAATCTCAATGACAATGTTGAGAAAAGGTCTATGGATATTAACAGTCAACTTCAAAGGGAATAGACATATGTATATTGATTGTCCTCTATAAATAGACTAAAGAAAACGCCTGCACATCCATTGTTTCTTTGCCTAGAAAATGAGACGGCACGTGCCAAGAGTATCAAATACAATAGGCTATTTTTATCACCTGGCCTGGACCAGCTTTGACAGTATCGATTCCCTTTAAAATTGAAATCTGAAGAAAATTCTCTGATGGCAAAATAGTGTAAAGGAGATAACTACCAGTGTCCAGTCGAACTAGAGGAAGGCAATGATAATCTACAAAATTTGAACACTGCAAAATATTAGCAAGAAAAAGATGGAGTGAAAACATGCAGGATCCTGAATTATTAAAGGAAAGGAAATTTGGCACAATAAGGTTTGAATTACTTGAGACTTGTTGTGCCGTTGTTTTCGAACTTCAATAAAGTCCTTGACAGAAGAATGAAAGTCGTATTCTGCTTTCTTTTCCTCAAGAAAATTTCCGTGCTTAAAAGTTAAGTTCAATAACCAAACATTTTTGCACTTAGTCTAGCTCGTCGAAAATTCCTCAAAACACAGAAAGGAAATTTGAAGATGATTAATAAAGAGAGATTTTAGTAATTTTGGAAATATTGCAATTTTTGGATCAGCCGATATACGTTCTTGTGTGATTTTGTCTTGTAGTTGATGATATATGTATCCCCTTTTGCGATGCTACAAAAGAAATATTTGATGGTGTAAACAATCGAGACAAGTTCTTTCGTCCTGCACTTCGGTCCTTATTGGTAAGTCACATTCAGCTACTAATATTTTTGAAGGTTTCTCATATTCAACTACAGTTCACATTTGCTACCTGGACTCCTCTGTATCTCGAACATTCGCTATTTCGAATGAATTTTGATTTCCCCTGCCCATTAGCTAGAATATTCGATTTCTGGAACAAATTTCAAGCTCCCCTGAGTGTTTTAGATAACGAATTCCAACTTTATGCATTGCTTTAGGTGCGGGAATAAAATAAGCATAGGGTGCGGAATATCTCGTGTGATTGCTAATGATCTGTTACAGTCTGTTATGCTTTTATTGGCTGGTTTATGAAATTCTCCCTTTGTTTTTGGAGATTTTAAAAATTTTAAAAATACTTCTATTTTCCATTTATTTCATAATGTCGGTGTTTGAAAAATCTCGCGGTCAAAGAGAAACATATGTTCTGTTCAGCTCGCAATCAAATTCGCTTATTTCAAATAATTATTTGAATTCATGTGAGCGGATATTTAAGGTTTCATTTCCATTCACAGGTTCATCAAATTTTGAAAACGATAAAACTCAATGAAACAGAAGGCTTTGAGCAACACAATGTTGAAGGTAAATGCCAAACCAAACCTCAAACTGTACATTTAGGAAGCTAACTATGTTAGACTCGACTTTTGATGTGACTAAAGAGTGGCGTGATTCTTCATCACGTTCTGTGTATTCTGCCAAAGAATAGATTTCGTTGCTTGTCTCTCAGGGTTTAAACGTCGCATTTCTACCGTGTCGAATCGAATTACATTTGATGCGACAAAAATGCGGCAAAACTGCTTGTTGATTTAAACGTCGCAAATAATATTGTCACTTTCAATTACCTAACGAGAACCCCCTCGTGGAGCAAGCGCATTGGGTATGATTTTCTTGTGAGTGTAAATTAAGGAACAGCCAATGCCGCGGCCAATGCGATAATTTAATTCGACACGGCAATAATGCGACTCTCTAAAGCAAGTCACGCTCTTGGTGAATTAAGCGGCAGAGCTGGTGAACTACTGTCGAATTTAATTATTTAACGCGTCCCTGATTTAAACGTCACATTATCGTCGCATTTAATCGACACTTGGAAAATAATTTAATTCGACGCGGACCAAGCAGTAGTTTTGCTTTTGAGTTGGTAATGTACCGGGTGAATAAGAAAAAATAATCTCCGGTTGAAAGGCCACTGCTCCCTGGATAACAAGACAATAATATTAGCAAACATAACATTTGATAATGAAGATGTTCAAATGAATTTTACGTAACAGAAATCAGCCACTCCATTCTGAAATTATGAGGGATTTTCTCGAGAAAGCTCCTTCACGAAACCTTCAAAAACGGCATAAAATCACGACCAAATTTTCCTCATATTTCTGCGTTACAGCAATGCCTTGTACATGCTTTAGCACGTGTTATCCCGTTATGAGGATGAAGGTACCATCCCTGGGAGCTAAACAACATTATTCTGGGTGATTTCATCCTCCCATTAGCACGTGTTATTCTCTTGCCAAAAGGATAACACGTGCTAAAACGTATTGAAGCCATTGTTGTAAGGCAGAAATATTNCAAATGAATTTTACGTAACAGAAATCAGCCACTCCATTCTGAAATTATGAGGGATTTTCTCGAGAAAGCTCCTTCACGAAACCTTCAAAAACGGCATAAAATCACGACCAAATTTTCCTCATATTTCTGCGTTACAGCAATGCCTTGTACATGCTTTAGCACGTGTTATCCCGTTATGAGGATGAAGGTACCATCCCTGGGAGCTAAACAACATTATTCTGGGTGATTTCATCCTCCCATTAGCACGTGTTATTCTCTTGCCAAAAGGATAACACGTGCTAAAACGTATTGAAGCCATTGTTGTAAGGCAGAAATATTATGAGACGTTGGTCGTGATTTTAGGCCTGTTTTGAAGGTTTCTCGAAGGGGCTTTCTCGAGAAGATCTCTCATAATTTCAGAACAGGATGGCCGTTTTCAGTCAGGTAAATTGTAAAATCTATTTGAACATGTCCACCATTAAATAACATATTTGCCAATATTATCGTCTTGATATCCAGGGAGCAGTGGCCTTTCAAACGGGAATTGTTTTTTTACTCATCCTGTATTTCTTTTCGTTTCAATCTATGTAGCTTTGGCATATCTTCTCCATTCTGATGTTTACACGGATGCATTCATACTTCACGAAAGATCCTCCCTGGACCCCAGATTCCCATGGAGCCCTTTTCGAAGGAAGAGTTGTGAATATCCATGTGAATCAACAATGAAGGAAGAAGAAGATCGCAGAAAAGACCTACATATGACATGGCTGGCCAGTTTTAAATTTCAACCACTTTGGAAAATAAGGAATTACTTTGGAGAGAAAGTTGCACTGTATTTTGCATGGCTCGGTAAGAATATGCTGCTTACGAACCTTTTCTTTAAAGAGAATCAACGGATATAAAAGCCCTGCGCGGGTATTCTATTATTAGCCTATTGTATTTGATGATGTCGACACGTGCGTGGATATTGTTTAGCCAGAGGAACAATAGTGTGCGTAGGAGTTTTCTTTGTCCTATTTATAGACGACCTCCTCTTAGCTCCGTTGATTCACTTTAATTTTGGCAGATCCCAAAAGCTTGGTTCACACTAGAGTAATACTGCTTTAGAATAGACGTTTACGTTAAAGATGGCGTTAGGTAATTTTTACCTTGATCCTTGCGTTTGAGCGAATTTTGATTGATTTGACTGGTCAGTTTATCATGGAACGCAAAGGATCATGGTAAAAAGTTTCCTGACGCCATCTTTAGCACAATCGTCTATTGGGGTAGCCTGCGTCACAGACCATAACCAGAGGGAGTTATGGTCTATGTGATGGACTCACTTTTGTTGTCCCAACGACTTCAGTATAAATAAATAAAACAAACAAAGAACGAGACAAGCCAATATCATTATTTGAATAACCATGGATTAACAGATTTCACAAGATCTCTGTGTAACTGGAACAACAAAAGTGAGTCCATCACACAGACCATAACTCCTCCTCGTTATGGTCTGTGACGCAGGCTACTATTGGGGTAACTCATTTTCTAAATTCTTTTCAAAAGCATTCTATTAGGACATCTTCAAAGACGCTGACAAAATATCAAATTGAGGCAAAAATAATTTAGACGCTTTTTCTGTCGCATTTCCAATGCATTTCTAACTCCTTTTTACTCTAGTGTGAACCATGCTTAAAGACCCACTGCTAACCATGATCCTTTGTGGCGCCAAAGTCGACTTTCGTATTATCTGAAAGTCGTTTCTGGCCTAGGTTTTCTTTGTCTTGCTTTCATTCGGCGCATAAAGGATCATGGTTGACAATAGGTCTTTAACGTAGACAAAGCCAAAGTGCAGATATATGACGAGATTTTCAAGATACTGTAGACTTATTTGGCAAGTATTGCCCAAATAAACTCGAATTTAACAATAATCCTTGGCTTATGGCTTATTTTTCTCAATGAAACTTGGGATTCTTCAGAATAATCTACAGAGTCTTTTGTTTGCCCCAGTTTGTTTGCCATCGACCCCCTTCCTAATATTGCAACGGTATGAAATCCTACTTTATTCGTTAAAGACCCATTGCTAACCATGATCCTTTGTGCGCCGAATGAAAAGCAAGACAGATAATCTAGGCCAAAAACAACTTTCAGATAATACGAAAGTCGGCTTTGGCGCCCTGAAGGATCATGGTTAGCAATGGCTCTTTAAGATTATTTCTCGATTTGAAAACGGCATGTAATCAATTGCTGATCTAACTTTTGTATTCATTTATCGATATCATTTATGAAATGAGGTACTTTTCCCTTTACAGGAATGCTTATAACTTCTCTTTGGGTACCGATGTGTATTGGCATTGTTGTTTTCATTTACGGATTAACCTTCGCGTAAGTAAACATTCCTGTCGTTAATTCTCCTGTAGCCTCTCCCAACCTACCTACCTATGCTGATAGTTTCATGCCTTGTAGAAATTAGGGAAGTCAAATGCCTTAATACGTCTACCTATCCTTGAATTTAGCTGATCACTTTGTGTGAACAAAAAAGGCACCTTTTTATTGCCTTGAACAAACAAGCATAGGTTATTGAGGGTTTATCACAGTTTCTCGTTTCAAAGCAATTTTTTGCCACCAGCAGACTTTTTACGCCTTTTTAAGTTTGAAATTAAAGGGCTCAGTTTGTTATTGTCTTAAGCGTTTTGCATAGATAATAGTTTGCAATGCAGTGAAATTATAAATAACTAGAGTTTAAACAGATCTAGGGATCTAGATGGACAAATAGCAGTTTTAGCCATGAATTTGTTTATGTGAAACGCATCACAATTTTTTATCTTGCTAACTGTCAGTCCTTGCACTGATTTTTAGAAATAATTTAGCAAAGTTCAAACAAAGCAGACTTTATTCTTGTAAGATCATCTGTATTCTATTTTCAGGTTTGTCACAAACAAATCAAGCACATGGAGTAGAGTAGCATTTGACAACGACCTCACACCTGCTTTCGCTCTCCTCATTTGTCTCTGGGGTAGGTCAACTTTCTCATTCCCCGCAACGCGCTTGAGTTTTAGCGAAAAGCGAAAACCTCGCTAATCTTTCGTCCGAAATTCGTAGCAGTATTATCACATGATATGTAAGAAGATCAAATTCTTAAAATCAAAGTCTGAGAAGACTAAATTCTTAACTGCAATCATTTTTAAAATTAGCAAGGTAGACAGATAAAGCTCTTTGTTGCAGCCAATAATGGTGTTAAGATTAAGCCAAATTAACACTTGGCGATTTATCAGAGATACCTTATTTTGTACTGGACGCTTGAAATTGTATTTTTTCAAGAAAATATTTCCATCTTAAAATGGAATTAAGTCTTCTTCAAAATAACAAATGATTAGTTAGTATACATTTGATTTTATCCCAAGTTTTTGTTTAAAATGAGCCAGTCAGAAAACCCTATTTTTTATTGTTATAGTCCAACGTTGAAATTTCTTGTTCTTGAAATTAGCGTGCAATCACAATTCAATAAAATGCATCAGTTTTTAATCAAATTTTTAAGACGAAAATTTTCATCAAATTGAAATATAAAATCTATCAAATTGAAATGAGCAGAGAACGATTGTTGAACTGAGATCTAATCAAAGGTTTGCAATTATTTTGTGGAAAATCGAATGGAGAATTCTGACCAGATTAAATTTCACAAACACCACCATAACTTACGAAGACCTCAGAAATATTTGGTGACTGAAAACATTCTTGATATGTTCTATGAATTTTCTTTAGTGTATCGTCTGCTGGAAATGCCCACAAGAGGCCCATTGCCGAAGCCGAACAGACCATCTCTACTGGCACCTAATCCCAAGGACTTAAAGCTTTCCTCAGAGGAGAGAAGCGTACAAAACTTTTTTAGGATGTGTGATGGTACTTAAATGAATAATTTCAATTGGGAAATTTTCCATATAAGAAATAGCTGCTTTGACATTTCTACTAATTTATAAATTGCTTGTCATAGGTACCGTATTTCTCGAGGTTTGGAAAAGAAAGAATGCAGAATTGGCTTATAAATGGGATGTGGATGATTTCGAAGAACAGGTAAGTTAAATGTTTTATTCGAGACTTATAATACTTTATGACATGGATACCATGAACTGTGAACTTCAAAAGGAAAGAACTATCAAATATTGTAGATTCCAATTGCTTTATCTTCGATAATAATTGCTAAGTGAACACTGCTATTTTCGTGCGATGCAAAGATTGCTTTGGTAAATATTTGCTGCATAAACGTATCAATTTTAGCCGTAACTGTGGCCACCATGTTGTGAGCAAACCAAAATAGACAATGGTTCTGAAAATGCTAAGATGTATTGTAGAAAGACACAAACAGTTTCAACACATACTCGTTACAAAGACAAACTTTTGTTTTCATTTTGCGAATTGCTGAAGTTGAAGCTCTTCCATCGGCCTAGAAATTTTATGTGACGTCTTAATTAATCCTTCAGAACTTCAAAATCATTCAAAATGACATCTATTATTTGACTGGATTAATCAACAAGTCTCCATTGCGTTGTTCAGAATTATTTTAAAATATTATCACTAATTATGTTCCAATAGTTATCACTAATTATTTGCTGTAACTACTTTTCAGGAGCCAAACAGACCTCAATTTTATGGCACTGAGATGCAGTTGGTAAGTTTTTTCTATATAAAGGTACTGAAAACTTACAATTTTACAAAGACATAGTTTACAAAAACGATGCGACAAGGAGCATGATATGCATAGCAGCCATTAACAAATACATAGATACTAAAGATCATATCAGAGTTTCTGTATGTTACTCCGCTACGAAAGCGGCGTCAATTTTTTGTTATTGACTCTTTAGATTTCAAGCACGTTAAAAACATTAGCTCTCAAAAATCGTCATCCTCTCAGTGTAGCTCCCTCAGCGCACAAAAATATGGACGGACTTCAACTTTTTTCCTACTTGACATGCGCACATCTATCAACTTCTGTGATGAAGATCCTGGTCGACTCATCTACCCAGCATGGTCATAGATTAACAAGACCAGCATACTATTATGTTTTATAGATCTATTTTGAGACTTGGTATTATCATTTACTCTAGCACTTTTACTGAAGGGATATCGTTGTAAAATGAATTATATCATTTTATATAAATAGCCCCCCTCTCTAATCTCTGATGCATCAATACCGGCAACCCCCTAGTTACGAACCCTTTTGTGAATTTTGTGAAATTTTGTGAAATGTGGTACCTCTCCTCTGACTTTCAAAAATTTCACATTGAGATCTTGCTTAAGACGTTGGAATCTTGCTTAAGCGGGAGGTAAGCTTGTTTTACGACATCAGTTCAAATAACTCCGGATCTTACTGCTTTACAGCAAAATGGATTTATTTATTGACAAAGTTTGGACCAAAGTATTTTATTATCTAAGGTTACAGCACCGTTAGATAATTTGTGATCAATTTGACCTTCGCTAGACTGAGATCACCAATGGCTTTTTGACTGAGATGAAAGTTTTTATCACAAAGATTATTGTACCACACAAATTGGGTTCTAAAAGTTAGATAATGTTGTGAAAGAAACCTTGTTGGGAAGGAGTAAGGTCAACGAAAGTGATTATCCCCTGGGAAGTCTCTTAGAAGGCTCTTAGCCTCCGGGGAAGGTATTTAATATATTTGTCCGACGGTAGTCTGTCGTTTAGATATTTTTTAGCGGACATAGTCCCGTACTAATGAAATTCAAGTACCCCCTCCCCCCAGGTCGTACTCTTAGTCTCTTCATGCTCAGTTCTCATAATTAAGACATACCGGGTGACCCGCGACAAACGTTTCTCCTTTAGCATGATTTCAAAAAATAGAAAAATCCTAGAAAAATCGTGCCCCGTTTGTGTGGCTGCTGTGGAGGAGCTGCAACTTCAATTGTCCCGTTATTTACCCAGTTGCATAGGATAGGTTTCAACTTAGAAGTGAGACCTCGTTTGAGTCAATCTGAAAAATGGTTGCTGGTTTATGGCGCAGGAAAGGCAAAATAAATGGTTGGTTCCAAAACAGCACTTCCTTTTTCCTCCAGCAATGTCAAAATCTGATAAATTTTGAAAGAAAGGGTTCAAGCGTTGTATTAAAATTTTTCCTAAATGTTTACAGGGGCCAGTGGTGTTGTTTATATATAAGACAACATTATTATTATCTAGATTATTTGAATTACTAAGTAGTGAAAACATTGTTGTTTGAATTGCACTTGATAATTAAGAGTTATCCGTGATATTTGTAGCAATAACTGATATGTGTTGGTGGAATAGTTAAAATTGATTACAAGCTCTCGCACTTTCACAGTATACTTCAAGATTGAGTATTTCACAGGAACACAAAACGTGGCTGCGCATAAGGACACAAACTTTGTCAGAGTTCATTTGGTTGTAGCTATTATGAAGATATGCGTGTTTACATATATTTCAATAACTGTGTAAATTAGATAGATAAACCCGTTCTAGTTCCTTTAAACTTAATTCTTGTCAAGAAATGCTTTTATCTTTTGATTTTCGCCTCCAAGAATAAAGGCTTTTCCAGCCTTGGCAATATTATTCATTCATTGGCTGTTAGTTCCATTTTGCTACAATGATGGAAGGACAAGGTCATTTTCATCCTAATCAAGTTAAAGCCAATACCCTAAATGATGAAATATCGATCATTTTTTATTCAATCAAATTTGATAAGAAATGTGGTCTGATAAAGCTTAAATTCCATTGAATCGTATCGCAGCATAACTAAAGGTGGCAAACTTTATTGTAGAGATTGTCTTAAATTGACCTAGTAATAATCCATCAACCCGCTGTTGCAGATCAAAATTAGTTAGGCTTCTTTACGTAGGCTTAATTTCCGTTATCAAGCCTCATTCGGTCAGTGGTTGACTATTTTCAAAAACCTTTGGAGATTTGAGAATCTTCCCAAGGCCTCTGAGGCGGAATTTTTGGTAACTAATGATCATTTTAAATCTTCGATGAAGGTTGTAGACTTGCTCCCAGTTTCGTTCGTTTGCTCAGGCGCATGAGCAACGACTAGGCCCAGGATGGAGGTTCTTAACCCACATTTGTGCAGGGGTGTGTCCCCAAGATTTTGATGACTCACCCACCCTTATGATGATGTCATGCCTGCTAAAACAATAGAAATTCAAGAAATATTCCGTTCAGACCCCTTTTTATTGTGCATTTTATCAAAATCATGCCCAGGTTTAGAGACTTTTTTTGACAAACCAACCTTTCTGAGGGACATAGACCTATCATTGAATGTTAAGCCTGGTTTCCATATGATCGTTCGTGTCATTCCCGTCGCTCCCGTCGCTGAAAAAACGTACCAGCGACCGTAGCGANATAAAAAAATTCCGCTTTGACGCTCTTACCTTGAAAAGGTGGATTAATCGCGACAACGAGAGGATTTTTGAAAAAAGTGTTTGAGATTTCAGGGAAGTTGGTTGCCCCACACTTTGGAGCATTGACAATCTACGAAAGTCATAAGAATCTCTTTGTTTCAAAAATGCCGAAAATTTAAGAAGCTGGTAACCAACCCCGGCCAAACGTTTCTTATAAAACAAAACGTGTTATGTCTCCATTTGCTTGAACGTTGTGGCTCTATTCCACGAATTTAGGCCCACAAATATGAAGTGATTTAGCTTGGCAACAGGTTTCAGCAGTTTGAATACTTTGTCTGGAATGAAAAATAAAAGATGAATAATGATAATCACTATTGCAATGAAATAATTTCAAGGAAGAAATACCATTGTTCTAAGGCAGGAAAATGCAATGTTTGATGGAATGGTCTAACGGGAAAATAATACTTGACAATAAAATCCCTAATGTTTCACAAGCACTATTTGGCTAAGTTTTTAAAATTGTTTATATGAAAGAATAGAAACAACAAATAATACTCATTTTTGTAAATTATTTTCAACATCTATAAGAAACTATTACTTAAGCCTGGTTTCCATATGATCTTTAGTGTCGTTCCTGTCGCTCCCGTCGCTGAAAAACGTACCAGCGACCGTAGCGACACAAACGATTTGATGGGAACTATCACTCTTTTCTGGCAGCGATCGTAGCGACACCTTGTTGCTGAGATAGAAAAATTTCAATCTCAGCGACGCGAGCGACTGCCAGCGATCGAGTTTCTTTAATGGAAACCACTTTTCAAAAAGTCAGCGATCCCAGCGATCGCAGCGACGTTCTGCTCATCTGCGCATCTGAGCCCAGTCTCATTATTTTGAGCCTGTGATGCAAACTGAGTGACAGCAGCGATCATATGGAAATAGTTTGATCGCTCCCGTCGTTCGTGTCGTTCGTGTCGTTCTTGTTGCTGAAAGAATTTCCAGCGACGGGAACGACAGCAGCGACCATGTGGAAACCATGCGATCGCTACTGTCGTTCGTGTCGCTGAAAAATTTACCAGCGACGGGAACGACAGGAACGATCATATGGAAACCAGGCTTTAGTGACTGGATGATTGACCATTTGGTTGAATGCTGTGTCAAATGTTGGGAATATTCGACCACTCATGATTCAACACCGCTCACACATTTGTGTGATTCCTTTAGAAATTCAATATGTCGATGTAGTCAAAGTTTTACCAACCAAAATCTGGGCAAAGTCGTTTGTGTGACAAGAATTTTGCAACAGACTATGATAATGCTTCAGGTCGCTACCACCTAACATTTACATGTGGTCCACTTGAAAGTCTTAATATCACCGACTTTCTTCTTGATTGCTTTTGTTGTTAACTGTGTTTCTATATTACAAATGATTAATTCTGTTCTGTTCTAGAATCCTGTGTCTGGGTTATCAGAACCATTTTATTCTCCACTAAGGAAAACTCTGAAGACTATGGGCTCAATGTCACTGATATTTTTCATGGTATGTTTGGCTTTCTCATTCTTTTATTCGACCTATCTTAAAATGGCTATGATTGGTTATTCTGATCGCGATTGTTTGAACTGAGCTGATTTATACGATGAAAAGCTGGAAATCGTTTCGAATAACAATATCATTAGCTGCATATTTATCTCCGACACTAATCACAGCAAGTCATCAGATAAGCCTTTGAGAGTAAATAAAGTAAATAGAATAAAAACAGTCTTTGGATAGAACATGGGGAATGTGAAAATCAAATAGAACACATAATAAATGAAAGAGTAGTACCTTCCTCATGAATGCTTAAAGACCCATTGCTAACCATGATCCTTCGTGGCGCCATAGTCGACTTTCTTATTATCTGAAAGTCGTTTTTGGCCTAGGTTCTCTTTGTCTTGCTTTTCATTCGGCGCACAAAGGATCATGGTTGACAATAGGTCTTTAACCAGTCCCAGTCAACGCGATAGTTTACAGTTGAACATGTTAGGCCATCTCCAGATGTTGTAAGTTATTTTATTTATGTAAACTTTTGTGACAGTTATTTTTCGTTGTCATAAGCAGCTCATCAGCTAGAAGCCTACGGAGACATTTCAGGGCTTTAATTCCGCTATGTTCTATAGTTGTTCTGAAACGTTGAAAGAAATTTTTGCAGATTCTTGTTTTGTATCATTTTTCAAGATATAATCTTAGATCTTAATATTTTGGTCTGCTTTTTGCATTAATCCAGCGCCAGCAGCGACTGAGAAGATGCAAACTTAGAGAAAAATTCCTGGAATTTGATAACGGTACTGATCTTTAAACTTATTGTAAGGAAATTTCAAACAAACAAAGTCGAGTTAAGATATGATTGATCGAAAGATTTTAATTTTTCATCTGACAGATTCTTCTCGTACTTGGAAGCTTGGTTTCAGTCATCATATATCGAATTATCGCAAGAGTTGATTGGTTCACTGGAAAATATTCAACTGTGAAATCAAATCTTACATCTTCCATATTGAATTCTACTTCTATCATGCTACTTGGATTTTTGTACAAGTTTATGGCAAAAAAGCTAACAGAATGGGGTAAGATTCTATTGAAATATTCAACAAAGAATTATATTCTTTTTAGGACAGATGCTATTAGTCGCACTCAAAGGGATACATATAGGAGATACATAGAGCTCTTAGAGATTTGATAATCATTCGGCATTAGCTGACACGGTAAAATGATATTATCATGGGTTGACTACGACAAATAATTGGAATGAAAATGTGCTCCTGCCGGGAATCGAACCAAGTATCTTCGAGTCTCCAAAAATTCTCACGACACTCCACTGTACCACTTAGGCATAATGAAATTTTGGAGAATCTAAAGTCAGTCAGATCTCTGGACTTCAGTCAGATCCCTTCATCAGAGCCATGCATACCGGATGTGCATTAGGTGTGAACCTTACAGTATATATCATATCATATCATATCATATCATATCATATCATATCATATCATATCATATCATATCATATCATATCATATCATATCATATCATATCATATCATATCATATCATATCATATCATATCATATCATATCATATCATATCATATCATATCATATCATATCATATATACATTATTTAACGTTGGTTTGTAGAATAGTATTAATAAATACTAATTTAGATATAAATCTATAAATCTAAGTGCAAACTATAGTCAAATGAGTCAATATTCTAATTTCATCCCAATAGCAAACATGATTTCTTCCTCATTTTCTTTATAGAAATCTTAATTGCAAGGAGGACCCCTTGAAAATCATCCATTAGGCTGAAGGGTCACCTTCCTTAATAAAATGAAATATGAAAAATAGAAATAAAAGTTTATAAGATAATTTTGTTATATTTTTATCCCGACAAGATTATTTTCTTCTTGCCTGTTGACCACATGTTCTTATTTTGTTAAGCTTTCTTAACAGTGCATGAATTCATCATGAAACTAACTGAAGAGTTAAGATTATGTCTGCATGTAAATGTACCTGAAATTATTGTTGTTGATTTGATAATTATCAATTTTGATGAATTTATCTTTCTAGAGAATCATCGTACACAGACTCAGTTTGAAGATTCGCTGATATTGAAATTATTTGGGTTTCAATTTGTGAACTCTTACTCATCGTTGTATTACATTGCATTCTTTAGAGAGGTAAGCGATTCTTTATTTTGTTTTGGTTTTGTATTTCAGTTTTAATAATTTTATTCACAACTGCATACTCGTCTATGGTATTATGCAAATGAAACATGTAAAACAGCCAATAAATAACAATGTTTGTGTTACGTGTAGTACGTCGTTAGGCATATGTAAAATAATAATTATTTAAAAATATGACAATGTACTAGAATAGTGACAATACACAACGTTTCGAGCTTAAATCTTCATCAGGTGTCTCTTCACTAAGATACATGAGATTATCCATTTTTTATTCATTATCTAGAACACAAAAAAAGGAATCCTTGGAAGAGGCAGCAGATACACGGATGCTTGTGGCACCGCAAATGATTGCATGTCATTGTTATCATTACAAGTTGGTACATTGATGCTTATGAAACCAATGCCAAAGCTGTTTACAGATGTTGTTATTCCGTAAGTGAAGCCTTAAATGAAATCATCAAATAGTTTGTATTCAGTTGAAGCCTTTAATGAAATCATTATAATCCCAGACGCGCCAAAGGAACTTCACATTTTTACAGCCAACTGCATAGAAGTTTTTTTTATTTTTTACATTTCCAAACTGTTATAAGACCAAATTAAACTTAGAAGTATAGCTGGCTTGTTAATTCTACTTTTAAATTGTTGAAAAACAGTTTAGAAAATTATCTGAGCTCTTAGGCAAAAAGTTACGTTGCATAAAAAGTGCAGTTCGCTCTGGTCTACCGGTTAGATAAAATTATTCAAATAACGAACTGCCATTGTGGTATACTTAAGAAGTATATTGTTTGTAAGGTTCATTGTAAATCGTCTTATGTTTGTGTTTTTGCTTGCTTGAAGGTCTGTCCTGAAAGAGACAGGCTAACTTAAATATTGAAATTCTATTGGTTAAAATCGGTCATCCCGTTACACAGTTGATAGCGATTCTGTAAGAGTTCCCTCAAAATTCGAAGAAGGCGATTTATTATGGACGTTTCAGCTCTTTATTGTAAAAAATGCTTCTTCGTTCTTCCGCAGAAGTTAAACTGTTTAGTGCAGGGGATGCACCTGGCAGTTTTAGGAAAATTCTGCAAGTCCTTTTAAATTTCTAATCAATTTTAGGTTGTTGAAAAAAGCAGGAAGATCATGTCTGAGAAAATGTCAAAGGAACAAAATCGTAGACGATGGTTCGTTTGTGAATGAAAACCTTGATTCTGATATTGAATTTGAAGATTATGTTGAACATGAAAGGAAGAAACCGCCCGTTGGTAATTTTACTTTGTCTGAATACACGGAGAAAGGTATGTTTTTAATGTAACCTAGTTTAAATTGAGATTTTCAAAAATATAAAATGTTTGCTTTTTGGTTTCGCTTTCGCTTCTTTCTTGTTCCGATGAAGTGAAGACAAAACGTGAAAGCAAGCATATATTTTGAAAATCTTTATCTAATTTATATAATTTATTGAAGGGAGCTCATGATTAATCACTCCTACCGTAGTCCCTACTGTAATCACTCCTACATGATTAATCACTCCTACTGTAGTCCCTACTGTAATCACTCCTACATGATTAATCACTCCTACTGTGAATTGAATATATAGTACTTTAAGGTATAATTTAGAAAGCCGCTTAACTGGGGTTAATTTTGGCGAGACTTTTGAAATTTTGGTCACGTAACGCTGTTCAGTCTCTTGAAACATTTGCGCAGTTTGTCTTTGGCTTCAGCGAAACAAATTTGAATCTAAAAAGGCACCAACACCAACCTATATGCTTTTACCAATGACTTCGAGCAAGGTCTTACGATAAAGGCTCATACCTTTTCTAAAACTACAACCAGAGCTTCATACATTTATCGCAGAAATTGGCCACATTTATCTTCCTGATAAGAAGATTGATCCAGTGGTGGACACTAGGGGGGGGGGGGGGGTGCGGTCGCCCCCCAAATGTTGAGAAGAACAATGACCGTTTCATGTTAAAAAATGCTTTTTAACCGAAACAATAACTTCGCCCCTCAATATTTGGCAAATCGTCCGCCACTGGATTGATCCAATGGCTTTCCATCGTCAAAAATTTTATTTAATCAGCCAGTTGACCTGAGCTCTCAGTGGGGTTGAAACCTTAACACTTTATCAGTGTGGGGCATTTCATTTACTGTTTATACTTTTCTCTGGCCCTTTTGAAACATGGGTTGACTATTGTTCAACGCAACTTTTGTTCCTTTTACAGTAATACAGTATGGCTATCTCATGGTAAGTGTGCACTTTTAGTCAGCTTTAAATTATACTTGTCTAATTTCTTGTATAGCATGCTAGATTTTAGTTTCTTACAATGCATTTACTTTCTTGCTGTGACTAAGAAATCCAAATTGGTATTAGGTTAAGTAGTCAAATTTGTTTCAGTCATGAAAGTTCATTTTTGGGATACCAATGGAGGCTGGTACAAGATGGAAATAAAAACTGGATATGAGGAGTTTCTATAGCCAGATAGATAGAAATCAATGGAAATAAATCAGATTCTTCAAGTGAACCCATGCTTCAATATATTCATCACTCAAAGGTGAAAAGATTTGACCTATGTGAGATGAATGTCCCGGTAAATACGTCAACGCATTTTCATTGAAGAAGTTATCTCGATACTGAGCTTGAAGTATAAGTTTGGTCTTAAATGTCTGTAAAAAACTTCTTTAAATTCAGTTTCAATAGTTCAGGCGCTTCAGGCCTCTCTTTAAATCTTTACAGTAATTTTCATCACAAAACTGTACAGTTCTTCTGCCTATATTTAATCCACTTTCCGTGTTTCAGTTGTTTGCAGCAGCATTTCCTTTGGCTCCACTGATTGCGTTACTCACAAACTTAATTGATATGCGAGTCGATGCGAGGCGGCTGCTTTGGTTGAATAGGAGGCCAATTCCTGCCAGGGCTCAAGATATTGGTGAGTTTTCTTGTTGATATTTGTCACCATATACCTTGTGATATTTGTCACTAAACGGGTGGGCAGAAAGGGCATGAGGCGTTTAGCAGGCCATATTCTGGTAAAAACAACTCAGATTGTGTTTGTTAAAGCTTTATAATGCAGAAGAAAGATTGAATGAATTATAGTTAAAATCGGTCATTTCTTCCCATATCTATTTGCGAGTTTGTTATCATGAAACTTTTCGAAGCAATCCTCAAATTTTGTACCCCAAGAAGAGTTTCAATTTTCTGATTACGCGTAAGTTTTTCAAAGCTGTTTGGTACAGACGAGGACACCCTTTAAAACACTTCTGCAGAGTCCAGAAAGAGGTTCAACCTTCCTCCGGACCAAAATTCGTTTTTTATAAGACCTTGCTCATTTGCATAGAAAATGGGTGTGTTTAGGGTATGGCATACGTTATTCCTTTGTTTTAAGAAACCTTCCTCATTGTCATTGACCATGTGACGGTAAGTTTTTTGGTGACTCTACTTGCATGTCTCTGACTTTATGATTATTTGAATTCAAGGAATGTGGTTCACAATTCTGCATTTACTGAATTACATTGGCGTTATAACAAATGGATTCATCATCGCTATTGCGTCATCATTTGGCCAAAAGTACCGACAACAAACTGTTTATAATGTCTTTGTAAGCAACACAACTTCAGTGAATGGTACAGCGAGCATTGTTACTACGACAAAGTACGTGGATACGTTGCAAAATCTTTGGATTATCATTGTGTTTCAGGTAAGACTTTTAGTCAAATAATGTGAATGATTTGAAGTCATTGGTTTATCCAAATTTCTCTCTTACTTAAAAGTCTGTCTCAAATTAGATGTCACGTGAGATTTGCGATAACGCAAAATTACTCATGCAAAATATTTCAATTGTTTTTATTCGCGGAAATTTTCACGTGACATCTAATTTGAGACAGACTTTAATAAACTCGATGGCCAAAAGTTTCTTTACTTAAAGGCAATCGACGGAGATAAATGGAGTAGGCTTAAATGGAACACGCGTACTTATTGTCTCCTTGTTGAACAAAGCCAAGCATCTTCGACTTCAATAACTCTAAAAATAGAGATACCCAGGCCCCTGGCTTAAGCCACTTTTAACGCCATCAATTACCTTCAAGAGCAACTCAAATAGGGGCATGTGATTCACTTTGTTATTAAACCGTTGAGTTGTCATATAAATGATTTCGAAAGTCACGTAAATGCACTTTGAAATTATAGTCTGTCTCAAATTAGATGTCACGTGAAAGTGTCCGCGAATGAAAAGAATTGAATTGTTTTGCATGATTAATTTTGCGTTATCGCAAATCTCACGTGACATCTAATTTGAGACAGAATTTAATGAATTACTTTCATTGGGCTTTGACAGAGACAAAAACGTTTTGGCACACCCGGTTTGTGAAAATGTGTAGTATTTGAAATAAATGTTTAGATAATACCAGAAAGGTCAAAGCAGTTTTATGGTTTTTGTCTGAAGGCTGTGCGGTTAATCAGAATTTAGAACGTAGTCTCGATTTTGAAATGCATGATCAATAGCACAGAACAGGAAAACAATCAAATATTATGCCATGAACTTACAGACTAAACCCTGGCTGTCTAAAAGCATGGCAAGGCCAACACTCTTACCAATAGAGTTAACTGACTTATGGTCAAAGAATAGTAACTTAACGGTTCTGCACCAAGAGGGTTCTATATGATTTGATCATATTTTTCACCGTTTTATGTGCATGTGGAAATCAGATTCTAGTACGCAGACGATTACGGAAAAGATGGTTTCGGGTGCCATTTGACCAAGATGTATTGCATTCTATAATGGAATCAACAGCGATTCTTTAGAAATTCGAACATCGAAGGCAATGCATCTTGGTCAAATGCCCCTCGACGCCATCTTTTCCGTAATCGTCTGTTGAATTTCCAACGGGAAAACCCTAATTTAGGCCTTTCTTCTGTTATATAAAGTTTGTGTGGTCGGTAATAACAACTTAATTCTTTAGCAGCTGATTGAATTTTTGTGGTACATTTTTAAAGTTCAGTTGAACTTACTAGCTTCAATACATTATCTGATCAAGCTTCGTAGAATTCTGTAATCAAAGAGATAATTCCATCCTAATTTTCTTGATAGTCTCATTATCTCTTTCGTGCAGAACATTACCTTCATTGTGAAATTCATCCTCGAATATTCTATTCCCGATGAACCAATGAAAGTAAGGGTGGCACGGCAAAAGGTATGCTTTCTTAATACTAGGTTTTATTTGTTTTCATTTAAGAGATTCATTTAGACTGCAGTGGTGTATGTGATATGGAAGCGGTGGACAGGGGCGGGGGGACGGTGTGTCGCGAAGAGCTGATGTCGATGTTTGTGGTGACAACTTGCGATTGAGATCAATCTATTCGCGCTGCCCGAAAACCGTATCCACAATATTTGCCCTAATGTTTAATATTTTGAATTGTACGCCCCACAGAGGGCTCAACTTGAGTTAGTGTTTCTTGTCTTCATAATTTTGATGTGTAACTATGCAAGGTATGCGAGGTATTGTTTGAAGATCACAATTTAACGTTTGAAACGAGAAACATTTTCGTTGCTTTGGGAAAAAGTAGCATCGATAGAAAAAGTTGTCATTTCGATAGCTCCCCGGTGTTAAGAAACACCCAGCAACAAGCATTTCACATACACGTATTTTTTATAAGAAACTCTTTATAAGAAGCTCAACTCTCAGACCACAAAATAATTAAGAAAATCGAGTACTGAAAAAATATTACTTAAGAAACTTGCTATGAAATGTTCACGAAAGTACAAGAGATCCCCACCGATAATACAACATGAATTCGAGGAACCATTTATGGAGCTGCCAAGAAACTTTCAGTACTCAAAATCTGATATTTTAAAGAAACTTTCAGTACTGGCTCATAGCTTCTCCTGAAAAATACGTGCAGTCTTTTTGGAAGTAAGATATTTAATGGGACTCAGGCATATCACTTTATAAAATTGTGAAGGACGAAAGAAAATTAACTGTAACTGCTACTTTAAAAGTATTTAAACATAACAATCTTATTTTTTAGGAGAAACATCAAATCGAAAGTGTTCTGAAGAGAGCCGGTTATCGACGTGGCAGAGGCAAGTCAATTGTTCCCGCTGTGTCAAGAATGAGTCCAAAAAATGGTGAACCAATAAATATTGAAAATACAACTAAGACTCGGAAGGAAAGCATGAGAGAAAAAATACGAAAATTATCACAAGAACGAAAGAAGTCACGAAAGAAAATGCACGAGACTGAAGAGAATCCAAAGACATTACGAAAAGAGAAAAGAAAGTATTTCGTTAATGAGGATGGAGGTAGGGGACACCACGTTGAGGAATCAGAGGCGTAAAAGTTATTAATTTGATTTAGAAATAGTTATTTATTTGGGTAAAGATTTTTGCTGGCGAAGATTATCGATGGGTCGTAAATCCCTTTCTGTTGTAGAAAATTTGAAGCAACAAGCAGTTGGGGGCTATGTTTGGAATCTCTCACTCACTGTAGCGCCAGCTCATAGCATCTCATTTTCCTTTAGGCCTAACGGCAAAGCACTTTATTTTGAACGAATTTTAGCAAAACCAGCGATTAGCGTCCATACAGTGGAATTTGCATCAGAGTTTTTCTAACTTCTTGATACAATTTAGGGCCAAAATATTGGCCTTGAGCAGGACAGGTCCCATTTAGGGCTTTTAGCATTTGCTTTACCACACACCACAGGAAATTTATTTGCGTTTTTCACTTTTGCAAAAATGGTGCTGCTTTGTGCTCATTGATAGTCCATTAAGTTAAATTAAGATGAAAAGTTAAGAACAAGAGATAATATTTTCTGTTTTTATTGGTGTTTAACCAGTTGCAAGAACTTTCAATATTATACGCAAGCACATGATAAGTTGTCTCCGTCTTATTCAGTAGTGTCCAAAACTTTCTACACTGGCTTTTATAAGGTTACCCTTTCAACTATCGAGTTCTGTAGATTCGTGTAGACGCAACAATTTTGTAGATTCTTGTAGACACAACGATTTAATGCACAACTTTAATCATGCAACTGATTGATATTGTGGGTATTAAAAATTTGATATTTAACAAGGATTTATTTGTGTCAATTCTATATCAGTATTGTATTTGTAATATGGTTGTAAATATGGGGTTTTATTCTTGTACAATAGGGTACAGGTGGGGATATTTTTGGCTGACTTGTAAATTTTAACCATATTTTATTGGTGGTGGTGGTGTAAATTTGAATATGATTTATGAGAGGGAGAGAAATTGATATGTGACCTTCTTGTCCTGCCATTCTCTATTGGCGAAACTCTGCACACTTTCAAAACCTGCTGGTCGTCAAAAAGCGAGGTCCATTTTCATTTTGTATTAAAGATCCATTGCTAACCATGATCCTTTGCGGCTCCAAAGTCGCCTGTCGTATGATGTAAAAGTCGTTTCTGGCCTAGGTTCTGTTTGTTTTGCTTTCATTCGGCTTGCAAAGGATCATGGTCAGCAATGGGTCTTTACAGGCCCGATTTTTCCAGGTCATTTTGATTAACTATCAGATCACGGGCTTTAGGAAACTCTGAATTAAAAATGACGGAGATCTATTATGCCACTCAAACGGATTGAGTGGCATAATGGATCTCCGTCACGTCACTCTGCCACGCGCTTCTCCCTCGATGTATCACGATTGAAATATAAATTAGGAAAAATACTCGATGTATCATCGGAAGATCTAATTTTTAATTCAGAGTTTCCTAAAGCCCGTGATCAGATGCGCTAAAGAAAGTATCCACTTTGACAGACCACGATAAATCATAACAAGGGGCGATGCTTTGATAATTAAAGTAAATGAACGGAGATATAGCGATCTAGTCTAAACATAGCACAAAAGAACGGCACGCGCCACTTATGTTCCTATTGTTTTCATCGATCGAAAACATCAAATACAATAGGTTCTATTTAGATGGACCCAGTCCCCCTAGCTAAGTTGCCTTTTAACTCCGTTGATTTACTTTAAATCCTTAGTTCTAAAAACATCTAAAAAGAAATGAATGTGTTGCTCAGGAAAATAGAGCGAATCCTTCAAAATAAGCCTAAAAACCTTGATCCAGCAAGTGGGCAAAGAAAGCAAAGCCAAAGAAAACAATGGAGTGTTTTGATTTTTCTTTATCCTATTTATAGACGGGCGCCTTATAGTTCAGGTCATTCACTTTAACCACGGCGTTAATCAGTTGTACGTATTTCACGTAGGACAGAGGTCTCAGCAGACCTGTTCTTGCAGCACCCTTCTGATGAGTTTTAAAATACCAAAAGACTATAAGGACCCTTCCAAAAATATCTTTTTCTTTGGAGGAGCACCGCAGCTTGTATGCTTCTGCGGAGGAATATTTTTATTTTTTTTACGTAGCGAAAGAAAGGAAAGAAAAAAATTTTTCTTCTTCTTTCCTTCTATCTCTTTCGCTACCTCCTTCGCAGAACCATATATATTGTTCCTCCATAGAAGCATATAAGCTGCGGCGCTCCGCCATAGAAGCACACCGTCACAAATGGTAGGTTGTTGGCCTTACCATTGTGATTCCGTGCTTTTTCTTGTATGATTTTAATGCCCGTTAGTTGCACAAAACATCCATAAAATATGCAGCAATAACTTTTATCTACCGCAGGGTAGAATGATAATGAAAATAGCAATCATAACACAACAAAAATCAAGGGTTCTAACGGTCCTAACACAACCAATTCTTCGTAAAAACAACAGGTAACTTTCATACGATCTGTTCTCTGTCTCTTCCAACTTCTAGTCCGTTTCTGCGGTCTCAACATATCAGTTTTTCTTCTTCAGCCATCTTCGCTTCGCTCTTCTCACCTCGTGTCCGTCTCTTTTCAAACTTCACACCTTCTCCCCTCGTGACCTTCCCATGATCCTCCGTTGTTGCTATTGTTCTTCTCCATGGCTAAGATCCCGTATGTGGTTCTCCTTCTACAAGTCATCTTGGTTTGGGGGGGGGGGGGGGGGGGGTTTTTTTTTTAAA
>REGM01000036.1:851217-924292 GCA_004194415.1 Aurelia aurita
GGGGAGGTTTCTTATTTCAACTATAAGGTGTGACACCATATGGTTTACCAGGCAATAAACTAAGAATTGTCGATAGGCTGAGTGAACAGACTGTCTGTTTAAGGCTACACAATAAACATCAATTCAAGTGGATCATGTGAATAGATGAAAAAGAACATGCTCAAAAATGTCCCAAGTTTATTCCGATCTGTCCGGAATATATTTTCCAAGTGAAGAGGAAAGCGTTAAATTAACACATCGTTTTTCAAGGAAATCTTTGTTATACTCAATTCTCGCCTGTACCATGTTTAAGGTATTTCTATTTTACATGTACTAGATACATACACCAATAAAGACTACAGACTATCGACAATAAGTGTTAGACATATACATGTATAGGTAATAAGATAACGTCTATAAGAAACCGAAAGATGCTGAAATCAAAACCCTATTTAGTGGCAATGCCTAGCACAAACGAGAGTTCTTACAAGAAATCTAGACCCTCTGATATTAGACACAAATATTTACACGCTCTGCTCCACACACAACTGTTTATACGCTTTACCTTCATAAATCGGATCGAGGAATCAAGTCGTTGACTAGATATTTTCGTTTGGCCAAGTCATTCCTTTTGGTCATCTTATCTTCTGCTACTGTAGCCACAGGGGGTCCAGGCGTATCCCCTAGCGATTTCCCTAGTTTTCGTTTCTTTGCTTCCCTGTGATCCGGATTATGAAAACAACACCTGTGTAATTCGAGATCGGGTTACATCATCGTTTCAGTCGATCTGTTGTTGTTACAAGGGAAGCAAAGAAACGAAAACTAGGGAACTCGCTAGGGGATACGCCTGGACCCCCTGTGCTGTAGCCAATATATAATGAAGTGGAGAACCTTTAGTTTCTATTTCGTCACATAAATAGATTTCCTCTAATACAAGAAACTGAAGGACTGTATATCGTAATATCCTACTCGCGTGGATTAAAAAGCCCTATTTCTCATAGTGCTCTTCAAATGTATGTATAATCGCCCGAACAAGTGAAATATCGCAGATGTACTCTTAAATCCGATGTGCCCTTATGTGCGGTATGACCTTATAGGGGATCTTAGGGTACAACAAAAAAGGTAAAACCATGTCCACATAAAATGGATAATATAGGATCGTTATTACTATGAGAACTCATCATCTTCTTCCGCCTCCTCCTCATCGGCTTCATCCTTCGCAGTTACATCCTGTGTTGATGCATTAATATCTTCATCTTCCATTTCGAAATCATCCTCATCATCACCATCATCAAACACGAAATCATCCTCATCATCAGAATCATTTTCTTCACTGCCTTCACTGTGTTGCAAATCATCCAACAATAATTGCCTGCTGGTTTCTTCGCTTTGATGTTCGTAGCGTGATTCATCAAATGAGTGTTGTGATTCATCGTACCCATGATGCATTGAGCCAAAACTATCCATTCCTACTATATCGATTTCTTCATCATCTTCATCGCCTTTTATGATCACTATAAAGCAATTAAATAGCATTACAAAATCAAATAATGATAAGCTCCCTTTAAGAGCTACTGAATGATACAAGAATTGATTGTTGAAAGCTCTAATATGAAAGTTTTTGGCTTAACGGATGCAAACTTTAACATGATTGATGATTAATAGCCTTACGACCATCATTTTCAGGTATTCACAAAAAGAGACAATTCTATGATTAAGATCATAAAGTTTCCATCATCAATGTCCATTTACCTTGTTTGTTTTCGCTAGTAAGCACCCAGGGCGCTAGGCAAATCGATATTTTTTGGAACGTTGATTGACCTTTATTTAATTCAAAAAATCCTACAAAAATATCGAAATCTAAACAATGTTGGATTGTTACATTGCAAAGACGGTGCTTACTATTTCTGAAGTATTTTATTCTTCCCTTATTTATCATTAATCTATTTATTATTAAAGTAGAGAGGCGAGAGGTGCTTATTAAAGGGGGTGCTACAAAGAGGAAATCCGGTGCATGCGATAAAAAGATGGCAATTTGATCAACAAAAAAAAAAATTAATTTAGAAATACCTTGTTTTGTATCAGTGAATGAAACAGGCCGCATCGATGTTTCTCTTTGAGCAAAAGATTGTTCCATCATCTCCGATTTTTCGTAGTCCATATTTGGATCATCACTTCGCATTCCATATTCTGCGTGAGCTGCTGCCATGGTATGATTCTCAATGTTTATGTCCATCTCCAATTGGGTCAGTTGATCAGCATGCTGCGATGAGAACAAAACATTTCGGGTTAACTGTTTGCATGGTGGATCTATTATAACATGACTTAGTGACAGAAGTTTACAAATACTGCAGTCGATACTGTTGATTAAAACTACTCATAATAGAGGCAACAGGTCTGCAATTTAGCAAGGAAACGAAAAAGTATACCCATAGCAACGCAGCTCCCTCAAAAGAACGGGTGTGCCAACAACAAAGTTGACCAGTTTGAAAATCCCATTACTCTGAACACGAAACAGACATCGATTAACAAACCTGGAATGATAATAGCAGAAAGACCAACTGTTTTGCAACTTTTCTTAAAAGTTTCTCCTCGCGGGAAGTTTAGAGAAATGAAATTAAGAAAGATGTATTGATTTTGAAAGAAAGGCAAATCGTTACAAAAACGTTGATCAATTAAAGAAATCTATGTCGTGAAGAAACATCCAGCTAACCTTCTTTAGGTTTTAGTCAGCTGACTTTACTTGAATGGGGTTTGAGGCTTGATACGCTGTTTATAACTTTTTATCAACTTGTTCAACACATGAAATACATTATTTAACTTTTCTGCGAGGCTGATTTTATATGGATTCTTATGAAATTTTTCACACATTTCGAAACCTTGATATTTTTCTAAATTGCGATTCTCTGAACTCTCTGCCTTAAGAAAATTAAAGAAAATTTGAAAAATAATTTGGCTTTTCTAATATCGTCAAAGTTCTTTCAATCCGTATCCATTACGTCATTTAAGTTAACAGGAATTTTCAAATTGGTCAAAATATTTTGGCACAACTGGTATAAATCTCGAATAGACAGGTATTCTTGTAAAACATGTGCACAATTTTGTACTATAAAACTTGGGTTACGAAGCCCTTAACCAACCCCAAGGGTCTTCCTAACAGGTGATAATGGTTCTCTATCTCTGGTCATAAAAAATTAGAAGATTAGGAAGAATCTCTTACCAAGAATATCAGCTGTTTACAGCTTTCTAGCATCTTCGTCGCAGTTTGTGTGAACGGATGATCAGGGCCTGCAAACAAACATGACATCAACAACAGTTACGATCTTAGGTCCAAAAACCAAATTTATTGAAAACAAAATAGAGACAGAGATATAAAATGCACGAAGTAACAATACTTAAGTGTTGCAAAACTAAAACAATTCGTAGAGCAATACAGAAACAACTGCCGCAAACACGTGTCACAAATTTTCACAGTTTTTCGTACGCAACATGCATGTTAAGGCCAGTTTCCAGTCAGTGGAATTTTCCGAGCGGGCGGAAATTCTTTTGTTTACGACAGAAAATGTCGCTTTGCAATTGAATAGAAATTTAAGGTTGAATGACTTTTGATTGTTTAAAAGTCCGCCCGCTCTGAAAATTCCACTTACTGGAAATCAGCCTTTATAAACAGGGCTGGTGCCCCCCAAAAATCACGAACATAAATTGTTTTACTGCACAATACCCATTGTTTTCATTGTTTCTTAAACAATGCAGCCCCCCAAAGAATTGCATCCTTCCTACGGTCCTGGTTGTGGACTAAGCAAACAAAGATTCAGCGCTCCAAGTTCCATGTATCAGAAAGCTTTTTAGACCAAATAATTTAGTATTCCTGCAGTTCAAGGTTCCATTACCCCCTCTTATTCCAACTCTGCTTGTTAAACTTCACAGGTTTTGATCACTCCTCTAGGTCGATTCATGGAATTCAAATGAAAACAAATAAGGCTTCACATGTCTCTCTTGTTATAATATGAGCATTACCAATAGGCAAGATCCAAGAAATCCAAGAAACTTGCTTCAAAAACAATTTTTGGTTAATCCCTTACTCAGCTTGTCTGTATGTAGATATGTATGTATATGTAAGTATGTATGTATATAAAGCACACTAATCCTTAGTACAAAGGTAACGGAATAAAATTAATCGAAAGGAAAAAATTTCTACTTTTCTAGAGATTTTTTAGAGATAACTTCTAGGGTTTGTTTCTGAAAAAACGGTATTGAATTGGTAAGAATTTTACTGTTGCACTTTTGCGTAAAAGTTTTTGTCTGATAAGAACTTTAAGAGACTATAAAGAAAGCATTCTACCGGAGATGGAGGGCTAAGGCCTAAAAACATTATTCAGTTAACGTACCATTATACAGAAGACTGTTGTCGTATATCAACTTGACGTCATTCAAGAATACTTCTCTGTGTCGATAGCGATGTTCCTGGCAGTTCTGTTGAAAAAGAAACGAAAAAAATGGTGAATTACTGCCTGAGTAACATTCATTTGTTTAGAACGGAGTTAAATATCTTTCTAGCATTTTCAAACATTTACACAGCACAAGGTAAGAAATGCATCCTCCACAACGACTAAAAATTATCTTATAGTTTGCATAGCGAATTGATGACTGGTTTGAAATAGGGGTGTACCGCATCAGCGTTTTCAGAAAACGCCGATAAATCGGTAGCTGGCCAGATTTCAGGAAACCTGGTTCTACGAGCTACGAAAAAGTTCCTCCTATGTTTCAGCAATTTTGTCGGAAAGATGAAGTATCAGCAATTTTGGGCTTGGATACACCAAACGGTATAAATATTTGCTTCTCAAAGTAGAAAGAGATAGGAAGTTAAGAAACTGCTTTAGTCCCCTCAGGAGATCTACTTGATTATCACGTGAAAGGCACTTTCAGTCATACCTCGCTCTCGTCGGAACGATCTTACCATTTTATTTTTTATTTTTTTACATAATATTAAAATCAACTACAATACAATGTTCTGAGCCAATCATAGCGGGAAAAGACACATGGTCATCTAGTCCCCACTATGAATGACCCTTACAATGAGTATATACAACTAGGAATCCGAACCCGCGCTTCGCGCGGGTTCGGAGTTCCTAGCTCCTGCGGAGGGCTGGGCGCCTTCGGCGCCCTGGCCGCCTCCGGGGGCTACTGGCGCGCTTCGCGCGCCACAATGTCGATACTTGGCAGAGTTGTATTGTACAATAATCTATTAATTAAACAATCACAGCAACACTACACAACACATTACGCTACACTAAAGTACAAGAGAAAACCACACAGAGCAAGACCGCCCCCGGCAATAGAACCACCACCCCACAGAACACTGCAAACAAGGCACCATCTAAAACAGCCCAGCGAGCGGAACCCGAATCCCGCAACGGCCGCGAAACCCTGACGACCCCAAGGGGCCCAGTCCCCCGGGAATACAACAAATTATTCTGTTTCTCGACATTTCGACATCACGGTTTGATAAAATACCAAATTTGTTTTGCAAAATCAATGACCAAAACACTTCGAAAGACTCCCAAGAGACCAATGCCTTATGCAATGATCTTACATGGAGCCTCTTTAGAAGTCACAGTTACCACTTTATGACCTCAGCTAGGCCCAGTCTGTTGGGATAAGTAATAAGCATAAAGCTTACCTGTTTCAATGTTTCAAGATCTATGGGATTCTTGACAATATCATAATAGTCTTGGACGATCTTTGAAGACACGGCAATGTGAAATGGCCAAGACTACAATATGAAAACAAGAAAACAATCATAAATATCAACAAGAAGATCTTACTGTTTATAGGAAGGCAGGAATTGGGAAAATTACAATTGAAGCACAAAATGTGAGCAACTAAAACGCCCAGAGCGGTACTCGAATCAACGATTTCAAATCAACGAATCAACGAGACTATTTTTGCTAGGCTCTAATAAATAAAGGCTCATCAGATCACCGACAAAAACAACTTGCTCATTGAAATTGTCAGATAAAATCGCAGGGAGAAGACACAAGATAGGCCAAATTTTTACTTGTTTCTTCATTTAAAAGTTGCATTGATTTTCTTGCAAACAAAGCTTAAACAAGTAGGCATCTTTCTTTGCCATTAATAAACTGTTTCATTATTTGCGAGACCTTATTTACTTATACCTTATTTATTTAAAACTTATTTATTTATTTGATTATTTGATGTAAACAATCAATTTTTGAGATTACCAAATATATACCAAAAGATTTTACTACCTAGAACGAGACTTTCATTTACATTTGGTATATTAGCAATTTAGGTTTTAATCGCTGATATATTCTGCATCGTAGGCGGCTCTGTAAGGATGACTATAGAAGCTCAATCGAATCCCGTTGGCTAGTCGACAATGGTGGAAAGTATCCAAGTAAGTATGGCTACAAATTTAATGACATTGTCTTACCTCTGGGATAGCTTTGAGCTGCTGCACAATTGATTCAAGAACCCACGAATAGCCAATCTGTGGAAACGATTATTTATATCAAGGGTTTTTCTTATTCTCACTAGAAATAATAACATTGACAAGAGGACGAATAACAGAGCGCGCTGAAGTTCATTTCCACCCCAAGGCTATTAAACAAGACAAACTGAAGAAAAACACAAAAATTAACATATGAACACGTAAATTTATCACCTATGAAGGTGCAATAAAGTGTAAAAAAGTTATCAATAATAATCACTCAATCATTTAATCGTTTATCGTTCAATTATTTATTGATCATCCATTAATCAGTTAAAGGGAATCTAGGCAAATAAAAGTGGCTCCAGCCACTTGCAGTCAAATTCTAGCCTATTAGATAACAGTATTTCCTGTTGACGTAAATCAGTTACCCAAATATGGTTCGGCACGTCTATTTTTGTCTTCCCACCTTTTGTCTTTGCACGTCTATTTTTCTCTAAGGCTTAAATAGGCTTAGATTCCCTTTAATTAATAGGTTATTCGATCAATCGCAATCAATCAACCCTTATAAATCAACCAATCACTCAACAATCAATCGGTCACAAGATCACTTAATCACTACTCATGATATTAAATTTTAATAACCAATTAATCATCAATCAATCAATTAATCAATCAATCAATCAATCAATCAATACCTGTGCATTTCCATCCAGCAATGGGTTGATTTCCCTCTCCAGCGACAAGATTTCAACTTCTCGCTAAACATACAAAAAGAAAAAGTACCGAAATAACGCATTTATTTTTAAAATTGTGAAGAACTCTGATAATATGGTCCAATAAAAACTCTAAAATCAGCCTTTCAAAGGAAGGTATGTGATTCGGCCACTTTAATGGGCAAGCAAAGGCCAAGCTAGCCGCATGACATATATATTTCATAAATACAGCTTTACTGCATATTTTATAATCTGTTGAATACGAGGAATATGCAAGTTGGAACACTTTTCAGATCAATATTCGATCCAACACAATCGCGAAAGAAGATCAATCTAAAGAGAAAATTAACGAAACGAGATCGGGAACGAGATAGGCAGTCTCTATTCAGCGTATGAAATTAAGTATGCAAACCTCGCTAAGCAATTTGTTAGCAGTGGTAAGCATCTCTTCTGCCACTTTTGTCAATTGGTGACTCATTCCTGAAGAAGTAAAGCGAATGCATAAAATCAAAATAAATTGGATTAGAGTCCTTTCCAAAATAAAAAACGATTTAGAAAATATGCAAGGAACTCAAAAGAGTACAAGTACCCAGACAAAGGAAACTGACAGCCATTGATCGCACTGGATAAAATTCTTAATTCTTCACAAAAAAATATCTAGCATCAGATTTCTGATGATAAGCATCCCGAAGTGGTCCCTGTCATTTCTTGTTGCTTGGATCTTCGTGTGTTGCTTGGATTTTCGTGTAAAGCCATGTTTTCCAACAGTTTTCTCAAGTATAAATTCAATCTTAAGTTATTTGTTTTGCAACGGGTTACAGCGCATTGCCGTATAAAGTGAAACACACCAACAAAAAGATTTGCTTAAATGACAAACAAATATCGATCTGGACTTTTCTTCGTAAAGCAGTGAATACGAAAGCTCGCGAGTCTCTTCTAAAGTTAAAACAACCTGGTCAAATACTATTAGAAACATGACAAATCCAACATCTAATTTGCTCTGATTTTGATTCTAATTCTGAAAATCCAGTCTCTTATTAGATAAAATTACATGCTTTCGTCTTGATCCTTGCTTGAATAAGAAAGTGGATACAAACGTACCATTGTACAAGACACAGTTTGAGTAGATCAAAGTGATGTGCTCAAGAAAGCCTTCTTTTGTGTTGTATCGACCATTCTTTACATTCTACAACAAAGGAATGCAAGAAAGCTAACAGCAATGTTAATTAACAAAATTATTCATTTTACAATGTTGAAAGGTCAATTCATTAGAGAAAGACAAAGGGATGCACCAAACTTCATATGCAGTAAGAACCCGCCATTTAAGAAACCAGGCTTTTAAAGTCAGGCTGTACAATTGCTTAACATTTTGGTGAATTCTCCGGAGTTGGCTAACCAATAATTTCACAGATTGGTCAGATCCAGCAGCCGCTCTATCAGAAATTAAAATTTTGATTCAAAAAATGTTTTCAAACACTTATCAAAATAGATTTATCTGAAAGATGTCGTCGCATCATACCTCTCAAACCTGGTATAAATAAAAGGTTTTTATAAATACCCGGTAACTCAAAAAACTTCCCGTGCTTTCTTCAAATTGAAAAATGTCATCCTTATTTGGCCAATTTGATCTGCAAGTATACCTCGAAAACCGGGCCAGAAAAATGTCACAGACTCAATTCGTCAATTTTAACAATCGATGTCTTTTCCACTTTGTAAGAAAGAACAAATGAAACGCTGGAATTTATTTTCAAAATCTAATTTTCCGTAAAAGACTGACCTCGGCCCTTTCTCAAAGCGCCAAGGTAGCTATCAACATACCTCCCTCAAGGTTTGAAGGTCCATTCCTTGTTTTACAATTTTGTAATAATCCGGAACAGCCTTCATCGAAACAGCAGTATGAAATGGCCAACTCTACATAAACAGAAAAGGAAATCAACGGCATTAGACTATAACATAGCTCTTTCCTCGCATTCACATCGTTATTGCAAAGCTGAAAAATTGGAAACTTGGGAACAATATCCCTTTGGAAAATGTCGTCCATCTCGTGGTAGACAGCTGTCACAGTGTTGATACTGCAGCTGTATGAAACCTTAAGCTGAAAAGGCTGACGGCAGATACCATCGCAGTGAATAGACTACGAATTTGGAACTTTAACGAATATTGTTATTGAGCGGAGTGTTCTTGGCAGTGCCCGACTACGAATAGGGATACATGCACGAATCAAGTGATTTTGAATAACACACAGCCTTCAGTTATAGATTTTTAGATAGATAGAGCTTCCTACTAACTCTTTTTTGTACATTATTTACAGCCCTTTGGTTCAATATTGTTCACAGTGTGAAAGGTTTTCAACTTACTTATCAAACTAACTGTTTTGAATATGAAGCAACACATCGACAAAGATGGTTATGCGATTGCGTTAGCCGATGTGTACCGAAATGAATATCTTTTCAACAATATCGAGTTGATAAAGGAGGCAGAAATGTCCTTTTTTATATAATCAATTAAAAATTTACAATACATATTACTAACTACACTACTTACAAAACACTATACGATACTACTAGAACGATACCCCGGGTAGCAATAGACTGTGTCTATCCCGCGGCCATTACATATAGGTGAACAAAAAACACATAAAACAAAAAACAAAAGAAAAAGACAGAACTACTAACGTCTGGCTCAAATTAGATTTCACGTGAAAATGTCCGCGAATGAAATAATTTAAGTGTTTGCATGGTTTATTCCGTTATCGCAGATCTCATGTGACATCTAATTTGAGGCAGACTTTAAACTACACGACGGGAATTACAGTATGCACAAAAGGAATGTTAACTAAAAGGGGACATGGTGGTTGTGTGGCTTTAAAGATCTGTCGTTCACTTACCTCTGGAATTTCTTTGATTCTTGATATGATGCTCTCAAATATCAGACTAAGTGCAACCTAATTACAAGACAAGAGACAATTAGGGTCAGCTTTCCCGCAAAAACAACATCACCGTAGATCAACCAAGCTAATGGAGTCACGGAAAGGCTTCTTTCTCAGCATTAGTTGCCAATAATCTTGATATGTTGAAGGCTAATAGCAGTTCGAAGGGCTTTATGAAACTTAAATTTACAAATTTGTTTCATGATAAGAAATGACATTGCAAAATAAAAACCTTTCTATCGACACAAGCTAGCGAATGACCCAAAAAAGGAAAGACACTTAAAACAAAATTTGATTCTCGTAATGGAATTTTTTCTTTTTTGTAATTTTGATAAAAACGACATTTCTAAAGTTAAAAATGTCTCTTTCATATTGCTATAGTTATCGATTATATTGCTATTTATATCATACGGTAATGTTTTGGAATAGGTCAAGGACAAAACTAGAAATAATAAGAGGTATGCTTTAAATAAATTGAGAATTTTGGTTTGAATGCTGCCTGGAAGCAAACTCACAAGAGATAATATGATCAAATTTTTATCCTTTAACAAAAATGTATCAATCGTTTAAAAAAATCTGTGCTTTTCTGTAAGACTCGAATTTTAACACAAAATCACAAAAGATAGCTTTCGGAAGCATAAGAGAAAGTTTTGTCTTTGTTTAAGGGGGCTAGACTCGTTACACAAGCCTCAGTATCGCTCATTGAATTGGATAGTTATCGCTCAAGAAAGAAAATAAACAAATTAGATTAAGATTACGAATTAGATTACGAATACAAGGAATCACGTAGTAAGTCTATAAAAGGGCTTGGTGCAGTTGGATTTTGGTTTGGTCAACTGCTCATTTTTCGTCATTGTTTGGCTGTTGATACTCGATTTTGCCGTGCAGATTAACTAAATTCTCATTATCGCAGTATCACTATCGCAGAGCCTGGCAAGGTATTCGGAAGTTCTTATCTTTCTTTGATGTCGTCAGGTTGTGTACGTATACAGCGTCTATATTGTTGCGATTGTGGGCTTATTACGATGAGTCCGTTATTTAAGGCTATTTTTAAATTCTGTACCGCAAATCATTTGTTTAAATTCTCATTCTTTAAAAATCTGTAACCATTTGGAAATTTGGGGTATACTTGTGAATTGTGACTGACAAAATATAGCAAAAATTCAAATTATAACAGCTTGAAATTGGAATGGCAAATCAAGTTGTAATTGTGCACGATTGCTGTTTTCGGTAACTTATTTTGCATTTAAGAAAAATTTCAAGATCAGTAATAAATTTGACGATTTATCAAAAATTGTTAATTTCCTCGGGTAGTCAGGTAGCTTGCTTGCTACATGAAGTACAAATGTTCTAAGTCCAGTAAGTTGAAGTAAATCCAATAGGGAAATTTAACCATTGAAACTTACCAGAGGATTAGTTCTCCTTCTGTTCTTGCTCATATGATGGCGCTACAAATAGGCAGAAATGTTTATTAGAATTTCTAGAAATATTTCAGTTTACAGACATCTAAACATTATTAAGAAATTCAGAAGAAAAATCCTCAACAATCTTTTTTAAAGTTATGATATGATGTAAATGCATGTACCTAAATCAATGAGATCAGTTCTTCTTTCACCACAAAGGGAGGTAGGAAAAAGAAAATATGCAGACAATATTTCAATGGTCAAATCTGGTAAACAATTGTCAAAAAATGGGAAGGAAACAGAACTGAGAGTATCAAGCGAAGATATCGTTCACACGATACCGGCACAATTTGAAAAACGGCAGAAAATTGATGGTAATAAACTCTTTGCAACCTCCGCGACAACAATCCTGGATTTTGGCACCAAGGTCTAGAGATCAATCAGCCTCTTTTCAAAAGCTTTCCAAAATGCTCTGTCTTATTGATTTTCTAGTGTTCATACAATGCCGTTTTCAAATTGTGCCGGGTAGAGTTCCGTTTTAAATTGCTGCAGCTATCTTGCCTATCCGCAACAATCTTATGTCGTTTTCAAATTGTATCGGCATCGTGTGAACATAGTCTCAATGTCCTTCTTAAAACCGGCTATATTCTTGCCCTTTGAAGCGAATTGGGGCTATCACCAACCCTTTTAACACATGACGGTGATTCTGGTACTTGTAAACGGCAAATCAATTAACAGGGCTTCCTCACCATAAGATAATCTGGATGTACAGCAGCGGAAGAGGATCTTCGTTTCTTCTTACCTAAATTATAGAAAGCAGAGGTAAATGAATAAAAAGGATTATATGAAAAAGGAAACTACTCCAGGCATTGCTTTAAAAACAGTTGAAAAACTGAAATAATTACTTGAGATACTGAAAGTTTGTAGATGCGTTGTGATCCCAAGTACATGGGTCACATTTTTCAAGGACTGTCTGATGGGGTAAATGGCATTTTCGATCCAATAGGACTAACTTAAAACAACAGCAAATGTTGCAATTCTGATATATGCCAACATCCACGTGATATTCCCAGTTTTTGCCTATGAAAAGCGAATGTCATAGAAAAACCTGGTTTTCAACAGGAAATAGAAAAACCAGATTTCTAATCATTCTGACATTCGCTTGCCATGTGCGCCTAAGCTTGAGACGACGATTGCTTTCGGATAAATGACGGAGCAATCGCCTTTTCATCTACCGTGTGTGTAAAAGCCTACTATTTCCTGGATATCAAAGCAATTATACTGGCAAATTTCTTCTTTAATAGCGGGCATGTTCAATTAGGTGTTTAAAATATACCATGATCTGTTCAATGTAATAAGCAAATACCGACTGAACAAAAATTAACTTGGCCATGCTTACATAATTATCAAACATTTTCTAGCAATTTCGGCAAAATAGAATTTAAAATATTTCCTCGTATTTGTTTATAAACATACCAGAATCTTTTGGAAGCTTTATCATCAATGCCTTTCTTTTCATGTCTTCTGCCCTAAAAAAAGATTACGAAAACTTCATGGATAAAATGTCCTAGTTGTCTGAAACTGTCTAGAAGCGTGCTGTGCGATTGCTGCAAATAACATACCGGACATTTATTTAGTGCCTTTCGTGGTGGGAACTCCGATGACCTAGTGTCTATCCCTGCCATGATAGGCACAGTAGATGTACTTTTTGAGTTTGTTTATTTTAGCCGATTCTATATATAAAAAAAAATGCCGGGTGACTAAAAAAGTTGCATCTTTGGACAACTATCGACCCTGATCTGATCGATCGATTTAAAAGATCGCTAACTCTCACAAGACTGCATAGAGAATGACTGGAGTAAAATATCAGCTTAAATCTTTTGTTAGGTCTATTGAAAAGGCTGGTCAATGTTTTACCTCTCACACAGTCCATACAAACATTTCATGTCATGGCAGAAACAAAAATATAGTCCTTTACAAACTAGGACATTGGAGCCTTGAACACAAAGGTATTTATTTGTTCTTTAACTACCATGACAAAAAATATTAGAGAATGTCAAGTTGCAAAACACCGACCAGGTTTGCCTTGAGACCAACGAAGCTTCAAGATCAGTGTTACATTCCGATCGTTGAGCTTCATTTTGATATATAATATAGCGCATTTTTAGCATGGTATACTACGTTAGAGAGTAATTAATAACTATCTTCGGCTTTGGCCTTTGACAAGCTTTCTTTCCCTGTTATATTCATAACAAACAGTTGATAGAACTTTAGAACTACACATCAATGTTATGTAACTACCAGTAGTGGTATAGTGGCTCCGACACTGGGATTTCACATAGGCAGTGCTGCTGTGGATAGGCACGATAGATAAACAATGAGGTTTCAGTAATTGCAGTCTGTGAGCTTCAAGCATGAATTTTTAGAGAGGAGAGTTGAATCATTCCGAAGGGGTCGACTTATTGCTTCAGTTCTTCCCGTTCTTCCCTAGAGCTAATAGTTAGCAATGTCCTGATTTTGATTAATCAATCTGGGCTTCCTGTGCATTTTCCAGCATATTCTTAAATTGTTTTAGGTCTGATTAATAATTGCTACTTATCCTTTCCCTTCTCATTATTGTGATGGAGAATATAAGAGCAATTTTATCCAACTTTTTGCAAATTTCCTATCGAAACATAAAGACATTTCCTGCAGATGTACCCAAAACAATATGGNGTAATTGCAGTCTGTGAGCTTCAAGGATGAATTTTTAGAGAGGAGAGTTGAATCATTCCGAAGGGGTCGACTTATTGCTTCAGTTCTTCCCGTTCTTCCCTAGAGCTAATAGTTAGCAATGTCCTGATTTTGATTAATCAATCTTTTCCAGCATATTCTTAAATTGTTTTAGGTCTGATTAATAATTGCTACTTATCCTTTCCCTTCTCATTATTGTGATGGAGAATATAAGAGCAATTTTATCCAACTTTTTGCAAATTTCCTATCGAAACATAAAGACATTTCCTGCAGATGTACCCCAAAACAATATGGCGTCGTAGCTTCGACGCTGCTATGACGTCATGCCGTCTGAACGAATATCACAAAAAGTGATTCTTCTAATAGCTAAAAGATTGAAGTAATTTTTGTATTTTTTTGGTAATTTTTAAAGTATCAATAACAACTAAAATCTGGCCTAAAACGCATGATTAAGAAGGCTAAGCTCCAAAAGTGGTGGTTGTTATGCGGATGTTTACTGTGTTTGACGAATTTCTAGTAAGCGTCAAATGAAAATGTTTGGAAAACAGCCCCGTTACTAAATGCGACCTTTTTGCAAATAAAACTATCCAAAACTTTTATTTCCACAACTGCGATCACAATCCAAGGTTAAAACTTACGCTTCGAGTAGAGCTTTTCCCAGTGTGATCTTTGTCCCTTCCACTTTGATAAGATCTTCAGTGGCAAAATTGGACAACTCTTCGCTCACTAACTCATCATCATTTCTTGTGGTTTGCACAGAACTTGTGCCACCTCCTTCTTGGTACTTGGGACACATTTTATTTGTCTTCATGTGACCTATGCCACCACAAGCACCACATTTGAGCTACGATGCAAAAATCAAAGACTTCATTTCGAGCCTTTGTGAAGATAAAAATTTCATAAGATCCTTGTCTTTGAAGAAATAGAATAATAATAACAACCTGATGTGATAATAACAACCTGATGTGAAGAAAACAAAGTAGGTTTATCGTACCGAGAGACTCAAAAATGTCCTCCTTTTTCACAAATCATTGCAACGAAAGTACTCGCGCTATAATCATGAAAATTGATTCTTCTAATAGCTAAAATATTGAAGTATATTTCATATTTTTGTTGGTAATTTTCAAAATGATAGTCTCTTGGTAAATTCGAAAGTTTCAAAAATAAGTCATGCAGAACAGCCGAAAAAGGCCGAAAACGCACAATCAAATCTTTCAGATCTTTTGAAATCAATTTGAAATCCTTTCCATAATTAGCATAACTAATAAAATGATAAACTGAAACTGAATTTCATTTATTGCTCTAAAGGAACGATTATTGAAAAAACTTAAAGTTACAAGTCGCATTTCTTTTTTTTCAAAGTGCTTTCAATCATGCGTTTTTAGGCCATTTTTCGGCTGTTTTGAATCTTTTGAAGTTACGAAGAGATTATTATTTTGAAAATTACTAATGATACTTCAATCTGTTAGCAAGTAGAAAAGTCAACTTTAGTGATTACATCGCAAGTACTGTTTTGCTGCAATGATTTTTCAAACAGGGGACAATTTTTAGTCATCCTGTATATTAAGGCATTTCAAACTTCTGTTTATGTCACGAATGTGAGGTGTGAGGACACGCCTAAAAAAAGATCAACAAATAACGCTCTTGCTATAAAGTTTGTGTTACTCTCACTCAATAAATCATTGTCAGACACGTGGAATTGATCGAAATAACTTTGAATGCGAGAAGTTTGAAAACGAGGCTCAAGAGTAAATTCTGCAAGAAACTTTGCTTTGAATCTTATAGAAATCAATATTATGTCCTTTTAAAACCCACTTCTTCCTGATTTCAAATCTCAAGACAAATTGCTGATAATATTTGTACTTTTCAAAATAAAATCAAGGTTGACAGCTGGAATCACCCTGTACATACTTACATTTTTTAGAGGCTTGTCTGTCGGAACTTTGGAAACTTTTTTCGATTCTCGAACTTTCTCTTTCTCCTCGTTTCTTTTGATTCGTCTTAGCTGTTCTTGAATTCTATAAAAAAGAAAACAAACAGCTTGAAATTAGTCTAATTTGCCTTATCGAAGTTCTGGAATCACCCACAACGAAGGAAAATTTCTGGCCTACTTGATTTAACAAATTAACAAATTAACCCATGGGCTTTGGGAAACTCTGAATTAAAAATTAGATTTTCCGATGATACATCGAGTATTTTCTTCTTTTTTATTTCAATCGTGATACATCGAGAGCGAAGCGCGTGGCAGAGTGACGTGACGGAGATCCATTATGCCACTCTGCCACGCGCTTCGCCCTCGATGTATCACGATTGAAATAAAAAAGAAGAAAATACTCGATGTATCATCGAAAAATCTAATTTTTAATTCAGAGTTTCCTAAAGCCCGTGATTAACCCACGGAACCAACGCTCACAATCTACACGGAGAAGGATAGTGTAAATTTTGAAACCATAAAGAATAAAACGCTCAAAACGTCACTGAATGATTTATGTTTTGTGTGTCTTGACATCATATCTAATTGATTGATTGATTGATTTCAAATATTTAAGGAGGGTAGCCCTTCAGCAATACTGATTTTCAAGGGGCCCTCCATTACAAAATTTACAAAAATTAAAATACTATTATGACCTAAAATAACCTAATACAATTCAATTTCTAATATATTAATAAAAACCCTATAATCTAAAATAAATAATTACAATAAAAGAAAATCCATATGGCAAACACATTATTTACAGCAAGCTACCCCTATATACGTTGTTTAAATCCGTTTAAGGAGGATGCCAGCTTACACTCAGCTGAGAGGCCATTCCAAGACTTGGCACCTCTAAACGAAAAAGATTTCTGTCCATTTTTGGAGTTTTTCTTTGGTAACCTTAGGTCAGTTGCTGTATTCCTAAGATTTCTAGAGGTCAGCTGGGATGTTTTTGTGAAAAGATTACACATGTATTGTGGAGCCAGCTCATGCAGAGATTTGAAGACCATAATATTAGACTCACTAGCAATTAGTTCATCAATGGTCTTCCAACCAAGCTTTTTGATAAGTGGCTGGCCCGGGGTATCAAAGCTGCTGCCAGTTACAATACGGGCAGCTCGGTTTTGCAATTTTTGCANCCAAGCTTTTTGATAAGTGGCTAAATCTAAAGCTTTTTGATAAGTGGCTAAATCTAAAAAAGGTCCATTGTTTTGCGAGAACTCAAGGTGATTGAAAAACAAGGCATCCTTTTATAGCTTCTCTCTTGGCCAGGCCTCTGCACGGAAGTGTAGTCTTGGAAAAATTTGCTGTAGAGTGCCGAAATTCTGTTTTAGCTACACAACGAGATATAAATTTAGTTTGAAGCTCTTTTGTCAGGCCACCTCACAAAAATGTGGTCTTGCAATAAATATGTTATTCAGTTTCAAAATTCTGTTTCAGTTACACAACTTAAAAAATATGAATTCAGATCTCAGGCCTCCTTGTTAGACCATGTCACACAAAATGTGGTCTAAGAATAAATTTTCTGTTTGCGCTTCAGAATTCTAATTAGTTACTTAAATAGATTGAAGCTATTTTTGTTAGGCCACCTCACAAAAATGTGGTCTTGGGATGAATATGTTATCGAGTTTCAAAATTCTGTTTTAGTAACACAACTTAAAAAAATATGAATTTAGATTTAAACTCTTTCTTTACGTCATCTCACAAAAAGGGGGTCTTGAAATAAAGTTCCTATCAAATTTTGATATTTAACATCGGAGCCTTTCTAAAGACACATGGTTCTGACATGTTGAAGCAAATCACGTTAAGTTACATAACATAAGAGGCCAGACGAAAGACCTGATAGAATTTAATGATTCAGATTCCAATGTGCTTTCGCCAATCTTCATTGAATCTAATAGCTGGCTGATGGCCGTGTTCCACATTTTTGATGACCTTACTCCAATATCCTTATCAATATTTTGATGGCATCATTAGCGGCTAGTTGAATCTTTTTCCTTCAATTAGGATTCTTTTAAGTATCTGGATTCTCTTGGATTCCTTGTTGTTCCCTTTACACGTCCCTCAAAAGGGCGCGAGATGACACGCCTCGAGATTCTCCGTAAACAAACATTTTTAGTTCATCTCTTATCTCTTCCTCTTGATGTAGAATGTCAAGTCTTTTTGGGTCAAGCAAAAAGTCAGACCTTATCACTCCCCACTCCCCTTTAACTTTTGCGCCCCACTTGAGGTAAGTTTTTGCTTCCAAAATATTTAAAATACGCTACAGGATGGCCAAAAATTTACCATACGGGGTGTTCCAAAAAAGGTGTGCCCAATTTGTGCGGCGGCTGTGGAGGAGCTGCAACTTCTATTGTCCCGTTTTTGGTACGGTTGCATAGGGTATACTTCAACTTGGAGTTTGAGACATTGTTCTAGCCAATCGGACAAGTGATTGCTGATTTATGGCGCAAGAAAGTCAAAAAAGTGAAAACTTCAAAAACAGCACTTTCTTTGTTCTCTCCAAAAATGTCAAAATCAAGTAAATACTGCAAGAAATTGTCCTAGGGCGATATTGGGATTTTTTCTTCAGTTGATAAAGGGTTCTGATAACTCAACACCATTAACCCATTGCAAAATGCATAAAAAATTCAAATAAAACGCTAGAACCTTTTCTTGCAATATTTACTTGATTTTGACATTTTTGGAGAACAAAGAAAGTGCTGTTGGTCAAGTTTTCACTTTTTTGACTTTCTTGAGCCATAAATCAGCCACCACTGGTGCGATTGGCAAAACAAGGTCTCAAACTCTAAGTTGAAGCATACCCCATCCAACCGCAACAAAAACGGGACAATAGAAGTTACAGCTCCTCCACAGCAGCCACACAAATGGGGCACAATTTTTCTGGGACACCCTGTAGTTTTCTTCATGCTTCGATTAAAACTGCCGCTTCCAAATACGGAAGTTCCTTGTTGAAGCTTGAGCTGGACGAAAGCGATGGATTTGTGTGGAAACCTGTGGGCGACGAGGCAAAAACGACGAGGAAAGCGATCAATGCTGGTGCGACGAATCCTCATCGCCTGTGATCAATGTTTATCGCGCGAAGGACAAGCCAGTACCATCAATTAGTCAATCAATCAGTCAATATAATCAGTCAGTCAATCAGTCAATCAGTTAATCAGTCAATCAGTCAATCAATCAATCAATCAATCAATCAATAACTTTGTCAATGTTTCAAAATATTTCAGCGTACAAGCTAATTGGGGACATAAGTTATTTAATTTCAGCCCCCCCTAAACACAAAGTGATTAGTGTTTGCAAACAAAGGGATTTCAACGGCCGACTAGTCAATTTGTAAATGTAAACAAAGGAAGCCGCAAAAAGGCAACTGCAAACAGGGACGGCTAACTAATTCGTTACGCAAGCGAAAAGGGATTGCTAAGAGAAGAAGGCCACCCCCCAATGTTGGGGAGAACAATGACCTTTGCTTGAAAACAACAAAAGTAAACAATGCTTTTTAACCGAAACAATACCTTCGCACCCCCCACCCCATTGATTGGTGAAATGTCCGTCAATGTGTCAGATCCAGAGAGACTTTGGAAACAATTTAAAGTAGAAAGTTATCAAGGAAGCCTTTCCAAAGTTACTCTTGCTGTCAGGTAATGTTTGAAAGCCTTTCAAAGAGAGATGTTTGCAAAATATCATACAGCAATTCCAAAAAGGCGCGGGAATTGCTCTTTATACGGCAGGCGTTCCCACTTGGAACAGAGATTATTTAAAAGGCAACAGTGATATTTTTCAGATGAACAGAAACAGCTGTCCAAAAAAATTACGGAGGTGATCGGTTGCAGATGTTTGGCGGCGCCATTGTTCAAATTAATCGCTTGGCAACAGTTGAATAACATGTTCTCAAATGAGACATCATCATCATCATCATCATCATCATTACTTTATTTACAGTAGGCGAGAATTAATTATAGCTAAATTTACAGCTAATTTAAGCCTACAATGGTGGGAGACATATGGTGGGAGACAGAAATGAATAAACATCGGAAGAAATAGTGGAAAACACGATGCTTGGACCCTTTAGCAGAATTCATAAACGCCAACCTAAAATGGTCCTACATGAAACCCCATTTAGCCGAAAGCCCTGGAGAACTATTTTAGATTTAACGCCCTGAGAAATTCAAGCGTTTGGGCGACAGAGGGCGACAGCAAATAGAGAGTTTAGGAAACCAGGATGGCAACACCAGCAAGAACGCCATCTTGTATCTTGCATACCAAGTATCGTTTCCTGTACGCTACCTTTTAAATATTATTCAAAAGGCCAAGACGAAACCTCCTTCTTCAGTTAAATACCTGAGAACCATCCTTCTCTGAAGTAGAGAACGACAGAAACAGGCTTTCTAAATTGCGCAATGGAAAATGAAAACTTTAGGTCATTCAAGGGAAGACTATAAATTAGTGGATTGAATCTATGGTAGACACTGAAACTGGAATCTATTATCAAAAGGCCAACATAGAGCAGAATAGCCTTAATCGAACGATGAATTTAATCTAAGGAAGAAAGAAAAGTGCAAAAGCGAACTCGCAGGAGTGTGAAGCAAACATCAAACAAACATCAAGAAAACAAGAGCGAGGATAGAGCAAACTTCAAGACTACATCCAGCAAAGAGCGAGTATGAAGCAAATGGGGACAAACAGAGAAAACCTGAAGCAAACCCGAGGCAGACACAAAAAACATGAAGCAAGTATGAACCAAACATCAAACAAACACCAGCAAACATATAGCAAACAAAAATATAAGTATGAAAAAACATACCGTCTCCTTTCTCTTCTCATGTTTTCCTTGTGTATTTCATCCTGACTTGCAAAGACTTGTCTGTGAAAAGGAAAATAATTTCACGTCAAAATCTTTACGAAAAGGCAAAGAATTTTGGACACTATCACAAAATATGCAATGACGCATAAATCTAAGCAGTAGATATGAATTTTACTTACATTCAATTTCAATTCTTAATTGCAATATTTTCATCTAATGTATATTCATCGAGCTATGGCCAATTTGAGAGTTTTGTTAGGATCCAAAAAACATCCCCTATTTAGATGAAACAGTCTGGGATCAATTTTTGAGGCCGCAAAAATAAGAGACTGTTTCTTTATGTCAGTTGCTTTGTAGTAATCAGGCCTCGTTTATACTATGCTTTTTGCAAATGAAAACGGAACGAAATCACGTCATTTCGGCCTTCCGTTTGCACTGAAACGTTTTCAAAACCGGCATCAAATGAAAACGATGTTGAACTTTTCTATGGACTCAGCCTACGAGCGAAACGTTGTAACATCCCTGCATGTATAAAGGAATAACAGCCCTTTATGTGAAAAAGGAAGAGCGGTCACGTATCACAGAGTAATTAGCCGTTGCATGGAAAGGATACAACGGGGATAAAGGTGAAGGTGAAGTTGCGTAGAGAACACCTAATCGAGTCCGCGACCTCTTGTCATGACGCTCAATTGGTGGCGCTCTACCTGGGATCGAACCCTGTCCGCCTGACTGTTCTGGCTGCAAAGTCAGAGGATGACACCACTGCTCCACAACACCTTGTGACCCCAACAATTGGTACTTTAGATAAAGACTAACCTGTAATTTTTGTCCCTTGTGACAATCCTTAGGTACGAGTCAATAACGGATTGATTTTTTACGACTTCTGTCCGAGAATATTGCTGTCCACCTTCATTGAATGTGCGATGAATTAGAAGTCGACGTCCGGGCTGAAAAGAGAAAACGTAAATAAAATAATCAAATAGATACTCTTAAAGATATATTTTATATTTGTTGGAAGGTAGGATTTACTAGTCTGCACCTTAGCGGACCGGCTTACAATATCGGCGCGCTTTGTGTCATAGGGAAATCATTAGGGTCAGAGTTTGGTTTTGGAAAAGGGGCTTTTAGGGTTAGTTACGGTCAGTTAGGGTTAGGTAGAGTTTAGTTAGGGTTAGTAGGGCGTTTGGTCAAATACTTGCTTGAGAAATATGGCATAAAGCTGGTCCGTTAAAATGCAGTCGTCCTGTATAGTAGGATTAAGCAGGGTCATTTTAATTTGTATCGTCTTGAGAGAAGTAATAGTGAGATGGATTGAAGAAAATTGGTAAACAGGCAGTCTGATTGGCTATTGAATGTACCTGCTTCTCTTTATTGTTATTGAGGCAAAAGGGTACTAGCTGTCCATCTTTACAGTAGAAATCCCATATGCTTGTCACCTTGCACTTTTGTTAATTCAATTTGTACAACTATTTCAACACATTTGTAGTTACTTGCAGGAACAACGAAGTGAAAGTGTATCAATTCATCAAAAGAACGCAGTCAAACTAGAGCTATAGACTTACGACGTGATCCCTTGTATTCGCTTCAATCAACTATTTCAATCTCCATCAAAACTGTTCGCTCATACAAGGACTCACTACCAGACAGATTCTAAACTGCGACTAAAATCTCACGAAAAATCGAACGTCGCTGTAGTGTCAACTTAGATTGAATCAACCAATCAAATGCTAAGAATAGGCACGTGGTCAAACCTTATTAAGAAAGTATTGATCTGATTGGCTCCGACCGAATTCGCTTGGAAATGGCCTAAGTAGTCCCTATTTTGAAGCTGTAATGTCCAGAGTCTCAGTTTGAAGCCAAAAGCATTTAATTCAATGCGGAAAACTGAGGCTCATGTAGTCATTCTACTAGAGCTATATGTTTGAAGGAAAAAATTAGCGTACCATCGAAGAGTCCAAGCTCAGAATAGAATTTGCATCATCGTCATCTTGCAGTTGTTTCTTGGATATCGAAGATGCAGCTAAAATGCAGGTAAGGATTCAAATTTAATATTATTCAAACGCAATACCACATCAGCTAAAATACCGGGTGAGTGAGGAAAAATAGTCCCCGTTTGAAACCCACTGCTCCCTGGATATCAAGACGATAATATTGGCAAATATATCATTTAATGGTGGACATGTTCAAATCAATTTAAAGAAAATTTACCTGACTGAAATCGGCCACTCCGACCTGAAATTATCAGGGATTTTCTCGAGAAAGCCCCTTCAAGAAACCTTCAAAACAGGAGTAAAATTACGTCCAAATTTTCGTAATATTTCTGCCTTACAGCAATGGCTTTTACGTGCTTTAGCTCTGGGAGTATAACAACACTATTCCGGACGATATCATTCTGCCAGGAGGATAATACGTGCCAAAGCATGCAAAAGCCATTGCTGTAAGGCAGAAATATTACGAAAATTTGGTCGTAATTTTAGGTCTGATTTGAAGGTTTCTTAAAGGGGCTTTCTCGAGAAAATCCCTCATAATCTCACAACGGAATGGCCGAGTCAGGTAAATTTTATAATCGATTTGAACATGTCCACCATTAAATGATATATTTGCCAATATTATCTTCCTGATATCCATGGAGCAGTGGCCTTTCAAACGGGGATTGTTTTTTCTGACTCACCCGGTATAAAGATCTTATTTCATAGCATAGAGCTAAAATCTTTAAAAAGGTGGGTGTAAAATTCTTTTGCATTTTTCTTTGAATTAAAATGGCTTGAAAGGAGCTTAGGGTACTTTCCTGTAAATCTGCCGTGGAAACTTTTTGATATTTTGATTATTTTCAAAATGGCAGCATTTATTATATTTGAGAATGTGTCAAATTTCTAAATCCAAAACCCGAAGAGCGACAGATTTCTGCTTGCCGCCATATTGTAGACCTTCTTAAACTATGGTTTTCTTGAAGATTGCCTAACGTTTCCTCAATTGATTTAGGATTTACGATGATTTTAATATTTTCAAAAATTTTCCATCAATTCTTTCAACAAAAATATAAACGCCAGCATTCTTAATATAATCAAGATATCAAAAAATTTCCACGGCAGATTTACAGCAAAGTACCCTAAGTTCCGTTCAAGCCATTCAATTCAAAGGAAAATGTAATAGAATTCCACACCTAAAGAATTGAAAGATTTCAGCCCTATGCTTTATTTCATACAATATATCATGCTGAATGAAAAATTACAAATAAGTAAAATAGTAGAGTACAGCATACATGAAACTTCTTGTCTTAAAAATCATCTAAAAATACGTACCACTCATCGGCCGTTGCAATGACTTGTCCTTGTCAGGTCTGTCTTGGCTGAGCATCTTCTGTAGCTCCTTTCTTTCGGCTTCTTCGTTCTCATGGGACAGCTTGAAATAAAAATTCATTATTCAAGATACACCAGGGGCAATAAGTTCATTTTCATTTGTTTCCTGCATTTTACAAAACTCTCTTAATATCCTACACAAAAAATAGCTTCTGAATCAACCCACAGAACACATTTATTTGTTTTCCTACCTTTTAAAAACGCTTCTCACAATCTACACTAGAACTAGCTTTTGAATCAAGCCAATGGTTAAGTCATCAGCGATGGTCTGCGGAGCTCTTAGATCTCTTCATGGGAAGGTGAGCGTGCTTTAACATTTTATGTGGGGTAAGTGGCCAAGCGGCTTATACAGTTCCCGTTTGGTTGAAGTTAAGCTTGGTGGAGTGAGGTCCAAATTGGGATGGGCTTCCTTTCAGATGCCTGACTGATGCCAGATTCCTTCGGACGTTAAACTAGGGGTCCCATGCCTGGATGCGGCACACAGAGTAGGCCTAACTTAGCTGCAATATAGCTAGATATCTTTCCAGCCTACTTAAAATAAAGTAATGATGATGATGATGATATCTCGTGCGGAGATATCTGACACATTCTATTTACAAGGAAGGTTACAGTCTCGATTCTCAAGGTTTTATTGTAGTTTGAAGGTTAAAACGAAAAGAGTTTATTCTAGCAATTAGTTTTTGTTCTTGGAATGCTGGGAGATGAAATAGACAGTAACAAACCTCATGCTTGCTCTTTTTATTGGACAACATGCTTTCTAAATCTTTTCCAAGTTCATCCAAGTCGCTCGTTTCCTCGCTGCTACTTTCTTCATCCGTGGAAAGCACAGCATCGGAATTTAGAACTCTGAAAATATATTTACACGATGTATAAAACAGAAAATTTACCTCTACATGTGTTCAAATGAGCGAATCGGTCGGGCAAATGATGAAAAAATCTATTTCGGTCTCATTAGTCAAGGTGGTACGTGACCTGGTGTTTCAGCCAAACCGACCCATGTTTAAGGAAAATCTGCCGAAAAATTGACCCTTGTTTAGAGAATTTTGGGTCAAAAACCGACCCATATACCCGTACCATCAACATGTTATGTACCCCCCTCCCGGGGTTGCATGGTTGCCGCCTGAGGAAATACTACCACGCATCCTGTAAATTCTGTAAGATTCTCTCGTCAGAGAAAAGCAGTGACCGAGCCAGTGGGGGGGATGGGGGGTCCGGACCACCACTTTCCAAAAGATGGTCCTCGAGATTCGCACAAAAATGGAACAAAACTGATATCTATAGAAGAGTAAGACACATAAAATGAGTTTGTTATGTAATCAAGAGATCTACTAAATAACGTAAGCAGAAATCTAATGAAATTGCAGCTAAAAGGGCGTTTCCCAAGTTTTCCGAGAGTTTGAAGGAGTGGTCTGCTCAGTCTCGTTTAATAAAGGGCTCTTCGTGAAGATAGATGCTAAAAAAGTGTTTGATATTTCATTTCGAAATTTTTAAGCCTCTTTTCTGTTAGGTAGGCATCATTTGAGCGCACTGGGTTTATGCATTGGGGAAAGAGGGGTGTCAAGTCAGCAAGATCCCATCAAAGTTTCATTTTCCTCAATTACGTCATTGATGAAATTAATTCCATACATAATAATTGCTCTACGGTATTTTTGTAGAAGACTAAGGCACCATCTTATGACTTTAAAGGGAATCGACATCGTTAAAGTTGACCCAAGCCAAGTGGTAAAAATAGACTATTATATTTGATACTCTTGGCACGTGCTATTTCATTGTGCAACTAAAGAAACAATGGGTGTGTAGGCGTTTTCTTTAGTCTATTTATAGCAGCTGCTTAGTATACCTATCTCGATTCCTTTTAAAGGGAATCTAAGCATGTATAAGCCTTGCAAAGACAATAGTCCGTGACACGTGCCGAACCATATTTGGGTAAATGATCTGCGTCAACAGGAAATACTGATACTTTTATATGCTTACATTCCCTTTAAGCTGTCTTTTTTTCTTTCAAGGTCGTCGACTTTATGTTAATAATCGCAACCAGCAAGTAAATTTCATACAGCGTCCCATTTTTTACCATCTGTGTTAAAAACGCACCTGTTTTGGAGGTCGAATATTCTTTGACATTCTTCTTTGTATTTTTCTTGATGTTCTGCGATTGTGAATCTTGACCCGCGGGCAAATTTACTCATTCCTGTAAAAGAACAAGTAGACATTCAAAGAGTCAGGCTTTCCAATAGACTTATGCCTGATTCGTTATATCCTCTCCAAACTTTATTGAATTGGATTGACATATTTGCCCAAACTAGAACTCATAACCTTACTGTTAAAAACCCGGACAAACAGAAACGGTCCTAGCCTGCGCGCAGCCTCAACACTCCTCCGCGGAGGAGTGTCGAGGCTGGGCGCAGGCTAAAACGGTCCCAACGTTTTGAGGTGGCCTTAATTCTCGACGACATGTTTGGATAAAAACTGTAAACTAGCTCGCGGTTAATCTTCAGCATTTTGTGAAACAATTTCAGAGACGTATTGAAGAAAAACATTTTACATTTGCTTATATTATTGCTTTGATCATGAGTAAGAGGAAAAGCGAAATGTGTTTTGGGTTTATCTAGTGGTGTAAAGAGTCGGAACTATGAGTCAGATCCTAGCTTTAAAGAGCAACATACAACAACTTTAAACAACATGGCGCTTTGAGAGGTGGATTGCAAAGCGACTGCAGCCTTCTGAAAATATAAAATCAACAGAACAACGGAGAAGATTGACACAGACAAAATGCACAAAGGTAGGCCTAATAGTTCTGATTCTTTACACCCCAGATAAACCCAAAACACATTCCGCTTTTCCTGTTACCCATGCTTTCATGTTCAAACAAAATGAAGAAAGGGGGTATCATAAACTATATCAAAGATAAATCTACTACAAAGTTGAACAATTTTCAGAGAGTTCTTTGTCTCAAGATCTTAAGATGGTATTGTTTGTGAGGCACAAGTGGACGGTGAATTCCACTTTGTTCATATTAGCAAGAAAGACAACGAACCTCCTTCTTCACCAGCTCGTGCAGCCTCCGTGGACATTGTTCTAACTTTATTGATCACTTCCCATCTCGATAATGAATTAATCTGTGAATCAAAAATATTTGATGAATTGATGAAAGTTTCATTGTAAAAATGTATTATTAAAATTCTTTATCCAGGGCAAAATTTAAGGACTGAAACTGCTCTACAATTAGCCACGGAAAAAGAAAAATCATTAATTCTCTGCACAGTTTCAATAATAGTTTCAAAACAAAAACTATTTTTATAATTTTCAATGCAATCTTCACATTGATAACAGTAATATTTTCTCTTTTTCCTTTAAGTTCACCCTTCAGGAAATTGCTTTTGGATTACGTAGGTTACTCGTTACGGCGAGCTCAAACGATGGTCAACTATCGTTTCGGCGTTATCGTTTCGGCGGATGGTCAACTACTCGTTACGGCGAGCTCAAATTAAATCATACATATTCATTTGTTTATTTAATTTGGTTATGATTCAGTTGATTGTAAATATTCGAATTAGATTAGCTTCTTTTTATTTATAATTAAGAAGCTATTGTATTGTATATTCGAATTAAAATAAGTTGACAACAACAACAACAACTAATCAGACTGCAGTTTAATCTCTTTGTCCCAGACACTGGGGGGGGGGGGGGATCTGGCCGTATTCTCAACAAGGGCAGCCTTGCAACGCGAGGAATTCGTAGCTCAAGTGGTAGTTGACTCGCATCAAAAACCACTGTGCAGCGGTAGAAACAATTTAGATGTTGCAAACTATTTTATCATAAAATGTTATGCAGTAATCTACTTAGCAAAACGTTGCGGGATTATTTTTCGGTAGGAAACCTAGCCAGATGGTATATCATATGGATGTATGGAAACTATGCTGCTTGTTAATTCATTCCATTTGGAAAGGTTTCATTTACTACATTCAACTTAGGTAATATATAAGTGCATAAGAAGCGATAAAATTGAATAAACGAAGAGATATACCGGGTCAGCCAAAGAAAGTTCAGGCGTTTGAGAATTCGTCGTACCAAGAGAACTGTATTGATTGGAATGAACTGAATTCTGCTTGATAGCCAAAACACCGTAGTATTTTGTACAATCTAGATCTAGATTTTGTCCTCGTCAAAATTTCGTACGCATTCTAGAGGAGGAACTTGCCCCTAGGGTGTTAGGTTGTAGTGGTAGAGAAAATAAAAATCCACGCAATTGCTCAAATGCAAATCGATCTGTAGGCTGTGAAAGATGTTTAGGACATTTTTACCCATCTGGTTTTTACTAAAAGCAACGCAGTTTGATGCAATATCATGCTGACTTCTAACCAAACTAGAAAATTTAGAGATTTTACCAACCTCATCTTCAGAAACACCAAAATCACGAAGCAAGTTTCTCGCATTTTTTAAATTCAAGCGACGAAGATCAGCATCAGTTCCGGTGACAAGTTTCTGCTTCATTTTTTGCGATGCTTCCTTTTCATCCTGGGAAAAGAATAAACAAAGATAATCTCAAGCAAAAATTGTTCAAGTAATTCTCCCTGCCATTGGTCAACTCCCATTTACACGCCTCTGACTGGAATGAAGAGTACATAATCGATCTATCTTGGAACGATTCTGATGTCCTTACTTAAAAAACGGCTGGGTGTAAAAAACACGTTTCATCTCTCTGTGGCTATGAGATGTTTATACTGTAAAAACTGTCTGAGGAAAAGCGTTCAGTGTGTTCTTTTATGGTTCATATCTGAGGACCAATGTTCAAAATTTTTTGGCTTCAAAGTGAATGACCTGAGCTAAATGGCGTGGTCTACAAATAGGTCAAAGAAAAAACCTACACAAGCCATTGCTTCTTTGGCTTTGTTTTGCTGGTGCACGCGCCGAGATGATCAAGCACAATAGACTATTCATATGAGATCTCATCTTTTATATCAGGTCATCCACTATAAATTGGAGAAATTCTGAAGTTGTTTGCGTCACCTGTTGTTGAAACAAACTACGAAACTGCACAGAATTGTCAGCAGATCGTTATCTTTAAGGTTACGGTAAACGTTTGTAGGCCGAAAAAGCCAATTTTCAGATTTCTTCAAATCTCAGAAGCCCAACTTTTAAGAAACACAAAGATACCATCTTTGGAAGTAACAGAAATGTTGAAAAAGTAGAATTCTTAATCGAAAGAAGGATACTGTAACTTCTCACCCAAAGTTTTTCTGTGTGGTTTAAATCCATCTCCTAGCTTTTTGACCTATTAAGCCGGTAGTGTGTTAGAAAACAAACATGAAACCACATTATATGTATCGATTCCTTTGTTTAAATTCACAAATTATTTTATAAGCGGTAATTGCTTGACCCGGATTACATTATGGATTATTTGACCTTTATATTTACATTGCAAGTGCGATCAGTAAAATCCCGTTTTTTCAGGACTCACAAATCCACTAGGTACAGGTACGAAAAAGCTATTTTGTACCCAAGGAACCTATCGAATGGCTCCATATTTTGCACACTGCCAGAGCAGGTGTGGGGCAACCAAAACATGTCTCAGAATTTTTGTATGTCCTCTGGTCCGTCTTTTATAGCCAAATACGACTGTGGGAGGGCAGAGAAGTTATTTGCAAATTTATGACAGCTTATATTTTTTAGGGGAGGAGGAATTTGAAGAATCTGAGACACCTTTTGGTAGCTTAGGATGTGCGCTTCCTGTTGATATAAGTTAGATTTTGTTACGTTAAACGCAAGGGTACAAAATAGCTTTTGAAGGAGGTATGCTCTCTTAAGCAATAAAGTTGCCTGGAAAAATTCATTTTACAATCTTTGCCAATTATTTTGATATGGTTAGAATCCCTACATTCTTATGCATCGAATGATGTATAGTTTAACTAGACCCTGCTAATAGTTTGGCTTTTGGGGAGAGAAAACCCAATCTTTATGTTAAAGAAGGAATCTTGAATGAATGTTTTAAGCAGGGACGTAGCAAATGAGGGGTGTGCGGAGTGTTCCCAATATTTTCAAAAATGTAAAGATTCGGGCAAAATTTGACATGTTCAGGCCAAATTTCGGCAAAAATGTGCAGAACAATTGCTATTGTTAACTAAAACAATCGAATATTTAAAGAAAACAATATAAAATTTCCAAACAAAGATAGCACAGCCCCCAACAGTTGGTACCTCGCGATGCCCCTAGTCTTAAAGGCCCTCTGCTAACCATGAGGCTTTGCGTGCTGCGCATGAGAAAACAGCACAACACCGGCCTAGCATCAGAGACTTTCAGATAATCTAAAAGTCAATTTGCAGTGCATTCTGGGACAGCAACGGCGTGCAAAGCCACATGGTTAGCAGAGGGACTCTTTAAGGTTTTCTTCAAAAAACATGATATTACCTTGGCAGCACTGCTTGGTGGTTTGTTAGCCACTCTGATGTATGAGAAACCTTCTCCACATCCAGTGGGATCAGCAACGCCATTAACTTGCAGTAAACATTTGCCTTTGATTGCTTGAATGAAAGCACGTGTCGTATTCCAGGGTGCTGTCTGAACCTGAAGTTGAACGAAAAGGAAAATTTAAAACTTGTATGAGGGTCACAAAAGGTACGATGGCTTTTGCATGAACATTGTTAAATTTTTATCATGATAGACCCATCGAAAGACTTCGTTGGGCCTTTTTGGCACAAAGCCGAACTTGGGCCCGGGAAATATTGCAAGGGTCTGTAAAATGGGATCTGGGATTTGCTAAGAATGACACTTTGGGAATGGGACTTTTGTCCTGGGACTGGGATTTGATGAACTGGGAATGGGAATACCAATGGCAAAAGAATAGACAGGGAATGGGATTTGATCACCGACTGTATATCTACGTTGTAGGCTTGGCGGAGGTTGGGCAGGGTGCTGGATGGTTGGAGAAAATTACGAGTCTTTAGGTTTTTATGTATCTTTCTTTTATATTTCACAGTTAGCATTGATTATTTAGTTGTATATCTTTATAGTAAGTAATTCTTAGGTGTTTTAACCCGTATATTTTGTAAGTTTTTATGTGGAGGGCCCCTTGAAAATCAGCTACTAGGTTGAAGGGTCATCCTCCTTAATAAATTGAAATATGAAATATGAAAAATATAAATACAAAAGTGACCGGGTAATTGGGATTGAGGACCCCCCTTCCGGACTCTCTTGTATCATTAAAGTATTTGCAAATTTCAAAGCGACAAATCAGATTTTGACCAAGAAAAATTCGAGGAGAGCCAGTATTCTTGTATGAAAGATTTCCACAGCTCTGCTAGGCAAGATCTCGATTACTCAACAGTGAAATCTCAGCAAGCTTCCTTCTCTCTAAAAATGACACGGAATATCACAAAGAATGTTCCTGAAGAATGTAGAAAGTAAATGGTATAACTGGTAACTTTAGCTGAGAATATGTCTCTCTCTTTCTAGGTACCATGCCCATCAACGGCGTAGGTTGTCATGGCCTTCCACTTTCTGAATCTGAATCAGTTCATTCCACTTTCTGCAATCTTTTTTCAGGTTTTTTTTTATCTTGGGGGCTACTTTTTTGGTCCACCCGTTATACCACACAAAAAGAAATTAAAAATTGGAATTGAAAGTGATATATCCGCAAGGAGCGTTGGCTCGCTCCCACAAACACGCGGAGATGAAACACAAAGCTGACACATTGGTCAGTTGAAAGTGATTTGATTCTGTACTTTCAACAGGTCATAAATATTGAATGTCTATGTTTAATTATTCTTGTCACGTGACTACCCAACTATGACAACCCATTAACAAATGAGTTTCTGGATTTTTACCAAATCCTTAAAGAATTATGACTGTCTCATGCTGCTCAGGGTCAGACGGTTAGTTCGAGGAACTTTTACTGGAAGTCAGTGCAAGGCACATTGCAAAGGTAAAGAAACAAAATGCTTTCAGGTAAGCCAAGATTTAATCTATTCCAAGGATTAAGCTATTGAGGGTGTGTTTGATTAGTACCAATTCTGAAAACGGTAGACTTGGTAGACTCGGAATTTGTGTTTGATTGACCCTGAAATTCTGAAAACGGTAGGTTTGGTAGGTTTGGAAGGCCTTCTGAACCTCAAGGGTGGGCATGGGCAGGTTGCAATGAGGGCAGTGGTCCCATGCATGTCCACCATAACCGGTTTATTTCTCCCATACTATGTTAATGTCTGTCCCTAAAATCAGGTTTATTTTTAACTCTTTTCAACAATATCATTCTGCAACTAACTTGGACTGTTCATTCTCTTGGATGTTGGCCAGTATTTGTCCTCAAAATTGGGTTTTATCGGAGTATTATAAAAATGTATGTCCCCAAAACCAGTCTTTTTAAGATCGCAATTTGTACTGGTACGCTGAAAAATGGGTTGGTGAAATAATTTTACCAAGACATACATAGGACCACCGAAAACACAGCACATGCCCACCCTTGGAACCTTCAGCTCCAAAAGACAGAAGGTCTGGCAGACTTTGGAAAGATTCTCGTTTTCAGTAGCAAACCCTGGTTGTGAATCCAAAACCTACCATTTCAAGAATGTTGTGTTTGATTGGGAAATATATTTCCGTCTCTGCGAAGTCTACTGTTTCCAGAATTTGGTAGGTTTGGAATTACCAATCAAACACACCCTGAATTTGTGGTTAGAAATTTCGGTGTCACAGCAGTCAAGTTAAAGTGGTAGCGACAACTTGCCACGCAGATGACTTGGGCGATGTTCAGTGAAATGCTGGCACCGTTTGACCACCTTGTTCAGTGACCCAACATTTGTTGGACGATGTTCAGTGAAATTTGATCGCGATCAAAAGTATTCAGTGAAATTTGCCATATTGGATGTTGGCGGCACCGTTTGACCACATACGCACTGAACAACTGTCAACATATGTTGGGTAATGTTCAGTGCAATGTTGGCATCATTTAGGGCTTCAAGAAGCGCTAAGAAGGGTGACTTCCCTTTTTTCTGAAAGTCTACACGGTTTGACTTTGGTGGAACTAAATTTTCTTCCACATTTTCATCTATCAATCCATTGCAGTACTTCCCCCGGCCTCAGTTTGTTTTGGTGCCAAAAAGGCCCAGGAAGCCTTTCGGTGGGTCTGTCATGATAAAACTTTAACAATTTTCATGCAAAACCAAACCAGCGATCCCTTTCCTTTGAGAAATTATATGCTTAACTAAAGATGCAGTAGTGGAAATAACTTCCGTCGTTACCGCTGCACCACACACTGGAAACCACTGACCACTCATCAAAACTGTGTCGGAATTTCGAAATGAAAATGCACAATATGTGTCAACACCACTACGTTGCTATAATTCCTCAGATTTTTATAGCAACAGAAAGATTACTATATTTTCTCACTTGTGTACCGTCCAGCTCAAAATTGACAAGTAGATTACCTTGGATGCGATCATCCAGAAGGATTGTAATTTGCCAAGTTTGCCCGTCAATCTCACAGACTTATTGCACGAGTCTCAGTCGTCGCAATTAAATGACCACAGTAATATTATATGTATCAGTTGTTTGTACGTGCGGCTATAATTATTCAAATGTAAACGAAGATATTGATAAAAGATAAAATATAAGCCTTGAATATCATGATTAGACGTTTCGGGCATAACCCTTCATCAGTAATTTAGTTTATTTATTTTCGTTTAATTGTGTTAATGTTATGTTTTTTGCTGCCATACATGTATAATGTAGTGCGATTAGCAATATGATGATGATGATGAAGTAATAACGAAGTGAATAACATCAGTAATATTATGTTTGGCTTTATTAGACTGTAAAATCAAATATGCAGCAGATCCTTCAAAAGTGAATCACAACTGATATTCTAAATCTCTCTGTGCCTCTTTAGACTTGCTAGAAGTCTTTTTCGTGCCTAATTCGCGCTTTATGCACTAACTTTCCAGCCTGGTTCCCTGTGTCAATTTGACCGTCTTCGAGTGAGAGTACTGGACGCCAGGTAAGCGATTTGTTGAATTTTCTCGTTGCCTCTGCTAAGGAGAACCGAGGCGATTCGTTCGCTTCTCCTTCGCAGAGGCACCGAAAAAGTTTGTTTGTTAAAATGCGAGTTAATATTCGATACATGAAAAATACGCCGTCTGAACCGGGCCTTAGGCAGGAAATAGGCATGGAGCAAGTATAGTGTGTTTTTGGCTCAAGGAAGACTAACATTTCCAAATAGAATGTATGTGTGACACCGTCTAAACATTTTACGTGTTTGTTCAAAAGTTTTACGCTTTGTTTTTGGGACAAAAAAGCGATCAAGCGGCCTCAGCGTCAGCGTGAAACTCAAATCCGATACATCANAGTAATGTAGTTTATTTATTTTCGTTTAATTGTGTTAATGTTATGTTTTTTGCTGCCATACATGTATAATGTAGTGCGATTAGCAATATGATGATGATGATGAAGTAATAACGAAGTGAATAACATCAGTAATATTATGTTTGGCTTTATTAGACTGTAAAATCAAATATGCAGCAGATCCTTCAAAAGTGAATCACAACTGATATTCTAAATCTCTCTGTGCCTCTTTAGACTTGCTAGAAGTCTTTTTCGTGCCTAATTCGCGCTTTATGCACTAACTTTCCAGCCTGGTTCCCTGTGTCAATTTGACCGTCTTCGAGTGAGAGTACTGGACGCCAGGTACGCGATTTGTTGAATTTTCTCGTTGCCTCTGCTAAGGAGAACCGAGGCGATTCGTTCGCTTCTCCTTCGCAGAGGCACCGAAAAAGTTTGTTTGTTAAAATGCGAGTTAATATTCGATACATGAAAAATACGCCGTCTGAACCGGGCCTTAGGCAGGAAATAGGCATGGAGCAAGTATAGTGTGTTTTTGGCTCAAGGAAGACTAACATTTCCAAATAGAATGTATGTGTGACACCGTCTAAACATTTTACGTGTTTGTTCAAAAGTTTTACGCTTTGTTTTTGGGACAAAAAAGCGATCAAGCGGCCTCAGCGTCAGCGTGAAACTCAAATCCGATACATCAAGATTACTGTTGCTTTACTTTTTGGCGTCTCCATTTCTTGTTGGGTTTTAATTTGTCGTTGAATATGATACTTTACAATAAAGCAAAAATTTACATGGAGAAAAAAACTGGAGGACCTTCATCATTGAAATCAAATCACAAAGTAAGGAGATACTGAGGTCAAACCAGTCAACAAAATATCTGCCATTCTTCGTTAAGATCAAGTTAGAACATGGGCTACAAAAAGCCTCTTAACAACCCCTCTCGCATTTGATATAAGTGGGGGTGGGGCTTAATAGAGAGGGGGGCTCATTTTAAATATTTGACTCAGAAGGGAGGGACTTATTAGAGAGGGGAGCGTAATAGAGAGGGGGAGGGCTAAATACAGCTTTTACGGTATTCGGAGTTTCCCATATAACAAATCATTCGTTTACTAAGCTGCGCAAAAGAAAACTGTCAAAGCTATTTGGATTGGGTTTGTTTTCGGTAAAGTAGTGTGATGGTGCTCTCCAGACACGTTTTAGCATGTTCTAATACTTTAATACTCAAAGAATGAGATAGAAGGGCAATGGAATCATTTCTACTGGAGCCTTTTATCAATAATCTTTTTTGGATCAAAACATTAAATTTCCTTAATTACCAGGAAATTTACAATCCTGGAGGAAATCTTTCTTAAAGTCTCTCAAGCCTGGTTTCCATAAAATTTTAACGATCGTAAGAACATCGGTGATGCATCGGCGATCCCTTTTTCCATCTTCCGTCTTCCATATGCGATCATAAGCACAGTGAATGAAGCAATCAAAGAACGTTTTCAAACCGCAAGGAAGGCGCTTCAACAAGGAAGTTCAAATCTAATTGGGCAATTTGATCCATGTTATTGTTCTTAAACACAAGAATGTTTGCGATGATCGCCGATCTTCTGCGACAAGCGTTTCAATTAAAACGGGAACACAACGCAGACGATCGCAGACCGAAGCCGAAGTCCTCTCGGCAAATCATTTAAATGTGAAATTTGCATTCACTCTGAACTATATTAAAGTAAACGAACGGAGATATAGCGATCTAGTTTAAACATAGCAACAAAAATGACAAGCCCCACTTATGTTCCTATTGTTTTCATCAATCGAGAGCATCGAATATAATAGGTTATATTTAGATTGACCCAGTCCCCTAGCTAAGTCCGTTGATCTACTAAAGTCTGTCCTATAAGCGGTTCCAACGATCCTCGTGCAAACGCTGCCTAAGGATTCTTCTCTGAGTTGCTTAATTGAGACTACTGATGACTACGTTCTTGGTAGCTTGATCTACAGCTCTACAGCCTACTAAGGAATACTTTCTTTTCCATCAATAAATCATGCAAGCTTGTTGCTATCTGTGGCATTTATCCACCAGGCCAATTCCCAAGCCCACATATTCAGATATGCAGCACACTCAACGAAAAGCACAAATAACGCATTAGGTTGATGACTTATTAAAAGGCACATCATCCGTGAATGATGTTACCAGAAACAAACAAGAACTAGTGAAAAGATCCAACGTGGAGTTTTTATTGTCTTGGGAGAAAGAAATATAGAATTGAGCAAACATTTGTGACCGGAATCAATTATTAGCGATCAAACAACTATCTTTGGAAATAGCACCTTAACTACATAGACGTCAAACAAGGGTGGCGTGTTACAATCCTAGGAAGCATGTTTATTCATGCAATAGAAATGGCTACCAGCAAACAAAACGCAGAACTGATAAAAAGTTCCCTCGTGGGTTTTTCATTGTCTTGGGAGAAAGAAATATACAATTGAGCAAACAGTTGTGACTGGAATCAAACATCAAGTTTATAAGCGATCAAACAACAATCTTTGGGAAATAGCACCTTGAATAACTACTACATGGACGTCAAATACTGGTGGCGTGTGAATCATCCTAGGAAGCATGTTTATTGGTGCATTGAAAGTAGCTACAAAAAAACAAAAAGCAGAAACATCCTCCAGTTTATCAGAGCGGATTTTGAATAGTTCGCATAACATATTTGTATCTGGGCACGCCTCTATTGGAAAATAGCCAAAACAGAAATAAAATTTTACCTAACTGCATCACAAAGGGCGAAAAATAAACTTATTTGATTGCACAGGGCGCCACGATAATTTAGCTGGACAGTCTATTGCATATCTGCTGTATCTTTCAACCCGCCACAGCTGAAATGTGTATTCTCCATGTTTTAATAAGATAATAATAATAAGAGCAATATTTATACAGGGTAAACCTTGTCAGTACTGCAAGTACTGTTATCAATAAGGGCCCTGTTTAAAAATTAAAGAAAAGTAAAATCATCGGATACAATGTAAAAATCCTAAAATATCCTTAAGATGTTTATCGTTTAAAATCCTGTAGATAGTTAAATAGCTATAATCCTTGCAAATGTTCTTTAAGTCGATGCTTGAAAACAACAATAGACTCTAAATTTCGAATTTCAATTGGCAGTTCGTTTAGAAGACGAGGTTAGATCTGCCAATTTTGACTGATATCTATCAGCGGAAAACAATGAAATAATGTCAAACCACTTAAGCTGTAACCATCGTGGTGAGATCACTTCCAGGCACGTTCGAATTGAAGGTTTGGAAATCAGAATTTTCATTTGAAAGAGTCCGTTATTAATAAATCTGGGATTGGGCGGGCTAGAATTTCAAAACTGTCAAAACATTTCACAACGCCACGAAAATAGATTCAGTATCATTATAAGATTTCGTACCCACAATAATCTCTCCAACCCACTGTTTTTAGTATAAATTCTTCATATCCCTGAAGGATCTACCTTGCCCAGGTCCTCAAAGTTATAAATGACTGAACCCTACGACTTCGCCAGCATAAGCTCCAAATCTTTAAATAAAAAGGGTTATAAATGGCTATTATTTCTTTCCTTGGAATAAATGGCTTGAAAGAAACTTTCGGTGTTTTGTTATAATTCTATCGTGAACTTCATTATTTTCAAAATTATAAAATAGGTCACAATTACCATTATATTGGTTCTATGTCTCATTTTTGCATCGATTTTTCAGCCTTCTTTACCGTCTCACACTACAATACACCCAAACGAAAAAATGAAACGAACTTACTTCATCATCAATTTTTCTCGCATCAACTTCATTCTCTTCTTCATCTGGTGCAAAAAATGATTTCTCACCATAACCAGCATCCTGAAAATGAAAGAAAGAAAAACATGAGCACAAGTTCGTACATCACTGTCTTCCCTTTTGGTATATCATATCGTCTTCTAGAAGAGCTCTCCCTTCTTGAGGAAAAAACCAATGGGATGAGTAGTTGTTCTTCTTTAAAAGACAGTTATGGGATTTGAATCCACAATCTTCTCTTCTGCATAGAAGAAGGGAGAGTTAACGACAAGGCCACCTACACAACTAAAGAATTTTCAATGCCCTGGCTATAAACGGCCCACACGATTCACTAAATACTGCCCGACACTATATTTGGATTTGTTTGGCGTCAGGCCGATGGTTAGCCAAAGCTCGCAACAATCCATCCTAGAAAAATGTACACATCAAAGTAGAAGGAATTTTTGGACTTTTGGAACCAGTTTTAACTAGTTTTAAGTACAGGTAGAGCTTCGGTTATCTCGAATCCTGGCTAGGCTACCTCAAACGAATTTAATTTCCCTTGACGGTTAAAGATAGCCGATAGCGGACTTCAACTGTATCGTTAAGCACTTCTTATAGTTGACTGTCTAGCCTCACGGTCGAGATATTAAAAGGACTCGGCAATTAGCTATTTAAACACGGATTTCTTTAATGTTAAAATTTTATAACGGACGAGCGATTTCTCGCCGTTCCTTTAAAACAGAGCGGCATCGTAAATGTATTTTTCGGGGAATGGAGTACAGAAAGATCTTGTGCTAACTTAGTTACCAAAGGAGCCTTAAAGTCATGATATGGCGTGCGGCATAGTTTAAAGAGAAATCGGGTCTTACTGTTTTACTTGACTTTGTAAGCAAGAAGCCATTTTACAGCTCTAAACATCCATGTTCCTATAAACAGAACTTATCTCCTGTAGATCTGCTTCCGAACCTTAAGAAGTAAGGCGTACATGAGGCATTCGTGTGCTCTAGACTAATTACCTCAGGACCTTGTTTCCCTGTGCTAGAAATTCAAGGGACCTAGGTAATCAGTCTAGGCTCGTGCATCATGAAACGCGAACCATAAACTTGATCTACACTTGAAGCGTTTTAATTGTCTGTGCCTAAACATGACTCTCCTCTACCCAATAAGACATGTGCGTGTCGAAACGCGAGCCTTACTTGGGCAAAGTCAAGAAAAACGCTTCGAATGTACATAACAACCTACTTTGGGCATGCCGAGAAATTGCGTCAAATAGTGTGAACTCAGCCCAGCTCTCTAAAATCACTTACAAAATTGTTGAGTTACTTTACAACAACTTATGTTTTTGCCCCCCTTCCACCGTATTAAAGTAATGAAGGAAAAGAACTTGATTTCATTAGCCAGCATGGATATGCAACATTTAAGCAATTTCTCAACATTGACTGGGGGAAAACAACAGCAAATTTGGTCATGGCTCAACAATTTTGTAAGTGATTGTACGTTGTTTTCCAATTGTTTTGCTTTGACCTACGGAAAATTGTAGTGTGAATTGGTCTGTACAAATTGGTTCCTTGACCCAAATTGAGAGATCTGTCATTGATGGCGAAATACATCTGTGCAAAATCCAAGTTACCGAATAAAGGAGTTCTAAATCTAAAGTTAAAAAGGAACCGAAACTGGTATTGCGCATCCGATCAATGAAAACTTTCTTTGAACAACAGAAGCGATTTCCCCATGACGCATGACGCGGCGAAACATAGGTTTGGGGTGATCAGATCAGTAGTGTGAATCCGATAAATAATAGAACAAAGCATAAAACATTTATGCTCAACTACTATTTTGGAGGGTAGCATTTGGGGGTTAAGAACTGATTTCCAGAGAAGGGAAAGAGCTATTTTGATTTCATGGGAGTTAAAAAGTGCCGATAACTGCCATGAATGTAGTTGTTGTTGTTTTTCTCCTTGCAGTTGTTGTTGTTGTTGCTGCTGTTATTGTTCACCTCGGTCCTCTATACTTACTTTTATCCCTTTCATTTCCAGAGCAACCAAATAACCGAACGTTAAACAATGTCACATGATATATTTTCAAGAGCTAATGTCTTTCAGTATTTGATTCTCCCCAAAGTTTAGGAACTGTACTTTTATCTTCAAAATAGCAATAATTCAAATTTAAATTCAGTCATAAAAAACAGACGAAACCCTCAGCTAACCTTACCAACCACTCCTCTACTTGAGCAAAGGTCCTTTCACACTAGAAGACCGGCAAATTGTCTGACAGTTGTTCGTCGGATGTTAACTTTGGACAAATCAACTTCGAAAAATCGTCTAGATAGACGAACAAATAAGACGGACGAAATCAGATGAGTTGAACGTCAAAAATTTTTCCGTCCCATTTCCACACCAGACGACTTTTCCGTCTAACATGACGTGTCCGTCCAAACGATTTCTTTGTCTTCTAGTGTAAAAAGAGCTAATATTTTGACAAAACCTGCAGTTGTGATAGCATTGGAGCGTGTGTCTCTATTAGGAAAAATATGAACCTATCGATCCTTGATTTCATAAAACGAAACGAAACTTTCTCGGTCCGTCAGCTTTACTCTGCAGATAATTTGGTTAATTTTTCAGCTGTATGCACGATCACTTCTTTTTTCATTTTTGACGAGATGTTTTTGGGATGATTCCCATTGCATATCACAACTTTGAGCCTTTTTTTCCCCAAGCGGAAAGCTTCTTTCGCAAAAGAGATTCCGCCTGAAAGTTGAATGGGTTTCTACTTTTGGGCGACGTCGCTTTTCCACAAGCTACTCAGATGACTGGAAAATGTCTGGAAAAATGAGGCTTACATAGAAAGAAAAAACCTCACCTTAAGTCTTTGTTCTGCAGCTAGCATACTTAGATACGCACATGTTTGCTCTGGTGTCACCAATGCACGCATCTCCTCCTCAGTGGGTATGCGGAAATCTTTCTTTAGTACCCACCAGTTGCAATCGGCACCTGCAAAAGGAGACTTACATAAGAAGTTTCTATTTACATTGTTTATTTATCATCAACATTTATGATGCTACCAGGTGTCACAAGAAAGGCCCCATGTTTGAAAATAAACCAAACTTTGATTACAAGGTAAATGTTCAAGTTTCATATTTTTGCACGATGACCAAGGACAAAATCATTTTTCCGTGCATATTTTATCTCTTTGACTGGTTCAAATGAGCAAATTTAGATTTTCTAGGGTGCTTGGTTTTGAAGCATACTGCAAAAACCACCAATATTTACCAGATCAATTTCTTTGAGTATATTAAGCTTCTAACATGGTCATAAATGTTAGAAAGAACCGCACACCATCATCGAACACTTGAACGCTGAAGAAAAATCTCAAAAATTTTGGCTCAGGAGCATGGCTCAAAAATAAGGTTTTTTTGAACGTGTCATTTTGTACCATCTACGTGACAAGAACAAACATGTCATCATGCTAAAGATAATTGGGTCATCGACAAAACAGACACAAAAAGAAATTTTCATGATAGGCTAAATAATCGAGTTTTCATCGAGCAGAGAAGGGCATCATTTTGTTGTTGTTGTTGTTGTTGTCTTCTTATTTTAATCGAAATTATTTTTTAGCTACAATAGCAACTAGTCTAATTCGATTATTTAAATACAAAATACAACAGAATGATTTTAAAGAAAAAATTAAATACAGTTTCAATAGAATTAATTTCGAAGGCACATCTGCAGGCGGCCCCATCCCAGTCTTTAATAAGTCTTTTGAATTGGACCAGATTTTCTGCTGATTTTATTTCATCTGGCAAACGAAATTTCATTTGGGTATATAAAAATTAAAACAACTTGACCATCGTTGCGATACGACCCCATTCACAGAAGAACAAAAGAATGGTAGAAATCTACAACTTGTGCCAAGAACATCCTTGCATATTTAACTGCCTGCAGAGAAGAAAGTAAAGTATTTGCCTTACTTTCAAAGTTATGTTGTTTCCTTGCGAAACGCTTCTGTTAAGGACAATCTACTGACGTGACGGTGGAAGAACGAGACAAGTTTAAAAGCGTGCCGAGCAGTCTATTTTGGGTGTGCTATCAAAAAATAGGCAAAGCCCTTTTTTCGGTGGCAGTTCGGTGGCAATTCTTCCACCAATAATCCAAAGGGGCGACAATATGCCGGCACTTTTAATGAAACTCCGTTCTACTAGACCAGGAAATGCTGCCGGAGTTTTCTATGTAAAACGGTAGAGGTTTGGGATTGTCGTATCCTAAATCTCCGAGAATAATCGGCCATAGAAACTCCGCTGACTTCGCCGATTCTTTTGAGACGATCCTAATAAACTGACAACTTTATGCTTCATAATAAACTTATACCTCATTCACACTGAAGCAGTTAAACCAGCTTTGTCTAACCCAGGTTAAATTTTAACCCATCAAATGCATTCGATTTGTTGGATCGACCAATTAGAACGCAGCATTTAATAACCTGGTCTATTTTAAGCTGGTTTAACTGGCCAGTGTGAATGGGGTATAAGATTGTTTGGCAAAAGGGATGGGAGACACTACCTGCAGAAATAAAAATTCAGAGTCTAAGCGGACTGACATCCACAAACGTATTAGAAACGACAGCAACAAATATTTTTGGGAAAAGACGTAAACAGAATATAGCGCATAAATGCTTATCAGGTAATAGAGACCGATGTCTTAAAAATAACTTGTATGACCAACTTCGACCATCCACACAATTATATATATAGATTTGCACGTTCAACTGCACGACGCGGCTTCAATAAACAAATTATCTCAAACATATAACTCAAAAACCGCACCATGCTTATTTACGCAATTTACTTAAAGTTGGCTTTTCTAGTTGAATAGCTAAAAACTAATTAAGGCCAACTAAACTGAAAAGACACTCTTAATTACAATAAAAAGCAAATTAATCTAAAAAACCTAAATCTTTGATAAAAACTTTACACAATCTGCAGGTGCATGAATCACCCTTCCACTGCTTTATTCTCCTTTTAAATTCCTGGAGTGTGTTGCATCCTTTCAAAAAGCTTGGGAGCGAGGACCATAACGGCAGCCTCTATACTGAATATTTTCTGTACCATATGTTGTTGTTCTTACTTTCGGCAGTTGCAAATGACTTTCATTGCGCCGACTATAATAGCTGCGTTTTTGTGCAAAAATATCTTTCATAAAATTTAAAATTTGGGTTGAGGTTGAGCTCGTTCTTTGTTTTGAAAATTTCTATCATAAGCAACTGCAGATTGCGTTGATGAGTGGTTACAGAACTATTTACACTATTTTCAAAATCTTTTTCATTATCTTTGCATACAATTCGCAATGCTCTTTCGCGAATTCTGTTTACTTTAGAACTGATCGTCCTGTTATGAAACATCCATACAAGTGGACAGTAATTGAACTGCGATTTGATGAATGCATCCATCAGCATTTTTAATTTGACAGGGTTCGTATAATGAGAGAGGCGAGCCTTTTTGCATAAATCTTCGATATGTTTTGTGAAACATAATCTTTTATCAAAAGTGACTCCGAACAGTTAAAGGATGGATTCGAAGAACAATGAAGATTTCACAAAAGTCCAACGGCGGGATTACAGCAAACTTGCTAAAGTTTCTTTCAAGTCGTTCATTTCAAAGAAATAGGTCATAGAATTTTACACCAACCTTTTTAGATATTTGGAACCTATGTTGCTTATTCAGAAGCAGAGAAACAAGTGTTTTAATTGCACACAAAATTATACGAGATTTGCAGTTCTTGCAGCTCAGCTTCTGAATTAAACAAATGAAATTTAGGCCACAGATGTTTAGATACGGCCATCTTCTTTCCATATATACTCAAGTCTTCTCTTAAAATCCCCTTTTGGCTTGCACAACGAGTGAGCTTCTCACCTAAAGTCTGTCTCAAATTAGATGTCACGTGAAAATGCCCGCGAATAGCAACAATTGAAGTGTTTTGCATGAGTACTTTTGCGTTATCGCAAATCTCACATGACATCTAATTTGAGACAGACTTTAGGTTTCAGGCTACAAATTTGCTCTCATTTTGAATAATGAATCAACGAATAACAAAATGAATGAATGAATGAATAAATGAATGAACGAAAGAATAAATGAATGAACGAAAGAATAAATGAATGAATGAAAGAATAAATGAATGAACGAAAGAATAAATGAATGAACGAAAGAATAAATGAATGAACTGAAAGCACATAATTTTATTAGATGGAAAAGAAACCGATGCGAATGGCGATTCAAGTAAACTTTAACAAAACTTAGCAATACAACCAAGAAGATCTGAAGGGCGGTCCAATTTAGGGCATTTCGCACATTGTAATTTTGCTATTGGTGAAAATTTGTTGCCACATCATCATGGATATCACATCAAGCACAAATACAGTCCACTTTCTCTTAAGCGGACGCCTTGGGGACCAAATGACTGTGTCTTATTGAACCCTGTCGATGAAGACAAAATGTAGAGTCCACCTTAACGCGGTGTCCGCTTAATAAAGGTGTCCGGATGAGAGAGAGAGTTGACTGTAAATTCGATCTAATATTTTGTTACAACGACAAAAAAACTGAATCAGCATAGTCTCGTAATTGAATTGGCTTTGAGACGGATTGAATTGGCTTTGCTCTCAAACTTACAGGGCCTAAGCATTTTGAATTTGAAGATCAAACATCTCCCAGCATCGTGGTTCTGGAGGGGAGGGGAGCTAAATTTAGAACAGGACCGACTGCTTAGAATCACATATCAAGTATTGTTAAAAAGATAAATAATGCATCAAGAATGAAGTTTTTTTTTATCCGCTGAATAAGCAGAAGCTGATAGAAAAATCTTTGATAGAACGTGAGAAGCAGTTGCCCTTTGGCGTACAGTGGCAGAGCAAAGAACACTTCAATGGTTAATCTAACAGCGCAAAACACAACTTAGGGAAGCAAAAATGGGCGTCTTCGCAGTTCAAAATCATCATTGCTTTACATACACCGAAACTGGATTAATTTTCCGATCTGCATCATCATCATCATCATAAATTTATTTAAAGTAGGCTAAAAAAAGGAATAGCTAGATTACAGCTAATTAAAGCCGTATTCTTAATACCGGGTGTCCCAAAAAAGTACTCCTGAGTTTGAAAAACCACCAAAACTTGATTATCATACCTATCATAAAATTTTCTTTTTCATTTGTTTTGTCAATGAAAACCAAAAATATTTAAAGAGGATAAAATGTTTGTTTTCAATACTTTATAGTCAAAAAATTACACGTTGAAAAACCTCGTTTTGAGCTATACTTTTCAAGTAAAATAGTCAATGTTGCCTAACAGTAAAAATTTTCAAATTTTTTATTATCCTTGAAGTCTCTAATGATAGTGTACGTTTCTTTCTGTCATTTATGACCAACTTAAAAGCTTAAAATGCGAAAGGAAATCGATCTGGTAATCATCAGTGCTTTTTGGCAGTATGATTCAAAACCAGGCAGCCCTAAAAAGAGCTAAACTTGCTAATTAATTAACAAATTACAAAATTAGCTATACCTGGGAAAATAATTTGGTCCTTGATCTTTGGTAATTTTACAAACAGGAGTACTTTTTTGGGACACCCGGTAGGTTTCCCTAGTCAGCCTTTTTAGAACTTGTGTAAACAAAATGGTGTCATCAACTACTGCAACAAAATTGCTGATAAATCGAAAATGAAATAAGATATAAAGATATTTAAACAGCAAATTGATTCTCCAAAAATTGATGCTAGAAATTTATAAGTCAATGAGCCATCTAAATCCATTATACATTTGGCACCTTCATGAAAGGAAAGAGGTGCAATATGATCTCAGAACTACGCATCTCTGCAAGTTACCGTTCACGAGAACGACAACATTTGGCATGGAGGCGCACTCATTCAGAGGAAGCCTAATGTGGAACTCTCCTTGCGATGAAATAAAGGAGCTACCAATAGTTGCAAGCTTTAAAAGAAAGATAAAAGCCTGGACGGGTGAAAAATGTCATTGTAAAATCTGTAAGTAGCCTGTTCATAAGTTGTGTAGCTTGTAAATATTGTATAATTTTCTATATCTTTGTATATTGTATTATAAATAGTTGGTTCTAATTAGTTTCTTAGAACTATGTTACACCAACTTTAAATAATGATAATTTGATTTGATTTGATTTGAGCATTTTTATCGTCCAACGGTTGTAAAGGATAGGCTTCAACGTAGAGTTTGATACCTTGTTTGAGTCGACCTAAAAATGGCACAACAAAGTCAAGATAGATGGTTGGTTCAAAACAGCAATGCCTTTGTTCTCCAAGTCAAAATCAAGTAATCATTGCAAGAAAGGGTTCTAGCGGTCTAATTGAATTTTTCAAAGATTTGAAAAATGGTTAATGGCGTTGTATCATACTGGGTGAGTCAGAAAAAACCCTTTATCTTTATCCCTTTGGGAGGATGAAAGTGCCATCCCTGGAAACATAACAACAATGTTCTCGGAGATTTTATCCTCCCAAGAGGATAACACATGCTAAAGCATGTGCAAGTGTGCAAGTCATTGCTGTAAGGCAGTAACAGTTACATATATAAACAACACTATTAACCCTTTTTCAAAGCTAGAAAATGTCCAGGTACAACGCTGGAACCCTTTCTGGTAATAATTACTTAACTTTGACATTTTTGGAGAACAAAGGAACTGCTGCTTTTGAATTTTATTGCGCCATAAATTAGCAACCACTCGTCAGATTGACTCAAACAAGGTCTCAAACTCTAAGTTGAAGCCTATCGTATGTAACTGTTCAAACACGGGACAATTGCAGTTACAGCTCCTCCACAGCAGCCACACAAACGAGGCACAATTGTTTGGGACACCCTGTATCTACTGATTGTTCGTATCATTATCGAGATTAAAGATGACATTTAGAATTTGATCGAGTTTCAATCGCACTTAAACTTGTTTTTAAAGACAAATGACGGAGATATAAGGCGACTTAAATCAGGGGCCTGGGCAATCCAAATATAGCCTATTGTATTCCATTGTATTTGATGACCTCGAGAGATTATCAAATGTACTGGACAATGAAGCCACTCAGACATCTTTTGTCCTATTTTTAAACTAGGCGCTACATATCCGTCATTTGTCTTTAACGCAACTGAAACTGCTTTAACTTCGCTATGAGACAGAAAATAAAGCGCGAGACACAAAATTATATCAAAGAGAGCAAGTCTCAATGAGATTATCTCTGTGACTATTTCGGAGATTCATACCAAAAAGTCGGAAAGCAGTACTTTGTACACAAGAGCACAATCAAAACGTCTCGCATCGGGATACACCACAATTGATACTTAATGACTTTCAGTATCGGCAAATGTACATTCATAACCTGAAATCAGCTAATCACCCGCCGTGAAAGCATAGCATGGACGCACAAAATCTCAGCAAATGAAAGATCACCGCAAATATAAGCGCCAGCAACCCGGAATCGTTCCGCAAAGAAACACAGAAAAATACAAATAATGGGAAAGTAGCCTGCGATACCAAACAAGAGGAAAGGACAATAATATGGCTGAAAGTAGGTCATGTAGCCTAAGGATACCACTATTCATATGAAATAGACAGCTGAAAAATGGTCGTAAAATCACTGGGGAACAAGAACGATGATTCGCAATAGGCACATGTTGGCTAGTCTCACGGTAGTAATCAATTGATTGTGCAAACGACAGATTTGAGGGTATCATAAAAGAAATAATGAAAAATCTTATCTATACAATAGAACTAAACTATTTAGCAGAATTTATACACAAATCTGAAAATTGTAGAAAAAACATTAAAATCGATTGAAATAATTGCTTATATTTGAAAACTTTGCATTATATTTGTTATGTAGTATTCGTAGTAAGCATTGTATTAGTAACCATTTACAAATATTGCTGTATACTACTAGACCCTATTATTGGGTGATGAAAATATGAAATTGAAATTGTATAAACGTCTTCAGAGGGGGAATAAATCGCAAGGCATCTGTAAGTAGGCATAATAAAGCACTCCAAAATGCCCATAGAATTCATGAATACACTTTTGCTTAACTTTGACAGGCATCAGCCATTTGTCCCGGGTGAGCCAAAAAGAGTTCCGGATTAGTATCGGCGATAAAATAAGAAACTGTGATTCGATTGAGTTGATTAAAATTTTTGTGCGTAGCTGAAAGGATGGATTAAACACAAATACCCTCGTCGATGCTTTGGCTCAATTCCGGTGCTTGCAATGAAATATTTTCTTCAAAATGTCCGTCTCAATTAATCGCAAAATTGCTCGAAAACACTTTATCAAATAACAGCTGTCTTGCTCATCCATCGAGAACAAAACCAGAGCTTTAGGATACTGCCTTGAGAACAGAAAAAGCTTCCAAGTGTTTGATTCACGAAAGAAGTTCTTTTGATAGTTGCAAGAACAAGATTTGATTGAATTTCTCTCAATGAGCAAGAGAGCTGTTATTTAACCAAGCGTTTGTTTCCTTGAAACAGAAATTTTGGTTCTTTTTTCATTCCACAATCTTCATCTGGTTTGCGGATTATTGCCCAATATTTTTCAGGAGCATGTGAAAGTGAAATCATAGGTGGTTGTTTAGTTTCTCTGGAAAAATGGTATCTCTACATCCACTGATGTCCCCCGCCAAGAAGAACTACAATTCGTAATAAAATACAAATTTGCTAAGGTTTGCAGAACAAGTTTATGGAAAGAAATAATCTGAAAAATCTAATTAAAAAGTTTAATTTTGTTGTAACTTAACTCCTTAAGATTATCGGTTGATCAAGCGCCTAGACATTTAAGTCGATGGTCTGTATAAAATATTTAACGTCTCCAACAGTGGCAAATACTTAACCATTTGAAATTTTCACGAAACTGTAATACCATAGATCACACACTTGACAAAAAAATTGATTTTCGGGATTAAAGCTGATTTCCAGAGAGTGGGATTTTCCTAGAGAATTGAAATGCAATTGATCCGGGGAGAAAAGTCACTCTATGTAAGACTCCATATGCAAGACTTCCATACGTTAAAGGCAATCGCGGCGATAAGTGGAGTACGCTTTAAATTATATTTATATTAAGTGGAGCTCGCTTTATATCATCCGTGCTTTAAATAGACTAAAGAATGACACATGCGTGCCTACCGTTTCTTTGTTTGAACGTAGGCAAACATTTTCGATAACAGTAGGTCTAAAAATAGAGTTATCTTCAGCCAGTTTTAAATCTGGTATTTTGACCCGTTCGGTTAATGATTGCAAGGCAAGGGCAGAAACTGAACGGCAGGCGATTGTCGTGCATTTTCGCGTGTAATTCAGACATTCAATGCTCAGCTCCTGAATGAGACGGCAGATATTTAGCTCACTTCTTCTACTTTCGGTGTGAATTCATGTCTTTTCTTAAAGGGCATGTAAGCAGTGGCTCAAGCCACTTGCGGTCAAATTCTAGCCTATCAGATATCAGTATTTCCTGTTGACATAGATCAGTTACCCAAATATGGTTCGGCACCCTTTAACTGCACATTTTATCTCAGCGACGAAAGTTAGCCACCTATGTTTCAGGGCAACTTTTGCAGTTTGCGTTGTTGACATTCAGGGGTTGATCACCCAGCCATGAACATCCTATTGTTTGCAATAGCTAGTCGATTTGTAATGGCGTGTCGATCACAGACATCAAATGCTATTGTTACAAAGTCTGCCCTTGTTGATTGCAAGCTACTTTTCGGAAGGATAAAGTTTGCTGAGATGTACGAAGTCATTTCATTTATTCATACGACTGTGTTTGGCCTTCAGTGCAGCCATTTATTCGTTCGCTTACTGCATCGACCATCTGCCAACTCACATTCATTCATTCATTCATTCATTCATTCATTCACTCATTTGTTCGTTCGTTCGTTCATTCATTCATTCACTCATTTGTTCGTTCGTTCATTCATTCATTCATTCACTCATTCGTTCGTTCGTTCATTCATTCATTCACTCATTTGTTCGTTCGTTCGTTCGTTCATTCATTCGTTCGTTCATTCATTCACTCATTTGTTCGTTCGTTCGTTCGTTCATTCATTCATTCATTCATTCACTCATTCGTTCGTTCATTCATTCACTCATTTGTTCGTTCGTTCGTTCATTCATTCATTCACTCATTCGTTCGTTCATTCATTCACTCATTTGTTCGTTCGTTCATTCATTCATTCATTCATTCATTCATTCATTCGTTCGTTCGTTCATTCATTCACTCATTTGTTCGTTCGTTCGTTCGTTCATTCATTCATTCATTCACTCATTCGTTCGTTCGTTCATTCATTCACTCATTTGTTCGTTCGTTCGTTCATTCATTCATTCATTCACTCGTTCGTTCATTCATTCACTCATTTGTTCGTTCGTTCGTTCGTTCATTCATTCATTCATTCACTCATTCGTTCGTTCGTTCATTCATTCACTCATTTGTTCGTTCGTTCGTTCGTTCATTCACTCATTCGTTCGTTCATTCATTCACTCATTTGTTCGTTCGTTCGTTCATTCATTCACTCATTCGTTCGTTCATTCATTCACTCATTTGTTCGTTCGTTCGTTCATTCATTCGTTCGTTCATTCATTCATTCATTCACTCATTTGTTCGTTCGTTCGTTCGTTCATTCATTCATTCATTCACTCATTCGTTCGTTCGTTCGTTCATTCATTCATTCACTCATTCGTTCGTTCATCAGCATAGGACTCAGATCTTGAGAGAAGGTGGCGTAACTGGTTATTACATCTTTCTTTGGATCAAATGGATTATACGCATCTCTCAGTACTTTGCTGTAATTCTACTTGGCGGATTTTTGATATCTTGTTAATTTTCAGAATTGTAGGGTCTTTTGTGTTTTGAGGTTTTGGTGTCATCAACTTGCTAAATCATTAACTAATACCGCATCCACACTGACACAGTTAAACCAGCTTAATCTAAACCAGGTTAAATTTCAACCAATCAAATTCATTCGACATTTTGATTGACCAATTAGAAGGCCCTATTCGATAACCTGGTATAGTTTAAGCTGGTTTAACTTGCATGTGTGAATGGGGTATAGAAAGCGGCAAATTCCTGCTAACCGCCACATTTTATTGTAGACCTTCGTAAATTATAATTTTGCTGAAGATGCAACAGCTTTTTCTCTATTGATTTAGAATTTACAATGGTTTTAATTTCCTTCAAAAATTTGCATGAAGTCTTTCAAAAAACAAAAAAATCCTGTAATTTTGAAAATCTGCACAGTAAAATCACAGCAAAGTACCCAAAGGTCCTTAGAAGCCATTCAGTTCAATTCAATTCAGTTCAATCAAAGAAAGATTTAATAACTATTTATACCACATTTTTAAAGCTTGGAGTCCAATGCGTCGTTTATACATTTATCACCCCTCCCCCCCCCCCCGATTTATTCATTCGTACACTCATTTGTCAATTTAGCTAATATTTCCTGTATTAGTCCGCTGAATGGCAGCAAGCATTATATATACCTGTGTGCTGTTTGGCTCAAAGAAAAATTCAAAAATGGGGAAATTTTGCGAAAATATCATTGCAGCATACCTGCCAGCCTAGCTGCCATAACCCTTCATATCACAGTGGTAGGCAGAATTGTAGTGAAATTCCGGACCAGAAAATTGTTGTGAATACTAACACCAAACTGTTTATGCTACTGTTTACGCAAATTTCCTAATGTGTATTCCTTAACTTCAAATGGTGTATGGTGCCACCAAACACCATCAAATTGTTATGCTGCTGTTTTGGTTCCCAAGCATCAGATGATATCTTTTTGAATTTCACGTCAAAAACAGCGCAGTTGCAATATTTATAAACTTTAACGGCAAGAAATACAACAATGAATGGAAACTAACATTTAAACTTTAACTGCGTGAAGTAGAATCAATCGAATCTAATTTGAAAACTTGATCAACAACTGGCAAGATAACGATTCGACTCATTAACTCAAGGCTGCCGATGGGCAGCGAAATATTTGAGGTGACAATGTTTAGTTTAAATGTTCGATAATTGCATGTCTTGGAAACAATGGTCACGCAAACAAAATTGCCAAATTATAATTTGAAAACAAAAAATCATTAATCTTTAAAGTATAAAGCTGAGTTCACGATTGAAGCGTTTTTGTTGATGCTGCCGAGATAAGGTTTGCGTTTTTTGACGCATGAGAATTATGTAGATACAGATACTTGTTGATGCACAATATTTAATCGTTGCATCTCTGTCAGTCTCGCTGAGGTGGCAACAATAAGAAGGCTTCTAAAGTACCCCCATACCAAAAATTTTTATGTACATAGAACTGTCATTTTATTGCAAAATACTGCAAACTAGGTATCATTCGAAGGAGTAACCAAAACTTCACAACCCTTGCAAGATTCACGTTATACTTGCTCATCTCTTTTGGATGGTACCTTGTTTGTAGTATTTTGCAATGAAATGGTAGTTCTATGGCGAAAAACCTTTCTAGTCTACATAAACTTTGGGAGTACTTTAAGGGAATCTAAGCATAGAAAAAAAGTGGCTCAAGCCACTTGCGGTCAATCAGATGCACTTTATGCACTTTCCCGCATATCCCCGTATATGGATAAGAACAAACTAAGAAACTTGATGAGGGCATTTATTACCAGTCAGTTTCAATACTACCCTTTAATCTGGATGTTTCACAGCGGGCAGCTTAACCAAAAAATCAACAAAATACAGGAACGGGCTTTAAGAATTACATATAAGGATGCCGAATCTAATTTTAGTGAGCTATTAGAGAAGGACCGTGCAGTTACTATCCATACAACCCATACAACCCATACAAAGAACTTGCAAATACTTATGATTGAGATGTACAAAACTAGAAATGACCTGAACCCTTCATTCATGCAGGAAATCTTCTGTGAAAATGAAAGTCATTACAATTTGCGTAACAATAACGAATTTATTCAACCAAGGGTGAGATCTGTCAACAATGGGACAGAAAGCGTCCGATTTAAGGGTCCGCAACTGTGGCAAATGTTACCACAACCAATACGAAAATCGGAATCCCTTTCTCAGTCTAAAGCAAAAATAAAAGATTGGTACGGAGAAAACTGTCCATGCAAGTTGTGTCGCATTTTTATTCCGAACTTGGGCTATTTATAAGAAAGGTTTTTAGATATCTGTTTTTACATTGTATACTTCTGATGACTTGTAAATATTTATCCACCTTTTTTATCTAATATTTGTATATCTCTTTTTAACGTTGGAATTAATTAGCTAACTAATTTTAGCTATCGTGTATTTTAATCCAACGAAAAAGAAATTGATAATAATAATAATAAAAGATATCATTATTTCCTGTTGACATAGATCAGTTACCCAAATATGGTTCATCGCGTGTCAAGGTCTATTGTCTTTGTACCGCTATTTTTATCAAACGCTTATATATGCTTAGATTCTCTTTTAGTGTGAATTCAGCTTTAACCTGAGTTTACACTTGAGGCGAAATGAAACGATGTCGCCCAAATGCGACTCGCGTCAGTCCAATAATACTAATACATCAATAATACATCAATATTTATACCGGTTTGCTTGGTCAGCTAAGAACAGCTGCTATAAGTCATGGACCTGTGTCCAACGAAAAGCAGTACAAATAATATTTACTATAAAAGGTTGCTTAGAAATTAAGATAAAAGTCGTTGCATTTCTTCTTGAATCTCAAAACTGAGTTCTCATTTTTCAGTTCAGGTGGTAATCTATTGTAAATCTGCACACCTTGATAGCTGAATGTTTTTCGGGCGGTTTCTGTTCGAATGCGAGGCACCACGAGTGAGGCATGTGAGGCACCACAAACAATGATAATGCGTCATAAAACATAAATTGCAAAACATAGACACATTTGGAAGATAGTAGTAGACCGCGCAGTATCCACAACAGACGGAGGAGCGTAAGAGAGAGAGAGTCATAAAGGCATCGATTCACACTAGAAGCGTCGCCCTTGACGCATCTCTGCTAACAAGGAAACACGGCGACGCATAGACTGACACATAAATATTGTGCATCTTGGTGAAAAGCTCCCAGTCGCCAACTTTAGCGTTATCGTCCATTGCACGACTCATGTCTCACGAGGCTGTTATTCATGGAACTGTAAAACTCAGTAACAACGAGTTTCATATCATAATCGTTTCATAGGAATCTATGTCACGCGACATAAGTAACACGTTGCCTTACAGAGAACGTACCAATGGCTAAAGACTAATAATTTATTGATGAGAATGGTTTTAATAAAGTTTCTATGGTTACTGATAGGGTTCTATGGAACTTGTGCCTTCTCGACTTCATCGCCATCATAACAAAGTATTTTTGACTGACAACAGTTAACTAATAACAATAGAAACGTTGCCTTGACCAGAGAACGTACCAACGACTAATAATTTATTGATGAGAATGGTTTGAATAAAGTTTCTATGGTTACTGATAGAGTCCTATGGAACTTGTGCCTACTCGACTTCATCGCCATCATAACAAAGTATTTTTGACTGACAACAATTAACTAATAACAATAGAAACGTCAGTAAAGAAGATCTTACGGTCAAGAAGAAGTAGATATTGGATAATGAGCTAGCTAGAAGTTCTCTCTGTTTACCAGACTCAAAAATTAAGTTGACATCGATGTTTTGGTAAATTAAAAGGCGAAAACATCGAAGGGATAATGTTATTTTAAACGAAACAAAATTGACCATATTTTGTCTATTAAAAGAAGGCAGCTTACCTATTCGAAGCAATTTTGACTTTAATCGCTGATTCCTCCATCATGCTAAACTATCCCTCGAATTTCTTTCAAAAGTAAAACGTCCAACACAAACCGTATAGAATAACGCCAATAAACTAATATTTCCTTTAATTCAACAATAGTCCATCAGAATTTCGACCAGCCTCATCGTCAATCTTGTTCTGTTTAAAATAACACCAAAATTTCGACGTTTTCGCCTGCACAATTTGCTAAAATACCAATATCAACTTAATTTTCAGATTCTAGTAAAAAAAGAAAACAATGAAGTATGGGTTGGAGAGAAATTGGTTTGTTTTCTTAGGCCCCGTTCACACTGCACCGTTTTTGTTATTATCTGTTTATGATGCAAAAGACGGAGGGAAAAACGTCCGTTTTTGTCCATTCACATTGATCTGCCTGATTACAAAAACGGAGCTAAAAATCTCCGTTTTTGTGTGTTCACATTGCTCCGTTTTTGTGAAAGTCGCTGTTGAATATTGCAGCATTTTCGAAAACCTCTGTTTTTGCGTTGTTTTTGTGAGGATCAGTGTGAACACTTGAACAAAAACGAATGTTTTGCCAATGGGTGATATATTTTCGACGACAATTTGGTCGATCGTCCTGATAAATTTGTGCCCAAATTGTATCTTCATAAAGCCCTCATTTAAGAAGATGAAACAAAAAGCAAAAGCAGAACAGACTTGAATTCTCAAAGAATTTGGATCCATCCTCTATATGTACATCATGAGAAATCTCCTTTATTTTGAATGCCCAAGTTGTATCTTCATAAAGCCCTCATTTAAGAAGATGAAACAAAAAGCAAAAGCAGAACAGACTTGAATTCTCAAAGAATTGGGATCCATCCTCTATATGTACATCATGAGAAATCTCCTTTATTTTGAATGCCCAAATTGTATCTTCATAAAGCCCTCGATTTTTGAAGATGAAAAAAAAGCAAAAGCAGAACAGACTTGAATTCTCAAAGAATTTGGATCCATCCTCTATATGTACATCATGAGAAATCTCCTTTATTTTGAAACACGTTGCTCTACCGGGTAGCAAAAACATGCACCTTATGGAAAATTGTAGAAAATAATTTATCGCTATCGAAGATTCTTGTTTTAATCTGTCCATAAAAATCCAACTTAAAATTAGAGCCCAAGTTTGAGTATCTCTGTTAACATTTGGGTGCCGTAAAAGTGTGATATCGGCTAAAGCTTTCGTTAGGCCTATACAAAAGGCTGGTCAGTGCCTCGACTGATTACACTAGTCTCAGTTTTCCGCATCGAATTGAATGATGGTTATGGCTTCAAACTGAATGAGAGAACTGAGAAAATAAAAAGAAAATCAGATTAAAAACATTGAACGAATGCAAGGAAACACGTCGTCAGTGTAGTCGGTGCCATTGCAAAAGAGACTGTACTAATTTTGTGTATAAAAAATGCAGTTCTTTACCAACTAAGACAAGACCGCCTTGAACTCAAAGGCGGTAAAATACTGACCAGCCTTTCCTTAGGTCAAAAATACTATATAAAATATGATATCCTGATATCAATTTCGACACCAAATGTTGACATAGATAACTAAACTTGGTCACTAAATCTAACTTAGACTTCTATCGATAGACGAAAGAAATAATCTGTGAGATCGGTCTATTGGATTAATTTCTACAATTTTCCAAAATCAGCAAGTTTTTACTCATCCGGAATCATAAGCAAAAAGCAAGAAAGCAAAAAAGCCTTTCGCAAACTTCGAGTTTCAAATGAAAATTAATCACATTTTAAGATTATGAATCTAGCTTTATCATTCTCAAAATTACGCTTCTGAAATGGTTTTACTCCATCGTGTGATGCGAATTATTCATTCAATGTGCAATGTCAACTGCATAACTTTCTTCGCAGCTTTTGCGCAATTCTCTTCATTGCTATGATTATCCCACGCAACACATCTAAACCAAAACAGTGAAATGGAAGTCCACAAGCAATGGCGCTTTTCTTTTTTCATCCAAACGCATACAACTTTCACCAATCCACCTGATCGCTAATCTGCGAGGGATAATGACTGGTTTCGTTTTAAAATATCCCCGCAACTATCGCCTCATACGATAAAAACCTCCTGACCCTCTCGCCTCTTCTCATAACCACGTAAAGATTCTCGTCGCGGCGCCCTCTCGCTCTATAATTGTCTTAGAGTCACTGCAACTTTTGGCTCGCATTCTCGCCTCTTCGCGCAATCAAACTAGGCTACCGTCATGAATCTGAGATGGTTATTAAAAGTCACAGCTACGCTAGCTTCATACGATGAAAACTTCGTGACATTTTCGCCTCTTCACACAAAGATCCTCGCCTCTTCGCACCAAGCCTCTCGTCTTTCATTCAAAATACTAAAATCGTGATACAATGCATTTATCAGAATAGTACGGCCACTTTTGTCTATCTGCTCATACGTATAGATAACTTCCTCGCCTGATCAGACAACTTTAAAGGGGCTCCGTCGCCAAACCATCAACAAATCTGCAAACCCGCACGTGTCGCCAATTATCCATTGTTCGTCCATTGTTTTCTGCAATTTGTTTGGTGGCTTCACCCAAGCCACGAAAAAGTGACCGTTAAAAATCCACTTATATCCGAGCAATCGTAGAAGATATGAATGTTTGGTTTGCTCCTCAGTGAAGTACAATGATTTATCTTCAAAACTGCGCTTTCATTTTGGAAAAAAATATGAAAATCCTGTCTGTTATTTCCTTTAAAAAAACTGCAAAAATCATCGTTTTGTCTAAAAATAGGCGACGGAGCCCCTTTAACGTTGAACGTTGACTACTCTTCACACATTTCGAATTCTCGCCTCCTCGTATAAACGTTGTCGCCTTTTGATCACCTTCCACTAGTACGACGAAAACGTCCTCATGCTCTCGCCTCTTCCCACAAAGTTCCTCGCTATACACTCAAAATACCAAAAGACAGTTAAAGCATAAGATATGAATCACCCTTGGTTTTAACTAAACATACGGCTCAAACGACAATTTCCTCGCCTAATTTCATGATATTAAAGTTGCCTACCCTTGATACGGTTTATACAATAACGACGACACTTACGGCTATCTGTCGATATACACTTGAACTCGGCTATCTCGAGGGAATGAAACCCTCAACCCTCAAGGGAAATGAAAATTTGTTCGAGACAGCATGGTTTCAGCGAGTAGTTCGAGATGACCGAGTTTTTCCAATTATCGTGAGGTTCAGCTGTACGACTGACTGTCGACAATTTCTTCGCCTCACACGACGACATGTCTTTTAAATTCTCGTTTTTTGCTTCTTCGCGTAGATTTCTCGCCACTTCCCCTGATCATCTATCATATCAGATTGCGGCAAAGTGAAGATATCATCATCTAACACAACACAAAACGATATAATAGAATAGGTCCACAGCTATATTCATCTCGTTTCACATCAAATACAGCCACCTAAGTAGCCTAAATACAAAACGCTAAAGCGTGCATTTTGTGGTGTTCAAGTGACTGCTAAGGAATCATCAATTTCCCCCTCTCACACCATTTTTTTTTTACGTTAGAAAAACATAAACAATCACAAACTGACTCATTGAGCTACAGTTAAGCTCTGAATCAAATGTTACAGTCAGGCGACGTTGAATCTGACTACAGAAGTTTTAGACTTACGAACGTTCTCGCCTCATCGCACAACGCTACGAGCATAATTAATTCACGACCATATGTACAAAATCATCTGTTTACGTTCTCAGACGAACATTAGCTAGCTGTATGTACAAACAGGAGATATCTCAATAAATACAGGCACACACCGACAGGTTTGCAGATGTTACGGATCGATAACGCTTGCGAGTTCGTTTTAGCGAGAGATTGAGTTCATATAAAAAGAGAAGGCGCTTTATGAGAGTAGAACTGTCTTGTTAAGAAGTTGTGTAGGAGGACACACAGTTTTGAGGTAAGTCAACGAAATCTCATCGAGCAACCTTAGCCGTTGTTAGTGGAAGTGTCTGTCAGTAAATCTTATCAAATACGAACTTTTGAGATTGGGTTCCTCAAGGGAATCTTCAAATAGCTATAACAGGAAGATATATTTTAAATTCAATGACTTACCTATGGAATCTTGCTAAATTAAATAAAATTGTTAAAATTAAAATAGAAATGTTAGAATTGTTAAAAGAAATAAAGTAGACTGTAAGGACACAAACATGTTCCATGTTAAGTAAGAACACTGGAAGTTCTACATGTTCGGAAACAGCGATTTTAATGTAAGTAGATTATATGAAATAAGAACCGGAGAGATTGCGGTTCTTCTGGGCAAACTTCAAACAGCTAAAACGGGAATATTCGTGCTCAAAGTCAAGTGCACACGTTAGAATTGTCAATTGCATAAGTTTCATGACGAAATTAAGGGAAATAAAACAAGATATCAAGCCACAAGATATTCTAAGTTAAGCAAAGAACACTCGATTTTCGAAGTAGCTCATGTAAAATAAGAACTTTTGTGAGTTTCATGGTTTCAATAAAGAATCTTCACAGCAGACTTTCAACCCATAAGATATTATAAGTTTAGCAAGAAATACTGGAAGGTCTATACATGTTCGGAAACAGCGATGTATGAGTTTTAGTATAAGATTTTAAGAACTTTTGAGAGGTCCGTTGAGATTAGGTTCTTCTGGAGAATCTTCAAACAGCTTTAATAGGAAGAGCAATTTCTAAATTCAATGAATGACTTCAAAAATCTTTGATAGGGTTCTACTTCAGTCTAATGTCTGATCTTTGATAGGGTAATCCTTCAGCCTATATCTGAATTTCAAGGGGCTCTTCCACTGGCAATCTGTCTGGTTTTTGTCATATGATTTTTGAGATAAATTTCACTGAAATTTAGCTAGCAGCTGTTAAGAAGAAGAAGTGAAAAATGGTTCAAATTTGATTAAGCACTAGGAGATAAAAATTCTTTCTCCAAACAGGATATCACTTTCACACAATCGTAAAAAGGATCATGAACTTAGCGAATGTCTTTCACTTCATTGGGGATGGTTTGTGTTATATGATTTGTGAGATTTAGGAAGAAGAAGTGAAAAATGGTTGAAATTTGAATAAGCACAAGAAGGAAATATGCATTTTCTGAACAGGATATCACTTTCACACAATCGTAAAAAGGATCATGAAGTTAGCGAATGTCTTTCACTTTATTGTGGATGGTTTTGTGATATGATTTATGAGATAATATTTAGCTAGCAGCTGTAGGGAAGACGAAGTTAGACTGTTTCATGTAGCCTTTCCTACCTCTTTCTTCTCTCAAATTGCTTCTTAAGAATTCTTTAATTTGGGTTTTGATTAGAACAAATAAAGAAATTTCAGCATGGCATGTAGTTTATTAAAATTAACAAAGCTCTTGCATAAGGGTTATTGCTGCATTTCGAACAAAAATTTAGAAAACCAACTGATTTTGAAAGTCCGTGAGATAAATCATCATCATCAAAAAGCTACGGAAACTTCTTCAAATAGATTTTTATATACACTTGACGTCCATTATCACTCTCAGGGGGAACTGAAGTCTGTTCGTTTTTGTCCTTTTTCGTAAATTTTCCTTTTTTGTAGCAGTATTAGTTATGTGTATAGTTTTTTGCACTTTGCGTTGTTTCATTTCTTGGCCACGGGGTGGACATGATGTTTTGCTCGTAGTGATATCATTTTTGTAGTAGTGTAGATTAGTTTGTAGGTAAAGTGTTATACGTATCATGTATTGTAAATATTTAATGGAATGTAAAAAAGGCTGTTCGAGAAATCGAATTTTCGAAGTATTTCATACGAAACGCTTGCGAGGTTGCGAGGGGAAACGAAGCTTCGTTCGAAACAGCGAATGTTCGAGATAATGGGCAGCCGACATGGCGAATGTAAACTGAAGTTTCTATTTGTAGAACATATGTTTTGTGGGAGACCGATAGAATAATATGGAATCTAATTGCCCTATAAATATTGATAAGCTGACATATATCTTTTGTGATTGCGCAAAATATTATCGCGTAATTTGTCATTACGAAACTTTCGTTACAATAATCACCTGAATTTGTCTTGTCACGACATTTTCTGGGCTTGAAAAAATACTGTGAATTGATGCTCAACCGGTATACCCGGATTTTAATTTGCTATATCTTGATTATTAAACAAGTAAAGAACGCGGCAGCGTAGTTTTATTTTAAAAAATATCTGGTGATGATCAATGGACATTTACAATGAGAAATTTGCTACAATAAAAAGTGAGAGCTTCTTTGAAATTATACTGTCTTTTAATTTTTGAGAAAGAAAACATTTTCTTTTGAGCCGAAATATCTGACAATGACTGATTGAAAATAAAAAAAGAAGATCTGAGAATTTCTAAGAAGAGAAAATAAATCATCTGGGTTCATTGAAAATAGTGAAAAGATAAAATTCACCTTGTCGTCTAAAGAGGCTTGGTCATATTTTTTACTTCTAAACTGTCTCGCAATGATTTATTGAAAATGCAGCATGTCACGTTTGAAAGGGAACATTACAAAATATCATCTCAAAATATTAAATAGGAGATAGTAAATTATTTAAATGTTGTTTATTAGAATTTTCTTAATTAAGAAAAATTCCAGTAAGCTTGAAAATCCATCTGGTCTTGTTTATTAAAACTGATAATGCAAATATGTTTCTTGAAATGAATGAAAAGCAAAATTATATTTCTAAAACTTTCAAATGACTTTATTCATACATTGATACATTGTATCTCACATATATAAATCATCTCTGTCAGCCTGACTTATGCCCTATTCACATTGACACAGTTTACCCAGCTTTCTCTAAACCAGGTTAAATTTCAACAAATCAAATGAATTCGATTCGTTGGATTGACCAATCAGACTGCAACATGGGACAACCTGGTTTAGTTTAAGCTGGTTTTATTGCAAGTATAAATGGGGTATTAAACTGCCACTTAATGCTGGGTGGATGTGTTCTCCCGATAAATAGGGAAGATACTTTTCCCGATTTAACGTCCCTGCTAGCTTAAAGTTTTTAACAATCAATTTTGCAAAACTATTAGGAATGTGTTTAAAGTACATCAACCACCGATTTAACGTCCCTGCTAGCTTGAAGTTTTAACAATCAATTTTGCAAAACTATTAGGACTGTGTTTAAAGTACATCAACTACAGCAGCTTAGCAAGGGGGACTGGGGCAATCCAAATATAGCCTATTGTATTTGATGTTCTCGATAGATGAAAACAATGAGAACATAAGTGGCATATGGCTTCTTTCGTTGAACCATTCCTAACTCACTGTGAGTAAAGTTATCGATGATTAACTCTCTGAAAAGTGTTCGGAGATCCGAAGCAACTTCATGCCACAGCTAGCAGTGTATATACTGAGAACGGGGGTCGTACTTTCGTTTTCTTTCACAAAATTTACCAGAATTGGATGCTCGATCCAAACCTCTTTTCTAGCAAGTAAAAAGGTCTATTACTAGACTAGATCATTATATTTCTATAATAATAATAATAATAATAAATAATAAATTCTTTGTTTAAGGTTGGCGTAGCTAATAGCACTAGGCTAATTAATGCCAACCATTATTAATACATGAATACCAATTAATAGCATGAAATACAAAAAAACGAATTAATAGCATAGAGTTTAAGGTAACTCCGCCCTCCGCCCCAGCGAGCCGCGAACCCCCGCCCCGCAAAAACCATCCCCCCCAGAGACCAGCCAACCCCCGAACACCACCCAGCCCGCCTACAAGCAGCAAAGGCCGCCTCCCGACAGGCCGAACAGCACCCGAGAAACAACCGACCCCCAAGGAGGGCGGCCCCGCAAGACGGCAGCCCGCCACCCACCACAGCGGAGAGCAGAGCCACCCTAAATATAACCTAAATTTACAATAAAACTCTTACATAATCTACAGTTGCATGTAAAATTCCAAAGCTTAATCTCTTTTTTAAAATGTTTTACAGATCGGGACTCTTTTATATGCAATGGTAAGTCTCGCCAGAGATTCTGCCCTAGGAAGCTTACATTTTCTAATCCATAAGCTGTAGTCCTAGGTTTGCGTGCATAGATGTTGTTCGTAACTCTTAAGTTGTAATGTATTTCTCTCTCCACGAAAATTTCTTTCATAAAGGAGGGATTTAGATTCATCTTTGTTCGGTAAATTTCGGTGACAAGCAACTGCAGATTTCGTTGATGAATGGAGACTGAATTATCTGTAATTAACAGTTCTTCAAAACTGGAGGTCCGATCTTGATACGCTATTCGTAGTGCTCTTTCATGAATGTGGTTAATTTTTGCGTTAACACGTCTATCGTGAAACATCCATATTAATGGACAGTAGCTAAACTGAGACATTACAAAGGCTCTCATGACGATCCTAGTTTTTTCTTCGGGCATATACGTCGAAGCCCTTGCAAGAGCATGTAGCTTCTGGCTTGCCTTCCTACAAATCGTATTTGAATGTTGCTTGAAATTTAGCTTTTGGTCAATTACAACGCCTAACAATTTTTCTTCTTTGCTCTCTTTAATCACAGAGGGACCAACAGTTATTGAGATTTCTGTGTCTTTTTCACCAAATACTAGGAGGTGGCATTTTTCTTCATTTAATTTCATAAAATTTCCTGCAAACCAATTGCTGAGTTCAACAGTATCATGTTCTAGCCTTAAGGTAACCTCCTGTAACTCTTTATGAGAACAGTAAATTGTCGTATCGTCTGCGTAATTACAGATTTCAGTCTCATTCAACAAAAGGAAAATATCGTTGATAAATATATTAAACAAGAGAGGCCCCAGAACTGATCCTTGAGGGACACCTAATTTCATTTCTTTCCAAGAGCTGAATGAGCCATTTACTTTGACTCGTTGCCTTCTACCTGTTAGATAGCTATACACCATTTGTATGGCATTTGTACTAAAGCCGTATGCATCCAATTTAGCAAGCAAAAGTTCATGATTGAGACAATCAAATGCCTTGGATAAGTCCATTAAGACTGCTCCGACAAAACCTTTNTCTTTTTCCATTTCATCACAATCTTCAGGTAAACGGGGAACAATTTTTTTGGGACACCCTGTAGTTGGGTTTCTTAATTTTTGGTCCAATTATCTAAATTTTCAGAAAAACGAATTTCACAGAAAGAACCAAATCATAAACAAAAATTATAGTTTTCAGTATCATTTGCCTTGGTGTCACAATTTTTGTTTAAAACACTTTGCAACTCATAGCTAAAAACCTGAATAGATTTTTAACTTCAAATTGACCTCTGATCGCTTCTAGTAGTGCCTTAATTTTCTGGAAGAGGCTACTACCGTTTGTTATAAGCAGTTTCTCAGTGCCACCCAAACAAAATAAGCCTAATTCTAAAATTTGATTTAAAGTTATTAACATATCCAAGAAAATACCACAAACTGAGACAAAGATTAATTACAAGATTATTGTTCACGATTTAGGCAATTTTCCACAACCACAACTGGTTTCAGTTTATCTTTTCGGATTTCTTATGTGATTATGTTTCAATGCGAAAGCATGAAAAGAAAGTCTCTAATCAGCAACCTGGTTCCGAGGGCCAGTTTCCTACGTCAACGTCAATACTGATTTCAACAGCCTCCTTTTGGGTCATGGGAACGAGGTTGTCTAATCAGAGCAGCACAAATTCTATCTGCTTAAGTAACAGGATTTTATTTTGAACTCAGGGCTCGAACAATCTTTCCCAAAACTTTGATATCCTTTGTTCGCATTTTGACCAGCAAAATTATGTTGAGTTAAATAGCTATAGCACCGCCTATGTTTTAAATCCGGTTAAATTCGATTTCTTGAAATTATGCTATAAAATTCCAGTTTTATTTTTATCGAATTAGGTAGACTTTACAGAGAATTGCGACGAATCGCTCCTTGGTGATCCTGAGGTACCTAGTATAGGAGTAAATTTATCGTTATTTTGCGAGAGTGAGAATTCTGGTTAAGTATCGGGTGTTTTGATTGTATGATTAAAAAAGGCCTTAAAACAGATTTTAGCGCAGCTTTGCCATCAATACTCTTGGCAAGAGGCTGTGGTTTCGACAATGACTAGTTTTGAGATAGAAACTATAATATATCAGCGAGTCTATGATCGATTATCATGGGCTTTGCGTCAAAGTTTAAGTTGAAGTCTCTAGGTTACGATTATTCCAAAAACAGTTTCTATATGGTTTTGGTTTTACCGTGCATCGATGCAAATAGGGGTACTTTTTAGACAAAATGTAAACTTACAAGGTTATGAAACTCTCAAGCAAACTATTTCATTCAGAAGCCGAGCAATACATGTTTGAATTACACACAAAAATATACGAGATTTGTAATTCTTACTTTTCAGCTTCTAATTAAAATAAATGAGATTTAGGCGGCAGAAGTTCAGACATATCCTTCATCTTTCGATGGATCCTAATTTCTTCTCTTAAAAACTCCATTTCGCATGCACAACGACTGAGTTAGCTACCAATGTTTAAGGAAAACTATTGCGGTCTGCCTTGTTTACATTTGTGGCTTGATTACTCGACCGTTGAAATGTCTGCGATCGTTAATCGCTTTGTACTGGTGTGTTAATCAAAAGCAATTGATGCCATCGTTACGAAATCCGCCCGTGTCGCATAGATATGCTTCACATCTTTGTCTCACTGCAAGTGCAGTTATGGCTCCGATTTTAAAATCAATACATTAAATCGCTTCCCTGGCTGCTAGCTGCTAGCTGCTAGCTGCTAGCTGCTAGCTGCTAGGGTTACAATGGGTTACAGGACAGATGTCAACACCAACTAAATACTTTTATAAAACATGGGATTTCTAAATCCTTTAATCAAAACCCTAAACAGAGAAACATTATTTCGATATTCACTATAACAATAAAAAGAAAACAAGCTGCATTTAAGCTTGCACATGTTGTGACAGCGCTTCACTTTAAAAGATTATGTAGTTCCCTTGATGATATAAACTCCCATTGAGACTTATGAATTAAATGAAGATTTCCACTCCACAACAAAAATTCAGTATCTGATAAGTATCTATGGTGGTTGCTAGAAAACCCTGAGCCTGGCTGGCTACACCTAAAGATTTCTAGAAACAGTTTGCGTCTGCAGCCTAATTTTCCACCATTTTATAAACATTAAGGAGAGAAATTAAAGGCGGGGTACTCAATTCCGTCTCAAAACTGATTGTAAGGTGGGACTCACCAAAGACAAAATTAGCCAGTTAAAATGAACTCTTGCATCGGAACGTGGGTAATAGGGCACTGTATGAATGAATTGAGAATTCACAATTGTTCATCTCTGTGTCGTCCACTTCTGTGAAGGCGCTGAGATGATTATGCCACAAAATTAATAATTTTCACAAATCTTTAGAAGCATGCTGAGCTAAATATATTAATGGTGTGTTGGAACTTGCCTAATTATACATTTGAACAAATATTCCCGCTCGCTCAACTTCAATAGCAATGGGCTTAGCACAGATCTCTGTTGAGCTTGATAGTAATCCTTTCCAACAATGCAAATTAAGGGAACGTAGAATTCATCCTTTTTCTTTACGGTAAGTTTGCTATTAATTTGATCGGCACTAGCATTGACAATAAATCTACATTCCTTTCATCGTCAAAATTTTCTAGGAACTTTTATCGGATATTCTATCTACTTCAAGTCCTGCACAAGTTTCCCAAATCGTCCAAAAGTTGTCCAGCTAAATGCATTGATTATGTCTTTGAATAAACTTTCTACTCAAATTCAATAGCAATGGGCTTAGCACAGATCCCTGTTGGACTTGTTTATTCATCTTTTCCAACAATGCAAATCAAACCTAATCTTTAATAAATATCTATAAATAGGGAAACCTCGTGCAATTCATCTTTTTAGTTCACGGTAAGTTTGCTACTAATTTAAATGGCAGTTGATGCGACAATAAATCTACATTCCTTCCACTGTCAACATTTTCTTGGAACTTTCTGGCAATGTTCAATATCGAATATTCTATCTACCTCAAGTTTTTCACAAGTTTCCCAAATCATCCTAAAGATGCCCAGCTAAATGCATTGATTATGTCTTTGAACAAACTTTCTACCCAATTCAATAGCAATGGGCTTAGCACAGATCCCTGTTGAACTTGTTATTCATCCTTTCCAACAATGCAAATCAAAGCTAATCTTTAACACATATTTAGAAAAAAGGGAATCCCCTAGAATTCATTCTTTACGTTCACAAACAACTATCGGATTGCACAAAGCCAATGAGCGGGACCCAGAACAGATCCTTGAGGAAATATATTTTCCGTTTCTGTCAAATAACTCCGATTAGATTTACTCTTTACGACTTAATAGAAACGGAGATTCAATGAAACAGCTCAAACTAATCCTTGCCACCTGGACTCTTGTTGTTACAGAATTATTACAGACCTCATTCAGATTAGCAACATCGCAAATCTCTTGTAAACGAATTCGCACACCAGAATCAAGATTTTTACTAGACAAATCTTCTGTATACAGTATATCACAGAGTGAGATTAACCACGCAAATCCAAAGCTGCTTTCGTGTATTCACCATGAAAATATTGTGCGGTGCTGAATTACAGTTTCCTTATATTTAGGCAAATATTTCAAAAAATTGTATATTCTATTCAGTGTTTTTCGGCTTCTTCAATTATACACATGAGAAATATTTGCTTCTTAAATGAACAATCTCCTTTCTGCATATGTTAAACTGCAGAACTTCCCTGTGGAATTACATCTATTGACTAAAAATCCTACAAAAGTAGAGTGAAATTGACAAACGTACTATTATCTAAACTAACAAAGCACTTTCGATGTACTCCAAAAACGACTTTCGTGAAATTGATTTTAACAAGTCGCCATTTTACTATCCAAGAATCAAGAGAAGTGAAGTTTAGGACATGTTCTTTTGAGCGAGTGCAGTCTCCGAAATCTACTAAAAACGGTAGAAATCTATAAGAAAGTCCTCCGAAAAAGAACTTTGGAAGGTGGTAACAGCAGGCCTCCTGAGAGACTTTGCGGGGCCAGGGGCACAAAACTGAGCTGGGCACCCTAGAAAATAGGCATGGACTCGAAAATAACAGTATCTGACTGTTATTCCATCATTTTTAGAAAATTTTGTTCCACAACACTTTCCACACACTTGGAAAACAAGTGAAATGCTCTTTTTTAGCATTCTGTTTCTCTATCACAACTTTTTGGGGGCCGCTCTGAAATCGGGACAAGGGGCAATCCACCCCCTAGCCCCCTTTCCCCTGGTATGGGTAACAGGAACTATTTCTCTGATGTCTGAGGTATTCTGGAGACTTTCGAGGCTTTAAATGGCCAAAAGAATATGCCCTACAGTTCTCGTTTCTTGATACTTGTACATTCTAATGACGCCTTGTTAACGAGACTAAATATAAAGAAACTACTAAGAAAGCTTTCATAGGAAAAATTCTCTCAAATTTATTAAACTTGGTAATCTTTAATTAAAAGAAATCAAGAAAGCTTCTGAGAACAAATGGACAATTCTATGAAAAACTTAGCAATATTTTCGATACCAAAATCCCAAGCGTTTTACCATGCTTATCTACGGATTATGAAGCTAATTGCAACTGCAAAATCTGTGGCTTGGAGATGGTTTCGTAAGCTGATGCAAGTAACAACAGAATAAGCAAGATTTATAAATGGTTTATGAATTTTTCATTTGACAAATGTCCACATTTTTTAATATCACAAAATCAAGATCCCAATATCATTTTGAATACCGCAACTCTACGAGACATAACAGCGTCTTGGCAAAAAACTGCTTTTGAGATGGTCTGCTAGCAAGCACAATCCGTTAGGCCTCACACCTACTGCGTGATAAACGACATTATAACAGCTACTGGATGAGGGATAGCCCTGCCTACAAATTGCTACTTTTTTCTAGAAGTTGACCAAAAGCTAGATTGACCAATTTTGTCAAGGTTACTTGCCATGCAAATGCATGAATAGTCAAAATACCGGGTGCAACCAAAAATGTGGACACATTTGAAAAGTCACCAAAATGGTATTATTATTCACTAAGATGTTTCTTGCCCCGTTTTGCCATTGACTAAATTACCTTTAAAAGCAATGAAAGTACATGAAATAGGTCCTTGAAAAATCTTCTTTTGAAGCATACTCTGTAAGGGGCATTGTGATTCTTAACTAAATGTCCCAATCTTCTGCTTTTTCGTCGTCATTTGAGTGTTGTATGACAGGGTGCATGCCTTAAGACCAATTAAGATCCTTAATATAGACACAGAAATCATGCTTACAATCATTGGTGCGCTTTTTTATATTCAACTAAAATAAACTACAATACAACTACCTGCACCATTCACAGCGGGAAAAGACATAAAGTCATCGAGTTCCCACTGTGTGCGTTTTTCAGCAAACTTCAAAACTAGGTAGCTCTACGATCAGCTATATTTGCAGGTTTAAATCTGTCGAAAAGATGATTTATATCCAGAAACATAATTTGGCCTTTCATCTTTTAGTCCAAGAAGAACATTTGAAGACGGACGCTGTAATCGAATTTCGGTGATTTTTTAAACGTGTACTCATTTCCTACATGCCTACCTGTATCCTATGTTTTACAAAATTCACCCTTGCTGTTCTATGCCTTGTGTGCAAAGAGATTTCATTGTAATTCAGTATGCCAAAGCAAACAAAATTTTTTCTTCTTTATACCAGTATATAAAGTGCAGCAAGGAAATTACTATCAAATTAACCCCTTAAAATCCCTTCTAATATTCTGTTCCTACCAGTCCACTTTCCCATTAACACAACGGGTTTTTTTATATTCAATCAGGATCCACGATTCACGGACAGAGATTTTATCATCGTGAGAAACAGTTTATCAATATAAAACTTCGAGAGATTCAAATCATAAAGAACCTTTCTAATGACAAACGAAAGACACTAGGAGTTCTGTTTACGCCCAACCACTACTGACTTGGGGCTGATGAAACTAAAAAGGAGAAAGCACGGTTATTGGGCAAGAATCACCGATATCTTCTCACACACATTACATAATTAATCATGTCCCGTTACTGTATTCAATTATCGAATCACATGTTCCTTAAATAAACAGCGATGATTATGTGCATGAGGACAATAACAATTGGATTATTAAAGACTACAAAGTTTTGATTCTTGAACCCCCTGACACAGAGGTACGCAAGCTGGTCTATAGAGAAGACAACCAGGTAGATAAGACCTAACATATCACTGATAAATGACAAATCACTGATAAAGAGCAATAAAACAAGTTTTTTAGACCTATCATAAAAGGCCCATGCCCGAATGAGACTTTGCTGATGTCGCCGGCTGCTCTCTGCTCAAATAACACAACAGCAGTTTCGCTCGTTGGTGTTTTTATTGGACTTTCAAAGAACTTGCTTTGCTTTTGATTATCGAAGCAAACGAATCAGGTGGCGATCGAATATCGAATCACCAGCACTACCAACTCGTTAGTGCTACTTCACGAAACAAAACGTCAAATTTTGTTGATAACTAGGAACGCTGTTTAAACAAAAATAAAACATAGTTTATGTACATAAAAATAAGGATAAAGTAAGTTTATGTAACACAAACACAGTTAATGCAACTTTTGAGCAAAAAGCGTTCTGTAGACAGATAAAATTGATGCGAAGTTGCAACACAAGAAATGTCGTGTTGATCCACAATACGCACTTGCATTCTGGACCAGTTCAGTGGAATTCTAAGAACTAATGCAAAAATTTCTTGAATCACTTGGTTCCAAAAACAAGTGTAAAATTGCCTATTTGTTGCACTCCATGTTTGCCTTCATATCACAAACAATTGAATAAGTTTTGGGACTGAATTTTGGAAAGTGTTTGCCCCGAAGAATCACTTGAAGTAAATGTAGGGAGATACAGCGATCTAGTCTAAATAAAACAAAAGAAGGCCACGCGCCACTTATTGTCCCATTGTTTGACATCTGAGAAGTGAGTGGCCGAGCGGCTTATACAGTTTCCGTTAAGTAACTGAAGTTAAGCTTGGTCACGCGAGGTCAAAATCCGGATGGGTGACCTTCCAGGTGCCTGACCAAGCAACTCACTTCGCAGTCCGTCGGAAGGGACGTCAAGCTAGGGGTCCCATGCCTGGATGCGGCATGCATAGTAGGCCTAAATTAGCTGTTATATAGCTAGAAATCTCTCCAGCCTACTTAAAATAATTTTATAAAATAATAAAATAATCGACAAATGAGCTTACAACTTCTTCAAAGTGCTGCAAGAACATAGAAAACAGGAAACTTTCTGTTTTATTGCACCGCCAGGTACCTTCAACTCAAAATTGGACTTTCTACTATATGACTAAGAAGTATTTCACACCTTTTAAAGCAAATACTTTTCACGTAAGTTTGTTCATCTATCAATAAAATTCCGAAAATTGTCCAAGATGAGCTTTAAGTTACCGCCCATATATAGAGACAATAAAAGTGGAAATTTGAGAACAATTAACCATTAAGAGTATTTGCTATCTATTTGACAGCAAGCTAATAGCTGCAGCATACCACCAGCATATTGAGACAATTGAAATGGCAATTTACATGATATAAAGCACAAATTAAAAGATAACTTTGAATTATACAATAAAAGTATTTGCTACTTTGGTGGCAACTAGCTGGTAGATAGTAGCATTCCACCTGTACATAAAGACTGCGTCATGAACCTTCATGGTTTGCAAGATTATCCATACGTACATAAGAGACATTATTAATATTGGATTGGAGAAGGTTCTTCTTGACTAAATATGATTTCTTACTGATATGATTAAACTTCAAGCTCCTGGACATATAATTGCCTTAAGCTGCCTGAAAATGCTGTCAAAACTCCACCTAATGATGAGTCTTTCAACAAGCAGCTTTGAGACCTCTGAATTAGCCAGAATACGCTGTGAAACGACGCATACAACGCAAGCTCTTTCTAGTACTGTTGTCAATTTTTGATTAAAGGTAGGTATATTGAGTGGCTGCTATAAATAGGCTAAAGAAAATGCCTACACAGCCATTGTTTCTTTAGCTACACAACGAAATGGCACGTTCCAAGATCATCAAATACAATAGGGAATTCTTACCACTTGGCCTGGGCAAGTTTTAACAATGTCGATCCCTTTAACATCGTTATAAATCATTGGTCAGCTTTTATTTGATAGCTAAACTTTGATTAGCAAAGTGGGACTTTTTAAGTATGATATGACATTGGCGGGGGGGGGGGGGTACCCTGGGTACCAGAGAGTCTGGTACCCAGGGTAGGGGGGAAGATAAAACACTGCCCCAAACACATGATCGTTTTTTAAACATTTGATGCCTATGCTAGCGAAAGCGCCATTTAATTTAACAAGAAAGACCATTTTTTCTGGGTCACTGAGTCAGCATATGTGTTGACCCTTCTGTCATTGGTACGGTATACTCAAAGTATTGTTCGTGTGAGCATTGTACTTCTATAATCTTGGACAAAAGACGTTGAGAGTTTCGACCCCCCCCCCCCCCCACCCATGCTCAATGTTGGTCCAACTGACAGGAAGCTCTATGAGAATGCCCCAAAGAAACCATGTATAGTGAAGGGGGTGGGGCAATAAATCGTTGCAACTTTTAATATGCAAATAACGGCTACTGGAAAATGCGGGTCTGCAGGTCCGGTAAAATGCGGGTCTGCGGGTCTATTTGAAGGCAGGTCCCGTGGTCATATACAAACGGTTATTGGTATGGGGCAAGGAGCCGTTTGGATAGAACAAAGCGCCAATCATCAGTTTCCATGAGTTTTCCTGCTTTGAGGTCTAATGTGATTCATTAAGCAG